>OY769905.1:27056438-27283938 GCA_963669185.1 Dyspetes luteomarginatus
TGCCTGCCCTTTAATTCTACAAAGTGCTCGGCATGAACATTACTCGTACGACATTATGAGGGTTCAATCCTTTCACAAAATGAATGTTGCACCAGACGCTTGGTCGGTGGACAGAAAATTTAGTGGATGTTACAACGAGAGAGTCCCAGTGAAAAGAGAAAGAGACAGAGAGTAAGAGAGAGCGAAGATAGATATGGCGTTAGCGAGGGGATGGAATGGAGGGTAAGCCGCGACGTGCAGGGTTATTTACTACGCGCTTCATAACAGCGTGTGTGCACGCCGGGTTCTATCTAGGATTCTAGAAACCAGACTTATAGTGAGAGAAAGCTTGGATATAGCAGTAGAGATCCTCGTTGGCGAAATTCTAGACGACGCAGAAAAGAGAGAGAGAGAGAGAGAGAGAGAGAGAGAGAGAGAGAGAGAGGGGGGGAGGAACCGGAAGCGAGTAAACCAGACCCGTTAGCTGTTCACCGCTGGCACGACGTCGTGTCCTGCGGTTGGAAGATCTACAGTCACCTAGCACACACCAGCCATCCTCTTAGAGACTTCTATTGTACGTAGTTTTGGAGCCCAAAGAGGTTTGGGGCCCGAACAAACAATTCCTTCTCAGCCTGTCTCGTCAAAAAACCTCCTAAATTATATATATGTTGATAAGACACTCTCCTATACATATATATATTTTTTTAATTATAGATATATATATATATATATATATATATATATATATATATACCTCTATATTTAAAAAAAATATTTTATCATTTTTCCTATGGAAATTGCGACAGTATAATTATAAATAATTATTCATTTATTTGTATGAAAATTATTTTGAATGATTTTTCCTTTTATGAAATGAGTACACCAGTGAGTTCTTGGTTAGGCGATTTTTTTTACATTATTATTATTAGCTAGAAGTTAATTTGTTAGTCTATTTAACATTGCCAGTCATTCATCCAATCATATAAAATGACGACTGAATTTATGCTTTGAAGCTAAAAAATCGAATACGATGTGTAATAAACGTTTATATGATTTTCGGGTTTTAGACCACCGACAGTGAAAGGTGAAAAAGTTTGCTGGCTGAAAATTCTTTATTTTTGAATTTCCGCCTTTTTATATTGTCCTGTTTATAATATTATTAAGCTTAAAATAAAAATAAGGCTAAATTAAGAAATCGCGATGGCTAAATCTGAGAATCACTTAAATCACCCTCGTATGCAAATGTTGAAAAATTAAAAGAAAATTAATGAAAGAAATTTTACCATCGTGGTCAGAATATCTAAAGTTCGAAATAATTTTCTTTCATGTGTTTATCGTTCGCGTTGTTGGGGCATGTAATTTTCATTCGTGGCTTCGATTTTTTTATCTTCAGCTTTGGATCCCGAAACGTTTCGTCAATATCATGCCGATACACATTATATATATATATATACTCTATTATATATATAATATAATATATAATATATATATATATATATATATATGTATATTCATATAGAATTCTGGCTTACCGTTGTTTGTATTTTAATTTAGTGTGTATATACAGCACCATATCCATATAAATGTCGAATTTCACGTAGAACGTGAGCACAAATTTGTGCAGCCTCACTTTCAGAATTTTGTGAAAAGCATTGCCAGGTCGTCGGGCGCCAGAGCTTAATCCAGCAATTGAGCCTTGGTGAATTCGCTTCTCTCGCTCCCTCCAATTCATTATAACACCTATATATATACATATATGTAAATATATATACATATATATAAATATATATACATATATATATATATATATACGTTGGCAGTAAACTGGGTAAAGCGCGTTTCGGTCATATTAGCCAACCGCGTTTAATTAGCGCAGTCGAGAGTGCTTTCAAAGTACCCCACATGCCCTTCTATGCACTCTCACCTACTCGGTCAATGTGTTCATATACGTATTTGGGCGTGGGCGATTGAACGGTTAAATTACTCAAAAAATCTGCCCTGTTTCGGTCTATAATGAAGATTATATTGTTTAGGGGTTGATGCATAGCTTTTAAAATATACAAATCGTGTTTTAATTAGAATACAGAACTGTGCAAAATATTAATTCGTTGTAAAATAATTATCAACATTTATTGGGAAGAAAAAATTTAAATTACAGCATTTTTGAGTGTAAGATTTACGAATAATTATTAAACGTCATAAATTCGAATTTCTTCAAGAAACTAAATATTACTCTAACCAAGCAGCCGAGGGTTCAAATAGGATGAAATCTTGCAGAATATTATTCTTCACACACTCACATGTCAGGATTTTTTTTTATTTTTATTCGATTGATTTTATTTTCATTTTTTTTAATTTCACATGAAATACTCCTCAATTTGTCTCTACAAATTTTGGTTCGAATGCCATTTTTTAATTTGACCAACAGCTTCGAAGTCTCGTAAAATTATGAAGAGACGATTAAATTATAATTTCAATATCGTTGATTTTCTTAGGAAATGATTTTTTCATTATCAAATTATCATTATCGCGACCAAAAACGAAAATCATTTCATCCTTGATATACGAGGATAACGGAGGAGAGAGTGAAACGAAGTAACGTTAAGGGCTGGACCAAAATTGGATGATTAATATCGTCTGCTTGGCTGTTTGCTGATTTCAAAGCAAACAACAATACGCGCCCAGAGCGATCGCTCTGTTAGTCGACGCGCTGCGCTGCCTTCCTGTGGTCATCGATTTGCCTCAGGATATACATATGTATATGTATATAAAACTCCACCATCACGTACAGCTCTACATATATATATATATGCATATATATATATATATATATATATATATATATATATATATATATATATATATATAGATATATATATTTCATATATATATATTTCATATATATATATATGCATATATATATATATATATATATATATATATATATATATATATATATATAGATACATATATATATATATGTATACACACATATATATACATATATATATATATATATATATATATATATATATATATATATATACCAATTCTCTCGTGGCCACAGGACCTCGGCTCAGCTCTCAATTGTGGATTCTCAGTTTGAATCACAAAATGTTTGCCATTCGCCATAGGGGTGTTCGCTCTCCTCGAATGTCTCTCTCTCTCTCTCTCTGATTCTCGCATTTCAACCCACAGCACTGAATGGTACTCGAAAACCGATCGTGACCTAGGAGCCTCCCAGCAATCCCTTTTCCATTCGATCATGACTCTCTATTCACGAATTAGGTTCAACGACGTTTCAAATTAACGCTCAAACCAGAGCATGTAACGCGCAGCCCATGATCCAAATATTTGACCAGCCCATTGACCGACTTCGAGGTTTGAACTTCTCGTTGCTCAACCATATATGATATAGAAGACATTTATATATGTATGGATATGCCTAATTGTAAGTCTATGAAATTCAATGTCTCGTTGTCAATGCTGCCCAGTCAAAATTTGCTGGCAACGTTACGTTGAAATATTTGGAAATGCCATTTTAAACGCTTGCAAATTGTAGCAGCCATTATAATTTTTTTAATGCATTTTATTACATGACACTTTTACTATATATTACAGAATTTTTTGTACATATTTTTATTTATGTAAATTTATATACGTGAATTTATACGAATATTTAACGACGTTTTACATATATATATATAAATTTACATAAATAAAGAAATAAAATATATATATATACACTTTTAAAGGATAAGACAATTTTTTCGGCAACATAAATTATAATGATGATGGTCTGTGTAATTATTCTGTATTTTGTGGTTCATGGGATGACTTTGAGAGGAAAATTTTCACACTGCTCAATTGATACCAACAGAATGATATAATAAATCATCAATACTATATTTATCACAAAAATTTTGAATATCTTTAATGACTTTTTTTTAATTTATCGCTTAATTATTGTAGCCTTATAATTTTTTTTTTCATCCATATCTTTACTTTTCAATGAAAAATAATGAATTGAAAAAAAAAAAATATGTAAACAATTTTCCCACAATAAACATTTCGAAAATTAATTATAAATTTACTATTCTGTTTATCAATTAACAAATTATCTTGGTAGTTATGAATGATTATTTAAGAAAATAGTGAATGTTTGATTTTTCTCTACTTTGGGCTACTTTGGGCTACTTTGGGCTTTTACAATTACATCTCGACTGATGTTGATTCCTCATTCGACGTACAATTACGAGCATATTTTGGAGACTCGATCTGAGCTCGGTAAATACGTCATTGCGCTCACGCCGAAGGCTTGCCAACTTTGACATGGCCTCGCTCTTACGAGGGACCTCGTCGACTTTCCATTCCCAAAAGCCAGAGCTCTCAGAGCAGTCAGCCTCGAGCATTTGCCTACTTTTCAAATGAATTTTCGGCTCTGAGTTCTCGAGTACTTTCGCGACCTCGGCTATCGCCTCTTTCTCGTTTATTCGCTTCTTGAATTTTCCATCCTCGTGCGAACGATAGCCCTTGGCGATATTTCTCCCTTTTACCTTCTTTCTGCAATCGTCTCGTTTCAATTGAAGTTGAGAATTGACGCTGACAACTCTAGTCTCGTTGACTCGCTTGTCCTCGATATTGCTAACTCTATAAAGAGTGAAAGAGAGATCGAGTAATAGCGATTAAGATCTCTTTCAACATACATACATACACACATATATATATATATATTATACATATATATATATTATATATATATATTATATATAATATATATATACATATAATATATATATATATAATATATATATAATATATATGTGTGTATATATATATATACCTAACATCATTTTTTCCTTTTATTGCTGATTGAATCAATTGCAATTGCTTCTCGAACGAGAAAGTGTGTGTGTGTGAGAGAGAGAGAGAGAGAGAGAGAGAGAGAGAGAAAGAAAGAGTTTCCAAATAGTATTAAGAACGACAACGACGTCGTTGTTCAGAGATGGAGAGATGCCTAGAAGTAAAGTGGAGAAAAAGATGAGAGAAAACTCACGTTATTCGAGAATCGAGTCTCCATGCACTGGAACGAGTATCTCGTGTACGAAAGAGGGTACTTCGCTTTATGGCCGCAGGCCTCATAGTCTCCCGGGCATTTCCGGTTGACCTCGAAGCTTGCAGCATGGCGCAACTGATGTACAGAGCGATTCATTATAACAATGTCATTTTTTTTCTAACAAAATTTTACGGTTTTCTTTTTTTATTAAAAAAAATCTTGATCATTTTATTCCAGAAGGAAAAATAATAATATGTCTCATGAAATCTTCTGCCATTTTTTTTGCGGTTTTCTTTTTTATTAAAAAAATTCTTGATCATTTTATTCCAGATGGAAAAATAATAATATGTCTCATGAAATTTTCTGCCATTTTGTTCTACCTAAATTTTGCGGTTTTCTTTTTTTATTAAAAAAATTCTTGATAATTTTATTTTAGATGGAAAAATAATAATATGTCTGATGAAATCTTCTGCCATTTTTTTTCTAACTAAATTTTGGGATTTTCTTTTTTTATTAAAAAAATTCTTCATCATTTTATTCCAGATGGAAAAATAATAATATGTCTCATGAAATCTTCTGCCATTTTTTTTCCAACTAAATTTTGGGATTTTCTTTTTTTATTAAAAAAATTCTTCATCATTTTATTCCAGATGGAAAAATAATAATATGTCTCATGAAATTTTCTGCCATTTTTTTCTAACTAAATTTTGGGATTTTCTTTTTTTATTAAAAAAATACTTGATAATTTTATTCCAGATGGAAAAATAATAATATGTCTTACGAAATCTTCTGTAAGTAAAATATATTTCACATTCACAAACAATCTAGTAATTTTATAAGTGTTGTAGTTAGATCGTAATTAGGACCAAATTTTGAATATGTTTTTCTGATTATTTTGAACATTTAACAGCTTAGAAAAAAGAAAAAGTAGCGAATCATAATCAATTATTTTATTTCAACAATCGTGCTAACAATCATAAAAATAATCACGACAATTATTTCCTCCCATATTACTGAAAAATACATTAAAAAATTTCAAATACTCTCATCCGAATCGTGAACTTTTAGAAATCGAGGCAAATGTGCTATTTATTTACTCTGTAACTTTGTGAAAAATTGGTTATGGAAAAATCAAAGTTTTCGTTTACCTGTGTCTCGTTAAAGATTTTATTTCAATCAAGGCTTTTACCGACAGCTGCAATAGGAATGCGGTAGATTAATTATTACTATATATATATATATATATAACAGTATAAGGGCTTCAATTTAACCTGGATTTAAGGTCGAGCCGTGAAATCGCGACTTGGCGCGTCTCTTCGCACAATATGTAAGTAGCACTCGGGGGGGCGGGGGGGGGGGGGGGGGGGGGTAGTCAGAGCGTTGCAAAACCGCGAACAACTATACGTTCTCTCTCTCTCTGCTGTATAGTACCACGAGAGACTCAGAATTATTCCAGACAGTGCTCGCCCTCTGGAAAATCCCGTATGCGGATGAACTTTTTCGCCCTGTCTCGGATGTAAACTCTCGAGTTCATCGTCGGCCTCGTCCTGTGCACACTGCTGCCCTTTCCTAGCCTCCTTCTCTTCCTACATATTCCCTCTTCTTGCTCTCATTGGAAACGGCGTCTTCGCGCTTGCATGAAAAAAATCTTACGAGCCAAAAAAATGTTTAATTTCCTTAAGCCACACTAGTCACACTCGTAATTTTGCTACCAGGATATTGTTTAAGCTTTCGAAATAATAAAACTCAAAATTTCAGGAGAACCGAATAAAATCTGTCAAAGAAGAAAATTGGCCATAATTGAATTTTGACGAAGTGTCAATTGTCTTGCAACGTACTTCATGACTCATGTCGATAAATAATTTTTTTTTCATTAATTTTCATGTCATTTATTTATTCTTATAACGATAAATTATTAATAAATATAATTGAAATCACAATTATCATTTTAATTCTCAGCTTTGATATCTCTTATTTTCATATCTCAGCACGTATTAAAATCCTACAAATAATAATGAACGAATGGTTATTGTAAGGGGGAGAATTTCACCCTTGGAAATAAACGTGTGGCTCATTGATCTCGATCTCATATTTTTTGATGAAATATGTGAAGATTCCAGGAATCTTGTTACTGTCCCATGAAGGGCGTCATGAATGGACCAAATATTTTTCCATAGATTTAACTTGGTTTTTAATTTGTTTTATTTAAAATTTAATTCGATAATTTGTTATTTTATGCCGAGGAAAACGATTTGGATCACGAGGATAACTCATGTTTATCGACGTAGCCCGGAAGGATCGCAAGGATGGCAACTGATATTTTTTATCGATAAGGACATTCCTTATCGATGAAAAATATCAGTCAATATTGTTTTAATGAACATTTAATGAGTACGCGATGAATTAGGTGGTCCATTTTATAGCTAATTTAATTATCGTCTTAATGAACGGATCACTTTGATAACTCGTTAACGAACGTTAGCGAAGTTCAAAACTTTGCCCTTTTTTTTAAACCGAGTGCCAAAAAATAAAGCATGTCGTGAGGTAAAATTAAGTTCGTTTAAGCCAGAAATCATTGGCAAACGAATTTTTTCAACCTAAAAAAGTTTCTCCTCTAAAAATAAAATTAACAATAATATGAAATTTTCCATTATGCGAAAAGCATTTTTCACAACGACATATTGACCCTCCGATTCACCCTTATCAAAAGTGATAGTCATAGAATCATTTTATATGATCGATTTGCAAAGATCGCTATACCTATGATGAGGCAACGCAGGAAAACCGAGCTTAGAGCTGAATCGACCAAAATTGAACATGTCACATATATAGATGTTTTTTCTTGCATTGAACGATATTGCACGAGAAAACATCTTTTCTGACAGTTCATTCGATTCTTTTTCTTCTCGTCTGTCCTCACATTCGTCCTCTCATCTTTCCAGGGTCTCTGTGTGTGATTCTTCTATCTCTCTGGGATAAACTGCAGTCACAGGAGACGAGAATATATACTATATATGTATGTGAAAAGATCCTGACGCTTCGGGCTATCATCCTCGTGTGTTTTCAGAACGAAAATCGTGTGCATATACACATATATATATATATATATATATATATATATATACATATATATATTGGCAAACCCTGCTGTCGTCCCTCGTCTCGCGTCCAGACTGGACTCTTGTGAAAATTGGATTGCCAGTTTTCCGTTCGTGTTTCTCTTTTCTATCTTGAGCTCTTTCTCTTTATTTGTCTCTGATGTCTTTCATCTTTCGTCCTATACGTTTCTCTACATCGACCAACATTCTTTCCCCCCCCCCCCCTTATTCTCTCCATCTGTCTCTCTCACTCGCTGAATCGTAAAATTGTCGGTGTTACCCCATCACTTTTATTGAGAACGTACGGAAAAGATAACTGAAAAAAAAAAAAAAACGAATCCCTCCCAAACAAATGGAATACGATCGTTGAAAAAATCGTGACTCGCCGATGACGCCCTCTGGTATTCAACAATTCGCTTGCCATTCGCAATTGAATTTATTAAATTTAGGGGTTAAATGGGGGTTGAAATTTTTTAAATTACACACAAAATTTTGTGATGGAATACTGAGAAGTATTATTGAGGTTTTATTGAGGTTTTTAAAGTCGTGTCCTTAATAAAAATTGATTCAGATTTTTTTCTCGTCTTTCGACGAGCTTATGAAAAATTAGATCGACACCGCAACTTCATATCGACTTTATTTATTTTTTTCCTCCCTCTTTCTCCCTCTCTCTCTCTCTGCTCATCTTCCGATTCTTCCATCCAGGAGCTCGTCAACGTTCAACATCAAAGCTGGATGATTTGAGGACATTTTTACCAGTGACTGACTCGTCGATGACGCCCTCTGGTATTCAACAATTCGCTTGCCATTCGCAATCAAATTTATTAAATTTAGGGGTTAAATGGGGGTTGAAATTTTTTTAATTACACACAAAATTTTGTGATGGAATACTGAGAAGTATTATTGAGGTTTTATTGAGGTTTTTAAAATCGTGTCCTTAATAAAAATTGATTCAGATTTTTTTCTCGTCTTTCGACGAGCTTATGAAAAATTAGATCGACACCGCAACTTCATATCGACTTTATTTATTTTTTTCCTCCCTCTTTCTCCCTCTCTCTCTCTCTGCTCATCTTCCGATTCTTCCATCCAGGAGCTCGTCAACGTTCAACATCAAAGCTGGATGATTTGAGGACATTTTTACCAGTGACTGACTCGTCGATGACGCCCTCTGGTATTCAACAATTCGCTTGCCATTCGCAATCAAATTTATTAAATTTAGGGGTTAAATGGGGGTTGAAATTTTTTAAATTACACACAAAATTTTGTGATGGAATACTGAGAAGTATTATTGAGGTTTTATTGAGGTTTTTAAAATCGTGTCCTTAATAAAAATTGATTCAGATTTTTTTCTCGTCTTTCGACGAGCTTATGAAAAATTAGATCGACACCGCAACTTCATATCGACTTTATTTATTTTTTTCCTCCCTCTTTCTCCCTCTCTCTCTCTCTGCTCATCTTCCGATTCTTCCATCCAGGAGCTCTTCAACGTTCAACATCAAAGCTGGATAATTTGAGGATATTTTTACCAGTGACTGACTCGTCGATGACGCCCTCTGGTATTCAACAATTCGCTTGCCATTCGCAATCAAATTTATTAAATTTAGGGGTTAAATGGGGGTTGAAATTTTTTTAATTACACACAAAATTTTGTGATGGAATACTGAGAAGTATTATTGAGGTTTTATTGAGGTTTTTAAAATCGTGTCCTTAATAAAAATTGATTCAGATTTTTTCTCGTCTTTCGACGAGCTTATGAAAAATTAGATCGACACCGCGACTTCGTATCGACTTTATTTATTTTTTCCTCCCTCTTTCTCTCTCTCTGCTCATCTTCTGATTCTTCCATCGAGGAGCTCTTCAACGTTCAACATCAAAGCTGGATAATTTGAGGACATTTTTACCAGTGACAAATTGTCGACAAAGTCTGCAAAGAATGTGATACTTTGATGAAAAATTGCCACAATTGTCAAAGATAGTCGGGTAAAAAAGATGCAGAAAAAGGATAGAAAAAATAAAAAAAATCATCAATATCGACGTCAAAGGACACAAGAATCATGTTGACGTGGAGATCGAGGCCAAGAGTATTGTCGTGACATAGGGCTGATGGAGAAAATTCAACTTTTCACGATAAAAGTGGAACATTTCTTGAGCAGCATCCCTGTAAAAAAAAATCGAAGGCAATGAAATAAAAAAAAAAAAAAAATCAAAAAGTCTCATTAAAGCCATGTCATTGAAGTGAAAATGAAGGGCTCTCATTCTCTCTACCTCTCTCTCTCCGTGCTCTCTTGGTCACCCCTTTCAGTATCCTTCTGCATATTGCATTCGTGCTCGGTCTCTTGATCGCTTTTCCCACAGCATTTACTATCTATATATATATATGTATGTGTCTATATATATATATATATATATATATATATATATGTATGTATCTATATATGTATATAGCTTCATCTATTATCGTATTCACAGAAGGAATAATTAATTATCCGACGTGATCAGTATACTCGCGCACATCCTCTGTTCGTCTCAAAATCAATTCTACCGACATATGATCGACCCCGTTACATTATCAGCAAAACGCTGTAAGGCCACACGAGAGCATAACCCTTTCTATTTTTAAAATATTTAAAAATACATGACAGATGAAATATTGTCAAAATCTGCTTTAAATTAAGATAACTAAATAAGAAAAATTTTAAGTTTGTGGGAAAGTTTTTTCTTTTTTTTTTGGAATCATTTCCTGGAATTGGTATATGACTGCCAGTAAATAAACGAATGGCATTCAACTGGTTATGTTTATATATATATATATATATATATATATATATATATATATATATAATGAATAATGATAACATAAGGCGAGGCACTCAAATTATTGCCTCCACTCACAACAGTGTAAGAGCGATACGAAACGATTGGCATTCAACGGGTTATGTTTATATATATATCGTTACAAATTAAAAATTTTAATTTTGAATCACGCTTACTCAGACTCAAAATCTTGTCAGCAGACATTGATACTTTCATCAATCTGCATATTTCAGAACAAAAAATCACATTAACACAAAAAACTACTGATAGACATTTGGCGGTTTGTCACGATAAAAATCATTCTGCAGCACGATCGCAGCTCATCACCTTTCGACGAACGCTGAGATACTGAATAAAAATCAATGTTTCCACTTTCACCCGCTGCACATCGGGTACTTCATCCTCTTGAGAGATAATTATTTCATTTTCCCTTCATCGTATTTTTTTCCCTCGCGTAGTAGGGTCAACTGGCACTTTACTCATTAATATTTACAGCCACGCAGAGCGTTTACTCCTCTAGCATTCACAGGAGAATAATTTCACAGACAAATTATTGTCACAATATCATGAAAAGACTCGATAGAATCCAAACAAACTATTCTTTGATGACAAATTGCGACAATTGTCAGGGAATCCAGCAGAAATATGCGATACAAAGAGTAATGACAGTGAGTATCAAAGGTAAAAAGGGCTCGCTCTTTGACCTCGGTAGTTCTTGTCCTCTCTTTGCATATCTAATTCGTACATTGTCATCTATACCATCTATCGTGGCATTTTTACACACGGAATTATTAATCATGCATGGTATATCGTAGCCATACGACTTATTGTCTCGAAATACACATCGAGAGTCGAAGAAGAGTGGAAAATAATACGACAATTGTCACATCGATTCATGCACTCGCACCGATGGACCTTCGTGGCATGAACACATTCAATGTAGTCGTAAACACGATGTCGGGTAATTTTCTTCCCTTGAGCGAGAAAAAAACTAGTCTAGGCATCGTTGCTATCCTTTACATTATTTTCACCTGGTTCGTCGAGTTTGCCTATATACTCACAGTGACGATCGGATTGATATTTTTTTCGCCAATATTGAAGTCTGTTCAGGGAGGCGGAACTCCTGGCGCTGTTAGTATGGAAATGCTCATTCTCGCCGTTTACATGAATTCGCAACGCGAATATCTGCGAAATCTAATTAGCAAGATCAACGGTATTCTCGTACATTCCGATAATTTGAGACGATGCGTTCGCGATACCGTAGAACCTCACAAAAAACGATTGATGATCTACTCAGTCGTTGGTGCCAGTTCGATCATAGTATGGTCGGCAATGCCACTAGTAAAAATCTTCGATGCTGATCATTTTAATTATGACGATTACACGATACCTGCATATGTGGCCGAGGCACCGTTTAACGTAAAAGTTTTCATCGCTGGTATTCTCATACAAATGTTCGGAGGTTGTTACTGTTTTTTTAAAAAAAATGCCGTTGACGTTTATGTCAGCTACTTTGTGACAATCTTGACGGCTGAGTATAAATACGTTCGTGAACAACTCGCAGATGCACTGAGCTCGGAAAACGGTGAAAAAGACGAAATATCGGTTATCGATGATCTGCGAAAATGTATTCAGCATCACAGTATCGTCATAGAGTAAATCCCTATTTTATAAAAAATGTTACAACTTGTGACAACATTAATTTTACCAAAAATAGTGGACACTTGGCCAAATTGATTTCGTTTAAATCGAATTCATTTTTTATTGTTGTATTTTCCAAGGAGTCGTCCATACAAATTCATTTAAATAATTTTCGTAGAACTGGCCAAATGCTCACCGAACTCTTGTCCGTCTATATCGGTCTGACATATCTCAATTGCATATTGAGATTCTGCTTTCTCGCCTTCAATCTTATCACAGTGAGTTACGAGAAATTATTTATCCTTCTACCAAACTCCATCTTTTATGTACTGAAGGTAAAACAAGATGCTTATTAAAACTTGTATATTGCTTTCGTGTAAATTTTCCACATTCATAAATTCTTTTCTATGTATATAAAAACACGTAAGTATTCTCGATTTTGACTTCGTCATAGTAACAACCAAGTTTCAACGTGCATCTGTGTTCCCTGTTTTCAAATTTGACGGTCAAAGATTTCCTTAATTTTTAATGTTTGAAAAAATCAAAATTTAATAAAATGAAAAACCTGGTCGTTAATTTTCGCCTAATCGTTCGTGTCAATCTGAATCATCAATCTTTTCACGAAAACAAAAATAAACTGTAAATCATTGACCTTATACGTTCATGCTAGAATCGAAGCCTCTGAAAAATTTGCATTCCCATTAATTTTATTTTGACTCAAATATAATTTATTGAACACATAAAAATTGTACTCAGAATCTATAGATTTTCAATTTTAAATTGATTCGTTGGCAATCCACTTGAATGTAAATTCCTTTTGTTATACAGCTTGACGATTACTTCGAAAAGTTATTGTACGCTGTATACGCTACTGGCAGTGTAGCACAAGTTTACATGCTTTGCTGCTGCGTTCAAGAGTTGCTCGAAGCGGTAATGTCAAAATTATTTCCTCGATAAAAAGGCGCTTAAGACGGTAAAAATGTTGAAAAAAAACTTGGAATTTTGGTGAATCCAGAGTACGTCGATAACCAATGATGCATTTTACGAAAATTGGCACGGACGCGGAAGGAAAGTTAAAAATATATTTCGAACTATCAGCCTGGGCAATATCATCGAGTGTCGACTGACCGCTTTTCGAATGGTTGACCTGACTGTACCAACATTCGTTAAGGTAAATATATCACTAATTTCCTTCAGCAAGGTACCATTAACGAATTAACGTCTCACGAGTAGTACAAAATTTTACTGATGCCTTTTTTTTAAATCCAGATTCTAAATCAAGCTTACTCCATTTGCTTACTTGTACTGAGGATTAAATGAGTTCTGTATCGCTTATTAATGTAGATTTAATAATATAGACTGTATACGTAGAAATTCATTATTAACGTTTTCATAGTATCATCTCGTGTTAATTGAAGAATTATATGAAAAGTCATTAAATTATTTTAAAAAAAAAGGACACGAGGAAAATAATAAAATTGCTATAGCACAAGAAAAATAAATGTTACTTATAGAAACAAATATTATTCTCCTCATATATAATTTATTTCATGAAAATACGTCCTGGTGTGCAGAGTATAAAATTGATAAATTTATTAATCTACAAGCCTTGATGGAAATAAATACCGCGGGCACTGGCCCACTTCAGAGTCCCCGATCATTAGGCCCCAGTCTCCCAGCTTTGCCAATACTAGGATAACTGCGTCACATCACTCATCATAAGCCGAGGATAAACCGGACATAGATGGTATTTAAATATTGGGTGACTTTCGAAGCTTGGTATGTGAACTATAAAAATAAAAATTGAAAACACTCATGCCCGGTAACCAAAACGCAGGGAAATATTCGTAAACACATCTCTGTAGATAATTTTAAAAGATCCGAAACGCAAAAAGAAAAACTTTCAGCTTAAACTTCAGCAATACGGTGTCAATGTGCACTGCTAGCAATATCACGTACATTTTTTCGTATTTATTTCGAAATATATAAATTTTTTTTAACTGCCACATACGAAAAATAAATAAGTTATATTTGTACATAAATTATCGCGTTTAATTAATCGTGATGGCCAGGGCAATATTGAGGTAGTATGTCGAGTCAAAAGAATATACGGATAAATCGTAACTCTTAAATCGGATCAGTGAATTTCAAAATTAATAATTGAGGATTTTTCATCACACTATTTATTTTTCGCACAGTTCGTGTGATGATAGTTCATTGAAAAAATCAATCATTAACAGTCTTTCGAGAAGAAGTATATGCACTAAAAAAAAGGGCAAATGTTACCGATAAAAAAAATTTAAAATTATTTTATTAATGACCTTTGACCGTCATTATAGTGAAAATGTAACGTGCCCTTGGTACTTAAGATCTATAATACTTCTCACATTGACATGGATGACAATTTTCGTTACATTTATGTTTTTTTATGTGTCTGTCTCCTTATCTCTTGATATCCGATCTCAATATATCTGATGAGGGTCCGGCAAAAAAAAATAATATTCGTACGGAAAAGTACCGATAGACATTTACCGGTTCATCACGATAAAAATAATTCTGCAACACGATCGCAGCTCATCACCTACCGAAGAACGATCAGATACTGAATAAAAATCAATGTTTCAACTTCCACCTGCTGGACTCCTGTGCGGCAGGTGGAAGTACAACCATTGAAAAAAATTAATTCTCAATAGGGTGAAGTATCGCTACTTCACCCTAGACAGAGCTAATTTTTTTATTCTCTCTTTACCGTTCCGCTTTTCCTCATCGTACAGAGGGTCAAGTTAGACGCTTTCCTTACAGTTTAAAGTCCCGCACATCGTGCACTTTTGTAGCCTTCAAAGGGAAACCATTTCAGGACATATTATTGTCGCCATATCGTCAGAAAACTCGATAGAGAAAAAATCACCCTTTGATGACGAATGGCAACATTATATTAAGTGAGCAAACAGAAATATGCGATAGAAACAATAATGACAATGTATATCAAAGGTATAATAAACGTATAATTTGCTCTTTGACCTCAGTGCTTTTTTTCCTCCCATTTTATTTTACATATCAAATGCATATACGTCCTGATCTCTGCTTCCGTTCATTGTGGCATTTACACACGGAATTACTAATCATACATGGCTTCGTCGTGGCTGTTCGACTTATCTTGAAATTCATTCCGGGAGTCATATACGAGACGTGCAGCCGATCAGATCCTTTCGTCAATTTTCCTAGAGGGCAAAGACAACACAGGACGTTAATACGACACATAATTTCATCTAAAACATTGCAATCGAATGTGAGCTTTGGTATATTACAGAACTCGTGAAGTGTGCTAATAAAAAAAAAAAAAATCTCGATGGATTTTCGTAGCATAAACCAGCTTAACCTGGTCGTTAATGCTCTTTCGGGAAATTTTTTTCCCCTCAACGAGGAAGAAAAAGGCTTCAGTCTCGGTAGTACGATTTACATGACATACGTTTGGATCGTTCAATTTGTTGCCTTTATCTCGGCTTTAATAGCTGCGGTGAATTACACGCCAGCTATGAAAGCTCTTCAAGATGGCGCAATTCTCACTATGAACACTCTTGAGATTATTATTATTTCTGTCTATCTACATTCACAAAGGGGCCATTTGCAAAATTTAATACAAAAGATTAACGATATTCTCATCGATTCCGATGATTTGAGACGATGCTTGAGCGACATCGTTGAGCCCCAAAAAAGATCATTTATGGCATATACAATAATGGCTATGGCCTCGACGATCTTATGGGCAATGATGCCTCTTTGTAAAATTTTGCAAAAGAATCGATTTACCTACGATGATTGGGCCATTGCCGCCTATCTACCCGGTGAACCCTTCAACGTAACATTTTTCGTCTGTGGTGTATTTTTGCAAGTTATGTGGGGCGGTTATCTTGCATTGAAAAAAATAAGTACAGACATATATGTGAGTCACTTCGTGACACTATTGACAGCTGAGTACAAATACGTTCGTCAACAGATAGCGGTAACTCTGCGGCGCGAGAATGCGAGTGAAAAAAATGAGATATCAGTTATAGCTGCTCTTCATAAATGTGTTCAACATCACTGTGCTGTAATTGAGTATGAGTTTTTTTTTTTTACAAAATTATCATTATATATATACATAATGTGGAATAATAAGCTTTGAATTTTAAGGTTCGATTCAATTTTGTTAAAGGCGAGCAAAGATTGTTTGATTTCTGTGCAGTTTTCATTAAATACATTTATTTGTCTGGACATGATGATTTTTTTTTTTTTTAACATTTTACAGAGCTGGCCAAATGCTCGTTGAACTGATGGCCGTTCACGTCGGCGTAACGTACATAGATTCGATATTGAAATTCTGTTTTCTAGGATTCTCCTTTATTAGAGTAAGTTGCAAGAAATTGTGTTCGATTTTTCTTTTGACATTATGAAATTGTTTCATCAAAATGTTGCATTGCAGTTTGGTGATGATTACTTATTAAAAAGCCTTTACTTTGCATACGCTGTGGGCCTTTTGATACAAGTGTACTTGCTCTGCTCGGGTGTTCAGAAGTTGCTCGAAGCGGTAATATCAGATGTCAATCGGACATTAAATAAACAAAAGAAACGAATAAAATGAAGAAAAGACGATGCCATGATATTTACGTTTCTCGGATACAGAGCACATCGATAACCGACGATGCGTTTCATGAGGATTGGCACGGACGTAGCAGCACCGTGAAAAATATTTTCTTGACGATCGAACGGAGCAATCAAATGGAGTGTCGACTCTCAGCTTTCCGAACCGTAGATTTAACGACGCCAACATTGGCTTCGGTAAATAATACCCAAAATTTATCACGAGCAATGTTTTTATAAGAATAAAGATTTATCAAATACTCGAGAATACTATTTCATTGTTTTTTAAATCCAGATACTGAATCAAGCGTACTCTGCTTGTTTGCTTCTTCTGAGGGTCTAATGAATCGTTTATTGTTATGTACTGTGTAGGCGGAATAACACAGAAGAAATAAATATACAAATTCGTTGAAAATAACAAATTCGATTGCAATAATGGACAAAAGTGGAGAGTTAAACTTGTGTAATGGTGGGAAAAAAAATTGGTCTTTTTGATTGAACCAAATTCTATTTTATATACATTAAGATTCACACCAAACGAACGAAAAAAATTAGAAAATTAATGACCGACGACGCGTTAATAATATTTTTCCCACTCTATTACGTAATGAGATCGAGTAACGATTGGCCGATTTTTGAATCGTTGGCCTGGCAGTGCCAGCATTCGTTTCAATAAATAATGTCAGTAAGATTACTGAAAGATTGCACTTTTGCGAGGGATACAAATTTACATCGTAATATTCATGAATTTTTAATTTTTAATCAGGCTTACTCAGACTCGAAATCTTCTCAGCAGACATTGATACTTTCGTCAATCTGCATATTTAAGAACAAAAAATCACATTAACAAAAAAAACTACTGATAGACATTTGGCAGTTTGTCACGATAAAAATCATTCTACAGGACGATCGCAGCTCATCACCTTTCGACGAACGCTGAGATACTGAATAAAAATCAATGTTTCCACTTTCACCCGCTGCACATCGGGTACTTCATCCTCTTGAGAGATAATTATTTCCTTTTCCCTTCATCGTATTTTTTTCCCTCGCGTAGTAGGGTCAACTGGCACTTTACTCATTAATATTTACAGCCACGCAGAGCGTTTACTCCTCTAGCATTCGCAGGAGAATAATTTCACAGACAAATTATTTTCGCAATATCATGAAAAGACTCGATAGAATCCAAACAAACTATTCTTTGATGACAAATTGCGACAATTGTCAGGGAATCCAGCAGAAATATGCGATACAAAGAGTAATGACAGTGAGTATCAAAGGTAAAAAGGGCTCGCTCTTTGACCTCGATAGTTCTTGTCCTCTCTTTGCATATCTAATTCGTACATTGTCATCTATACCATCTATCGTGGCATTTTTACACACGGAATTATTAATCATGCATGGTATATCGTAGCCATTCGACTTATTGTCTCGAAATACACATCGAGAGACGAAGAAGAGTGGAAAATAATAGGACAATTGTCACATCGATTCATGCACTCGCAGCACCGATGGACTTTCGTACCATGAACACATTCAACGTTGTCGTTAACACAATATCGGGTAATTTTCTTCCCTTGAGCGAGAAAAAAACTAGTCTAGGCATCGTCGCCATTTTTTACGTTATTGTCACTTGGATCGTCCAGTTTGTCTATATATTGACAACGACGATCGGATTATTATTTTTTTCACCGATATTAAAGTCCATTCAGCAAGGTGGAACTCTTGTTGTTGTTGGTATGGAAATGCTCATTCTCACCGTTTACATGAATTCACGACGTCAATCTCTCAGAAATTTAATAGGCAAGATCAATGGTATTCTCGTACATTCCGATCATTTGAGACGATGCGTTCGAGATACCGGTGAATATCACAAAAAAAGATTGATGATTTACTCAGTCGTGGGTGCCAGTTCGATCATGGTTTGGTCGACGATACCAATTTTTAAGATCTTCGATATGGACAGTTTTAATTATGACGATTACACGATACCTGCATATCTGGCCGAGGCACCATTCGACGTAAAAATTTTCATCACTGGTATACTTATACAAGTGATCGGTGGTTATTATTGTTTTTTAAAAAAAACTCCGTCGACATTTACGTGAGTTACTTCGTGACAACGTTGACAGCTGAGTATAAATTCGTTCGTCAACAATTGGCCAATGCACTGCGCCACGAAAACGATGAAAAAGATGACGAGATATCGATCATCAATGGTCTACGTAAATGTGTTCAACACCACAGTATCGTCATTGAGTAAATTTCTATTTGCTATAAAACTTGTCATGTTACACCGAGAAAAATTAATTTTATTTTTTCAACAAATTTTATTCCATCAGACAATATTTATCAGGCTGACAATAATTAAATAGTTAAATTGTCATCTTGGCTAAATAAACTTTATTTAGATCGAATACATTTCTCGTTGTATTTTCCAAAGACAATTGTCCATCAAAATTAATTTCAATACTTTTCGTAGAACTGGCCAAATGCTCTCTGAACTCTTGTCCGTCAATATCGGTCTGACATATCTCAATTGCATATTGAGATTCTGTTTTCTCGCCTTCAATCTTATCACAGTGAGTCACGAGAAATTATTTATCAATCTACTGAAATTTTTATATACTCAAAAAGAACAATAAGATCCTCATTAAAACTTGTACGTTGCTTTCCTCCATTCGGATTTGGATTTTCAATCAAAATTTAAATCGGATAAAATTTTTCGACCACGCGATGATACGATAAAAATCAGAAAAAAAATTAATCATATTAAAGATACTAAAAGAACTTTGATTTCAAATAATAATAATACCAATGAGGTAAGAATAATTTGTTCAACAAATTATATTACCCGATTTTTCTCAATACGAATTTTTCGAAATTTTCTCTCAATTATCAAATTTTCATATTGAAAAATCGAAAATTTCATAAAACAACGTGAAATTCGGATATGTTTCCATAGATTTCATATTCATCTCAAGTGTCAAGCTCAGCGAATAACGAGTTTCATAAATACAGTGTTATGAAATTCACGATAAAACATGAAATATCAAAATTGAGAGACTATTCTCGAAAAATTGTGAAAATTTGTATAGGACAATTTTTTTTAAACCATATTGTTACCAGCTTTTTGATATTATTATTATTAAAAATTAATGTTCTAATTATATTAAATGTAATTAATTTTATCATATTTTTATTGTATCTCAAAGTGCTAAAATTCTGGTCGAATGAAACCTTTGGTTGGCTTTGGGTATTGGTAATATCCATCCTTAAATCCAAATTCTTTTTATTACAGCTTGATGATTATTTCGAAAAGTTATTGTACGCTATATACACTGTTGGCAGCGTAGCCCAAGTTTACATGCTTTGCTCCTGCGTTCAAGAGTTGCTCGAAGCGGTAATGTCAAAATTATTTCCTCGATGAAAAGGCACTTAAGACGGTAAAAATGTTGAAAAAAAACTTGGAATTTTGGTGAATCCAGAGTACGTCGATAACCAATGATGCATTTTACGAAAATTGGCACGGACGTGGAAGGAGAGTTAAGAATATATTTCGAACTATCGGCCTGGGCAATGTCATCGAGTGTCGACTGACCGCTTTTCGAATCGTTGACCTGACTGTACCAACATTCGTTAAGGTAAATATATCACTAATTTCCTTCAGTAAGGTACCATTAACGAATTAACGTCTCACGAGTAGTACAAAATTTTACTGATGCCTTTTTTTTTAAATCCAGATTCTAAATCAAGCTTACTCCGTTTGCTTACTTGTACTGAGGATTAAATGAGTTCTGTATCGCTTATTAATGTAGATTGAATAATACAGACCGTATACGTAGAAATTTATTATTAACGTTTTCACAGTATCATCTCGTGTTAATTGAAGAATTGTATGAAAAGTCATTAAATTATAAAAAAAAAAAAGTAGACGATTAAAATGTTACTTGTAGAAATAAATATTATTCTCCTCATATACAATTTATTTCATGAAAATACGTCGTGATGTGCAGAGTATAAATGATAAATTTATAAACATTCGTGCTCTCGTAGAAATGAAGAATGCGAGCGCTGGCCCATAACCAGGGGCCTCGGTCTTCAAGTCCCGATTTCCCAGCCTTGCCATTGCCAGGATAATTGCGTCAAATCAGCCAACATAAGCTAAATATTAACGAAGCATTGCTCATCGACTGGTTTAAAAGCCTAATATTCATCCCCTATTTACGTCTAAATAGTGTTCAGTTGTTTGAGGATTTTCTGAGCTTGGTGTGTATTCGCTATGCACACCTACCCTTAGCTCATAAATTCTTTACCGAGTGGGGGAAGAAATTGGGGAAATTGCAAAAAATTACCACTTCAGGGTAACGCTCGGAACGTCAGATTGAGCGATGACGTTGAGGGGTTTTCCTGATTTTATTCCGCTGTCACAATGTTATTCTATAAATAATCAACCCCCAAAAATTGCACCCAGATTCACGTACAAAGTTGCATTTTGTCACAAAAAATAAAATCTTATCTGACGCTTCGCCAACCTTCATGTACTTTCGACAACCTTCATGTCTCAAAAAAAAATTACATTGACACGGAAAACTATACTGATAGACTTTTACCTGTCTTCATGATAATAAAATCGATCTGCAGCACGATCGGAGCTCATCACTTTCCGACGAACACTGAGATACTGAACGAACATGCCAATGTATTCACTTTCCCCTGCTGCACAGGTAACTTCACCCTCTTCGGACGTGATTTTTTCGTTCTCCCTTCATCGTATTTTTTTTTTTCTCTTTCCTCGCCCAGTAGAGTCAAGTCGTGCATTCCTCGATAATATTTACAGTCCCCCATAGAATATCGCTCAAAGGAATATAATTTCAGAAAAAAATATTGTCACAAAGTCGTCAAAAGATTCGATAGAAATCAAGTCATCCTTTGATGATAAATTGCAACAAAGCCAGGCGATCCAACAGAAATATGCGATGGAACAAATAATGACAGGGTGAGTGTTCGAGGGTAAAAGAGGGTCGGTCTTTGATCTCGGTACTTTTTCTTCTCTCTTTTCTGTATATCCAATACGTACATCATGATCCCTATTATCGTCTAACGTATAGAATTTACACACGGAATAATTAATGGGATACAGGGGGCATTGTCCCCATTCGAATTATTGTCTCGAAATCATCCCCTACATGCACATCAGTCGTCAGTGAGTGCTGCACCCAAGAAAATCGTTGTGCATTGTGGGTAAAAAATAAGAGGGGGAAAAAAAAATACGACAACCGTCACATGAATTCGTGCAGTCACCGATGGACTTCCGTGGCTTGAACAAATTCAACGCTGTCGTAAACGCGATATCGGGTAATTTTCTCCCATTGAGTGAGATAAAAAATGGAATAGGCATCGGTACTACCGTTTACATTATTTTCACCTGGTTTGCCGAATTTGCTTACATCGTGACAGCAACGATCGGATTAGTTTTTTTTTCACCGATATTCGAGTCTCTACAGTATGGCGGAGTTGCTGGAAGTGTTGTCATTGAAATGCTTGTTCTAACGATTTATATGAATTTCCAACGCGAACACTTTCGAAATTTGATCGGTAAAATCAACGGTGTTCTCGCAGAGTCCGATAGCTTGAAAGAAATAGTTCGCGATACCGTAAAATCCCACCAAAATGGATTGAAAGCTTACACGATCACGTGTGCTGGCTCGGCCACAATATGGACGCTAACGCCAATTCTCAAGATCTTCGATACGAATTATTTTACTTATGCCGATTACACGGTACCGGCATATCTGGCCGAGGCACCGTTCGACGTAAAAATTTTCATCGCTGGTATTCTCATACAAACGGTCGGAAATTCTTACTCTTTTTTAAAAAAAAATGCCATTGACGTTTATGTAATTTGCTGTGTGACGATGATAACGGCTGAGTATAAATACGTTCGTCAACAACTCGCCAATGCACTCCGCCCGAAATATGATGAAAAAGACGAAATGTCGATCATCGATGATCTACGAAAATGTCTTCAGCACTACACTATCGTCATAGAGTAAATTATAATTTTATAAAACTTACCATAACAGGCGAAAAAAAAAAAATTGATTATTTTTTCAACAAATCTTATTTCATTAGACAAGATTCATCAGGCCAGTAATACCAGTGCAATTTACAACTGGGCCAAATAGTTGATTCCATCGAATAAATTCACTTTTTTCTCGTTGTACATGACAGACCAATCAATAAAAATTTATTTCAATATTTTTCGTAGAAATGGCCAAACGCTCACCAAACTGTTGTCCTTCAATATTGGATTTACATATCTCATTTGTGTATTGAGATTCTGTTTTCTCGCCGTTAATCTTATCACTGTGAGTCACGAGATTATATTTATTCATCTATCGAAATTTATCTTTATTAAATTTGATTAAATTTATAAACGGTAATTAAATTTGATATTTTTATTTCAATCGTTAATCGGGAAGAGGATGCGTATCATTAATTTATTTATTCGCGTACATGTTTTCTCGTCACGAAAATGGAGAAAGTCTCTGAGACGTGAAACATATCAACTCATTTTATTTTAGCTCAAAGAATATTTATTTTAAATTCAAATGGTATACTCGTCGTTACTTAATTTTTTCGTTTTAAACTGATTCGTCGACACGATTATCCACTTGAATCTAAATAACTTTGATGATTGCAGCTTGATAATCATTTCGAAATGTTATTGTACTGCATATACACTTTTGGCAGTGTAGCGCAAGTTTACATGTTTTGCTCCTGCGTTCAAGAATTGCTTGAAGCGGTAATGTCGCCTCAAAACTATTTAATTTATATCGAAGGCACTTAAGGCGATCCTCTTTCAGCAACAAAAACTGGGTACCAAAATTATTCTAAACGGTTAATCTTTCGGACAAACTAAAAGAAGTACAAACTGCGTATAAAAATTCTGCAGGTCGCGGGTTCTCTTCGTGTACCCGAAAGACCAACCGTTTAATAGAATTTTGGTACTCGAGTAACAGCAGCTTTCTCTCTCCCACTGAAAATGGCTTACGCAAAATCTGTTTTGTCGAGACATCACCTTAAGGGAATAAATATATTGCAATAATAATGTTGGAGTTTTTGGGACCCAGAGTACCTCGATCACCGATGATGCATTTCACGAAAATTGGCACGAACGCAAAAAGAGAATTAAAAATGCCTTCTCTATTATCGAACTGGGCAATGTGATCGAGTGTCGACTGACCGCTTATAGAATCGTTGATCTGACTGTACCAACATTCGTTAAGGTAAATATCTCTCCAGTTTTCATTAATAAGATATACCATTAACGAATTAACGTCTTATGAGTTAGACACAATTTTACTGACGCTTTTTTTTTTTTTTATTCAGATTCTAAATCGAGCTTACTCCGTTTCTTTACTTGTAATGAGGTTCAAATGAACATTATGCATCAGTTTACAACGTAGATGGAATAATACAGGACACATGTAGAAATTCGTTATTGCCATTAATATTAATATATAAAAGATGACGACTTGGTGCAAATATGAATTAACTTAGACAATGGACGAGAGTAAATAATAATGAAATTGCGATAGTCGATGAAGATTAGTCTTATTTTTACAATTTATTTCAATGAAATACATGTTGGTGTGCACACAAAACTGATTAATTATACTAACCTACGTGATTGACGATCCTAGAACTCCCCTATCATATAAAAAATGGTACTTGTTATTTAAGACAAAAATAATTGAAACTTTGATAATTTCAACAGGTACTGCACTGTTACTGCGAGTATGAATGTTTTACACATATCTTAAACAGCCCATTTATATCATTAAATATTTTATTATGTTATTATATATTATCCAAAATTCATAATAATTCGATGTAAAGAGAGAATAAAAAAAACACTTTTCGTAAAATGGGTCAAATGTTCACCATTCATATATCGGTGCATTATATCAATTGTAGGATTAGTGCACCAGTCAATGAACACTCCACGCAGACTGTATCTATATATATATATATATAGTGATTTTAACATGGGGGTTCATTGACTGGTGCACTCACCCTATATTGGAATTTTGTTTTCTAGCATTCGGTTTAATCACGGTCAGTTTGTGGAAATTATTTTCTTCAATTTTAATGAATCCATTCGTCGAATACTTTGAAGATTTATCTCTGTTTTTTTAAACAACTTTCATTTACCAACAATTACAAGTTTTTCATCATCAGTACCCAACTGTAAAACAACGAGACAGAGCGCTAAAATTATTTAAAACAAAAAAAAAGCTTTTACAAATAATTCAAAATAATTATTAACAATTATTTTTTAATTAATTCATAATTCATTGTTTTTAAATTTTTTATCTCGTCCATATCAACATTCACGATGTATTTGCTATGTTTGAGATGTTATCGTCCACAAAATGAGCTCTGCAACTGGCTGCTATGACGAGAGAGCAATCCGTGATCGATGTCGAATATGGATGGGCGCTGAATATTAGCCGGGGAACAACCGGATTCTACACCATGGCAATTTTATACCAAATAGCCAGAAATTGCGGCTTCATCAACCCCCAACAATTGCACTCAAATTCACGTACAAAGTTACATTTTGTCACAAAAGATAAAATCTTCTCAGACGCTTCGATACTTTCGATAATCTCCATGTCTCACGCAAAAAGTTACATTGACAGGGAAAACTATACTGATAGACTTTTACCTGTCTCTTCATGATAATAAAATCATTCTAGTCCGAATTAAATTAAATTCTATAGTGTTGAATACAAACGGGCCATTGCACCATTGCACTGGTTTAAAAGCCTAATATTCATCCCCTATTTACGTCTAAATAGTGTTCAGTTGTTTGAGGATTTTCTGAGCTTGGTGTGTGTTCTCTATACACACCTACCCTTAGCTCATAAATTCTTTACCGAGTGGGGGAAGAAATTGGGGAAATTGCAAAAAATTACCGGTTCAGGGTAACGCTCGGAACGTCAGATTGAGCGATGACGTTGAGGGGTTTTCCTAATTTTATTCCGCTGTCACAATGTTATTCTATAAATAATCAACCCCCAAGAAATTGCACCCAGATTCACGTACAAAGTTGCATTTTGTCACAAAAAATATAAAAAATATACACAAAAAATATAAAATATACACAAAAAATATAAAATATACTGATAGACTTTTACCTGCCTCTTCATGATAATAAAATCGATCTGCAGCACGATCGGAGCTCATCACATTCCGACGAACACTGAGATACTGAACGAACATGCCAATGTATTCACTTTTCCCTGCTGCACAGGTAACTTCACCCTCTTCGGACGTGATTTTTTCGTTCTCCCTTCATCGTATTTTTTTTTTTCTCTTTCCTCGCCCAGTAGAGTCAAGTCGTGCATTCCTCGATAATATTTACAGTCCCCCATAGAATATCGCTCAAAGGAATATAATTTCAGAAAAAAATATTGTCACAAAGTCGTCAAAAGATTCGATAGAAATCAAGTCATCCTTTGATGATAAATTGCAACAAAGCCAGGCGATCCAACAGAAATATGCGATGGAACAAATAATGACAGGGTGAGTGATCGAAGGTAAAAGAGGGTCGGTCTTTGATCTCGATACTTTTTCTTCTCTCTTTTCTGTATATCCAATCCGTACATCATGATCCCTATTATCGTCTAACGTATAGAATTTACACACGGAATTATTAATGGCATACAGGGGACATTGTCTCCATTCGACTTATTTTGTCTCGAAACTGCCCCCAACATGACATTGTCGCCATTCGACTTATTTTGTCTCGAAATCATCCCCTACATGCACATCAGTCGTCAGTGAGAGTTGCACCAAAGAAAATCGTTGTGCATTGTGGGTAAAAAATAAGAGGGGGAAAAAAAAATACGACAACCGTCACATGAATTCGTGCAGTCACCGATGGACTTCCGTGGCTTGAACAAATTCAACGCTGTCGTAAACGCGATATCGGGTAATTTTCTACCCTTGAGTGAGATCAAAAATGGAATAGGCATCGGGACTACCATTTACATTATTTTCACCTGGTTAACCGAATTTGCTTACATCGTGACAGGAACGATTGGATTAGTTTTTTTTTCACCGATATTCCAGTCTCTACAGAATGGCGGAGCTGCTGCAAGTGTTGTCATTGAAATGCTCGTTCTAACGATTTATATGAATTTCCAACGCGAACACTTTCGACATTTGATCGGTAAAATCAACGGTATTCTAGCAGAGTCCGATAGCTTGAAACAAATAGTTCGAGATACCGTAAAATCCCACCAAAATGGATTGAAAGCTTACACGATCACGTGTGCTGGCTCGGCCATAGTATGGACACTGACGCCAATTGCCAAAATCTTCGATACGAATTATTTTACTTATGCCGATTTCACTGTACCGGCATATCTGGCCGAGGCACCCTTTGACGCAAAAGTTCTCATCGCTGGGATTCTCGTACAAACCTTCGGAAATACTTATTCTTTTTTAAAAAAAAATGCTATTGACGTTTATGTAATTTACTTTGTGAAGATGTTGACTGCTGAATATAAATACGTTCGTCAACAACTCGCCAATGCACTCCGCCCGAAGTATGATGAAAAAGACGAAATGTCGATCATCGATGATCTACGCAAATGTCTCCAACACTACACTATCGTCATAGAGTAAATTATAATTTTATAAAAATTACACGTGGAAAAAAAAAAAAAAAAAATTTATTATTTTTTCAACAAATCTTATTCCATTAGACAAGATTCGTTAGGCCGATAATATATTATTTTGCACTAATAGTAGTTGTAAATTGTAACTTTACAACTTGGCCAAATTGTTTATTCCATCGAATAAATTTATTTTTCTCGTTCTACATGACAGAACCATCCATAAAAATTTATTTCAATACTTTTCGTAGAAATGGACAAACCCTCACCAAACTGTTGTCCTTCGATATTGGTTTTACATATCTCATTTGCGTATTGAGAATCTGTTTTCTCACCGTCAATATTATCACTGTGAGTCATGAGATTATATTTATTCATCTATCGAACTTCATATTCATTAAATTTGATTGAACTTGATTTTTCAATTTCATTAATTTCTCATTAATTTATTTATTTGCTTGCATGTTTTCTCCTCATGAAAATCGAGGAACTCACTGACACGTATATACAACATCAACTAATTTTATTTTAGCTCCTAAAAAAATTATTTCAAATTGAAATCGTCATTACTGATTTTTTTTTTTTTTTTTACAGCTTGATGATTATTTCGAACAGTTAATCTACGTTGTATACACTGCTGGCAGTGTAGCCCAAATTTACATGTTTTGCTCCTGCGTTCAAGAATTGCTCGAAGCGGTAATATCCCCTCAAAATTATTTATTTTATCAAAGGCACTTGAGGGAATAAATATATTTAAATAATGTTGGAATTTTTGGGATCCAGAGTACCTCGATCACCGATGATGCATTTCACGAAAATTGGCACGAACGCAAAAAGAGAATTAAGAATGCCTTCTCTATTATCGAACTGGGCAATGTGCTCGAGTGTCGACTGACCGCTTATAGAATCGTTGATCTGACTGTACCAACATTCGTTAAGGTATCTCTCCAGTTTTCATTAATAAGATATACCATTAACGAATTAACGTCTTGTGAGTTGGACAGAATTTTACTGACACTTTTTTTTTTTTTCCAGATTCTAAATCGAGCTTACTCCGTTTCGTTACTTGTACTGAGGATCAAATGATTTTTGTGCATCAGTTTACAACGCAGATGGAATAATACAGGACACATGTAAGAATTCATTATCTCCATTAATATTAATACATAAATGGTGACGACTTGGTACAAATATGGATTAACTTACAAAATGGACGAGAGTATATAACGATGAAATTGCGATAGTCGATGAAGATTAGATTTATTTTGCAAAAATATTTCATCTTATATATTCACAATTTATTTCAATAAAATACATCTTGGTGTGCAGACAAAAATGATTAATTATGCCAACCTACGTGATTGACGATCCTAAGAACTCCCCTGTCATATGAAAAATGATAGTTTGTTATTTAAGACAAAAACAATTGAAACTTTGATAATTTCAACAGGTGCTGTTATTGCGAGTATCAATCTTTTACACATATCTTAAACAGCCCATTTATACCATTAAATATTTTATTATGTTATTGTATGTTATCCAAAATTCACAATAATTTTATGTAAAGAGAGAATTTAAAAAATCTTTTCGTAATACACTTCACTATATCGATGTGTATATATAGTGATTTTAACATGGGAGTTTATTGACTGGTGCACTCAGCCTATATTGAAATTTGGTTTTCTGGCATTCGGTTTTATCACGGTAAGTTTATGGAAATTATTTTTTTCAATTTTAATCCATTTTTTTTTTTTTTAAACACCATTCATTTACCAAGAATTACAAGTTTTTTTTTATTACCAGTACCCAACTGTAAAATAAGGAGACAGAGCGCCAAAATTATTAAAAAAAAAAAGCTTTTTCAAACTATTAAAAATAATAATTAAAAATTATTTTTTAATTAATTCATAATTCATTGTTTTAAAATTTTTATCCCGTCCATATCAACATTCACGATGTATTTTCTATGTTTGATGTTATCGTGCACAAAATGAGCTCCGCAAGTGGCTGCTCTGACCTGAGAAAAATCCATGGTCGATGTCAAATATGGATGGGCCCTGAATATTAGCCGGGGAACAACCGAGTTCTACGCCATGGAAATTTTATACCAAATAGCCAGAAATTGTGGCTTGTCAATTTAAAATTTAAAAAAATGCTATCCTGCAGCCATTACGCAATTAATTAAATGGGTTGGTAATGGGTTCGTGAATGAAAATCAAAGTTGAAAATGACGAATCTCATTATTTTTATTTCTACAAATTCATCAATTATATTTACATTTACATTTACAACGTGATAGGGAGAGAGAGAGAGAGAGAGAGAGAGAAAAAAAAAGAGAGAGAGAAAAAAAAGAGAAAAAAAAATGAGTGTGTATAACATGTTACGAGGCAGCAACACGCCAGCTAGTATAACTTTGTGCTTTAAATCTTCCTTTATACTACCACTAAGGGTGACTATTCTCAGGCGTGCAGTGCTACGTGGTGCATTATACCTGACGCAGTATAGAGGCTGTATTGTACGTACGATGGCATTAACGCGTTGCACTACCAGAGCTTTCGGTGATTTAAGAGGCCAAAAGTTTCTCCTACGGAGAATGAATATTATACATTTTTTTTTAAACACAAAAAGTTTCGCTTGGATAAACAGAGCGCGTAAAGTGCGGATACGTTGCATTATATGCTGCATTGTGTAAACTGCTGGTCGGCAAAACTGACTTTTCCTCTTTTTTTCTTATTTTAACTACTGGACTGGCTTTTTTTCATCCTCAGGAAAAAAAATGCTACGTACATTGCAATGCATTGTTGCGTAATAGAAATGCATTCTGTGCATTTATATACCCATGTAGTATCCACGGTTAACGTAAGTATTATAAATATAATACTATATATGCCACATTTTTATTTTTTATTCACTATAAAAAATGTTTAAAACAATAATTCTCAGTAGTAAAGAAATTTTAGAGTATTATCTCGACCCATCGCCATGCACTACCGGTATTTCGAGTCTCGATCGTTTGCCACGACCGAAAGTCCTCTGTGTAATACTAAAATGCCCCATACATAAAAAAATACTTACAATAAATTTTATTTATCTGTAAGAAATTGTAGGAATGCATGATATGTTACAATACAGTTTTCTTATTTTAACGACTGGATAAAAAGCCTTTTTTCATGCTCTGGAAAAAAAAAAAGAAAAAAAAAGAGTATAATAAATATAATACTATATATGTGTGTCACATTTTTATTTTTTATTTACTATAAAAAATGTTTAAAACAATAATTCTCAGTAGTAAAGAAATTGTAGAGTATTATCTCGACCCATCGCCATGGACGACCGGTATTTCGAGTCTCGATCGTTTCACACGACCGAAAGTACTCTGTGTAATACTAAAATGCCCCATACATAAAAAAATACTTACAATAAATTTTATTTATCTGTAAGAAATTGTAGGAATGCATGATGTTTCTTTTCTTTTTTTCATACTCTGAAAAAAAAAAAGTATAATAAATATACTACTGTATATGCGTGTCACATTTTTATATTTTCTTTCCTATAAAGAATTCCGTATATCCTGTACATAAGTAGATCGAGTCGAGCATTGCTCAGACGCTGTCAGACATAAGATACGAGGCCTCTGTCTACGTACTACTCATGTGCATTCATCAACTACATTGACAGCAATTAATTAAAGCAATCTTCACACATTGACAGTAGAACAATCGAGCAATGGTCAGACCTCCGCCTCCTCCTCCTCCTACTCACAGTGGATGCTGCTCTATATGCAGGCACGTAATACACTCAAGCGTGGCACGTAGTTACAGAATATTTACTTTGGAAAATGGAAAACCCCTAAATATGTATGTAATTCTGTTATATAAATACTCTTAAAACTGTTATTCACACTATAAGTGAAATTTTAATATCCCCAATAATCACCCACACTCTTTATATATATATATATATATATATATAAAGGGCATGGATGATTATTGGGGATATTAAAATTCGTCTGTATATATATATATACAGACGAATTCCACTGCTCCCGTGGCATTCTGTACAGAAGTAGATCGAGTCAAGCATTGCTCAGACGCTGTCTGGCATAAGATACGAGGCCTCTGTCTACATACTACCCATGTGCATTCATCGACTACGTTGACAGCAATTAGTTAAATCAATCCTCACACATTGACAGTAGAACAATCGAGCAATGGTCAGACCTCTTCCTCCTCCTCCTCCTACTCACAGTGGATGCTGCTCTATATGCAGGCACGTAATACACTCAAGCGTGGCACGTAGTTACAGAATATTTACTTTGGAAAATGGAAAACCCCTAAATATGTATGTAATTCTGTTATATAAATACTCTTAAAACTGTTATTCACACTATAAGTGAAATTTTAATATCCCCAATAATCACCCACACTCTTTATATATATATATATATATATATATATATATATATATATATATATAAAGGGCATGGATGATTATTGGGGATATTAAAATTCGTCTGTATATATATATATACAGACGAATTCCACTGCTCCCGTGGCATTCTGTACAGAAGTAGATCGAGTCAAGCATTGCTCAGACGCTGTCTGGCATAAGATACGAGGCCTCTGTCTACATACTACCCATGTGCATTCATCGACTACGTTGACAGCAATTAGTTAAATCAATCCTCACACATTGACAGTAGAACAATCGAGCAATGGTCAGACCTCTTCCTCCTCCTCCTCCTACTCACAGTGGATGCTGCTCTATATGCAGGCACATAATGCACTCAGGCGTGTCACGTAGTTACAGCCTGTTAACATCAGACGTAAACAAACGGGTAGCCCCGTTCACTGGACCGTGTCAACCAATGACAATAAACAAATGAGAAATAACAGATAGTTTTCGGCTATCAGGCTTACCAGGCATTTGAAACTGAAGACGAAATATATCCAGAATCTCTGTCGAAAATATTCCAAAAATATTCCCTGCACCACCGTAAACCGAGAACAAAAAAATCATATAGCTTATTCAACCAGGGTTGATATAAAATCAATAATAAAAACGCCTTAAAAGCCTTAAGAAATGGAAAAGGAGAGACAGGATCAGCCTCCGCAGCTTATTAAAAACGCAAATTTTTTTAAATAGTATTTTCTTTAAAAAAATTATTTAGTAAAATTGGGAACATTCATTACAATCTGTAGATTCATAGATAAATTATATACTTTGAGTAAATAATAATAACGCTAAGAATTATGGTCAATGACTTATTGCATAAAATTATCCAATTATTCGAATAATTATTTTCGTCATTAGATCGTTTTGCGACAAATAAATTTCAGAATATTTTTTTTTCTTTTTTTTTTACGTAAAGTTTTTAGGATACTTTTGGTTACAATAACAACGATCGTTCGAATTTATCAAGAAGATTTTTTTATTATTTACAATTACAACAATAGCGTATAAAAATGAATTGTTTAATAATCGGCGGCGTTACTGGCCAAATAATCGCGACGTCCAATACTCGAGGCTTGTTTGTTCTGCATGGCTTCCAGTTTTGGACATTCGGTGATTCTGTGACCGAGACCACCGCAATAACTGCAGCCTCGTTCGTCTGAGGGAGAAAAAAAAAAGGAAAATAATCGTACTCGACTGCGAGGCATATTGAAAAATGAAGAGAAAGATTAATGAAAAAAATTTACCTCCTAAATTCAGATATTTTTCATTCTCCGAGCAAAGTTCCAACAAGAATGGTGGAACTTTTTGTTTTGCCTCCATTAGCAAATGTTTCAGATCCAAAAGTACAGACTCATCGTTTGATTTGTTTATGTATGTTGTTGCTATTCCAGTCCGTCCTGAACGACCAGTTCTTCCGATACGATGAACTGAAATATTTAATGAAAATTAATCAAAACTATTTCGAGACGACATATGTTTCGAATTTGTGCCGGATGAATTTACCATAATTTTCAACATCATCAGGCATGTCGTAGTTGATAACGTGCTGAACTTCGGCAAAATCGAGACCTTTCGAAGCAACGTCAGTGGCAACAAGAACATCCTTTTTCCCAGCTCGAAATGCTTCAACAGATCGCGAACGTTCTTCCTGATCTGTGAATGAAATTTATTTCATTATAAACAAATAAAAAGTTGGAAAAAATAATATTTTCGTGATATCACGAGAGTTCGTAAATCAGCAACCTTTTCCTCCGTGAATCGCCACTGCCTCGACTCCTTTCAGCAGTAAATATTCGTGAATTGCATCAACGTCCTGTTTCTTTTCAGCAAATATCAGTACAGGTGGTGTTGTTTTTCGAAGGCATTCGAGCAAATAAACGATCTTTGCCTCTTGTTTGACATATTCGACCTCCTGGATTACGTTCATTGATGCAGCACCAGCACGTCCGACATTTATCGTCACTGGCTTGACCAGAGCAGAACGAGCAAAGTTTTGAATTTTCTTTGGCATCGTCGCCGAGAAGAGAAGAGTCTGTCGTTGCCCCTGAAATTTTTGAAAAAATAAAAATCTTTCAGACAAATGCTATTGGTGAGAATTTTAATTATCATTATGATTTTTTTTCAAATTAATTATCAAGTACCTTAAAAAAGGAGAAGATTGTACGAACGTCTTCCTCAAAACCCATATCGATCATACGATCAGCTTCGTCCATACACAAATATCGACAAACACTGAGTTTCACCATTTTCTTATCGAGCATGTCCATTAGTCGTCCTGGTGTTGCCACCATTATGTGCACACCTCTGTAACATATTTGAATTTATTGGTTCATACATTTCTTTTATATTAAAAAAAACTAAAAAACTTTTCAAAAAATGTATCGAATGCACAAATATCGATAAACGTGAATGTCCATTTAGTCGTCCTGGTGTTGCCACCATTATGTGCACACCTCTGTAACATATTTGAATTTATTGGTTCATACATTTCTTTTATATTAAAAAAAACTAAAAAACTTTTCAAAAAATGTATCGAATGCACAAATATCGATAAACGTGAATGTCCATTTAGTCGTCCTGGTGTTGCCACCATTATGTGCACACCTCTGTAACATATTTGAATTTATTGGTTCATACATTTCTTTTATATTAAAAAAAAACTAAAAAAACGCATCGATCTCACCTATTAATTATTTCCAGTGATTCGGAAACGGGAACTCCACCGATTGCAAGACAACTACGAATATCCGGACAATTAGCGTTTCTCAAAGCTGCTGAATAGTGTTGAACAATATCGTATGTTTGTTTGGCCAATTCACGAGATGGACAAATAATGAGACCTTTGAAACAATAAAAAATTATCATCTGGATATAGTTAATATTACGAATTGCACATGCAAGTCAATAAAGAGAATGCAGTGTATGTAATTAATGAGTCGATCGAGACTGTTGATATTTTGCTTTTGTCCAAAAAGTTAATTTCTCTCGGAGAAGTTGAAAAAGAATAAAAATTAAATGATCTTTCGCAGTTCTCTCCAGATGACTGCCAAATTGCCATTTTACTAATTTATCGTCTACTCACCATAAGGACCTTCGTTACGAGTAAAAGGCAGTGCGACTTCTTGTTCCAGGCAAAACATTATCAAAGGTAAAACAAACACCAGAGTCTTTCCACTACCCGTGAAAGCTATACCGATCATGTCTCGTCCTGATAATCTGTGAGCAAAATAATCAAAATCATACAATGTGATAAAAAAGTAAATTCTCGAGTTTTTTAATTTTTAATTTTTTTTTTTCCAGATGAAATAATTACTCACACTGTGGGTATCCCTTGCACCTGTATAGGCGTTGGCGTGATTATTCCTTTTTGCTCCAAACCGTGCATTATTCCTCTATGAAATTTCATCTCTTTGAAATTTTTCAATGGAGGTGGAATTTCTTCTCCCTCAACCAAAATTCTGAGCTTTCGTCTGACTCTCTCGTGGCGGGCTTCACCATGACAGAGTATGAGTTTCGGTGGATTCCAGCTTGTTTTTATAGGTTCTTCGTACTGAATACCCTTTGCTAATTCCCCGACACCCATCAGTGCTTTGTTCTCTGCTACGCTCTCGAGAATCTTTTCCTCTTCTTTCAGTTGTCTCTCCATGGCACTTTCCTTTTTTGCTGAAATATAAAATACCATTTAAATATAATTTAAGGATCTCATATATAATAATAATAATGACAATAATAAGAATAAAAAATGTTAAAAAAAAATTATAAAATGGAAGTCGATTCTCGACAAACCTTCTGCCAATTTTTTCAACTCAGTGTGCTGATCGAGCAATGAAATATTGGATTTTCTGCCCCAGACCTGACCGTCATCCTCATCACCGTCGTCTTTCTCATTTTCGCTGCTGCTTTTACCGCCGAAACCACTCATACCCTCCTCTTTAAGCTGTCCGAGTCTTCCCAACTTCATGAGCTGTTGCTTCTTACGATCTTTAACGGGCACGTATGCAACATAATTATCATCCGAATCCGAATCACTTTTGCCTCTGTCATTTTTTCTGTACTTCTGAAATATTATTAAAAAGTATTTAAGAAATTCATTATTAACTTAAATAAAATTAGAGATAGGATATGAACAATCATCTAACCTTCACTGCTGGATATCCGTCGTCTTTACCCATTCTGATTCTCCTTTTATTTTCTCACAATTAAGAATTTTTTAACGTTATTTTATTTTTGATTCACAATTTTTTACTCATTCTACAGTGTTAACGAAAAAATATGTAAAAAAAAAGTAAACAATTGTCTCGTTTACGATGTCTTTACAATCAACGTTTATCGACGTCTTTGCGGCTGGTGGCTGCGGACATTAGAGGTTCAGCAAAACGCCGCAAGAGCGAGCTACATGCGCCAAAAAGCTACGTACGAAATTCAAACTTTCTAGTTGTCGCTGGAATGTTTGAAGATCGAAAGTATTCGAAAAAATAAAAACAACAGCAAGTGCTTGTAAAATTATATTATATTCTTTGCATACAGCTTGCCATACAAAAATCTTCTTCATAAATTCTCCACCATAACCGTAAAAATAACAATGAATAATTCTCCAATTTTTATTCTATAATTAATTATTCGCTCTGTTCAACCAATCTCGAGGATTTTTAAGTACTTGAACGAGTTTGCCTTCCTTTGATTTGGGATCCGGCTCGTGCATGTATTCCCATTTGGCCGTCAATGGCAAAGACATTAATATACTCTCGTAACGAGCGCCTGGTGTGTAGAGACCAAATTTCGTTCCACGATCGTAAATAAGATTGAATTCAACGTAACGTCCACGCCTCAACAATTGCCATTGTCGTTCGGCGTAGCCATAAGCATCGCCCTTGTGCTTTTCGACAAGTGGCACGTAAGAGGGTATCACAGCCTCGGCGCACGAACTTACAAATTCAAACGCCTCAGACTGACTTGGTGTGTCCAAATCATCGAAAAATATTCCTCCTACACCTCTCCTCTCACCTCTATGAGGTATGTGAAAATAATCATCGCACCATTTTTTGAATTTATCGTAATACGTTGAATCGTGTCTGTCGCAAGCAGACTTCAGCGTACGATGAAAATGTTGGGCGTCTTCCTCATTAAGATAATACGGAGTAAGATCCGTTCCACCGCCAAACCACCATTGTATCGTTCCATCCGCATTAACCACCTCGAAATAACGATAATTAAAGTGTATCGTGGGTACCATTGGATTACGCGGATGAATAACGGCGCTGACGCCAGCGGCAAAAAATGGCAACTCTCCCTCATCCATCTTCTTGCCCCGCGATCTCATTTGTTGTACAGCACCAGCTGGCAAATTACCTGATACAACCGAAATATTTACACCGGCTTTCTCAAAAATTGTTCCATCTTGCATAACGCAAGTTATTCCACCACCACCCTCTTTTCTTGACCATCGATCAATTTTAAAACGAGCATCTTCACCCTCGACAGATTCGAGAGATTTACAAAAATCTGCCTGTATCTTCAGTATTAACAATTCCATCTTTGTTCTCATTTCATTCGCATTGTTTTCCAAATTTTCTATCTCGCTGATTGGCATTGCCATGAAATTTTTTATTTCCAATTGTGATTTTGCCATTTGTGCCTCATTCTTGAGGCCATTGTACAAAGCGATACCAGTTGCAAAAATGCCCGCACCGAGCAGCCTGACACTGCGAGATTTGCCAGTTTGGGCAATGAGGATGTGAAATGTTTTCCAATTCTTTAGGATAACCTTCGTCGCCATTACTATTATGACCTCTGCGTAATAAAACACTTGTATTAATTATTACGTATTGCTAATAAAAATCAAGCATATTTACCCAACTGAATGAAAGGTTATATTTTCAACGTCCACTCCAGTCCAATCGCGGACGCTTACTGGCTCATCAGCTGATAAAGCTGCTCGCAACGATTGTCCCTATTTCGTAATTTTTATCGACCAACAGGTGAATTTTTTACTTATAAAAATTCATCAGGTAGAAATTTTTAATTATTATACTTTTGTAATTGTAAATGAAATTATAAGCTCTCATTTAATAATTAATAATTAATTGTAAGAGTTACAAGAACTTCAACTTGAAATTCACGCCTGGAAAGGAGGAATAAAGAGTCAAATGTTTAATAAAACTCACAAAAAATTCAGAAACTTTCTGACATTCACATATTTAATCGTTCATAAAATACATAATAATTTTACGCCTTAACGACCCGCTATGTATAATTAAAACTGAATTTTGATGAACAATAATAATAATGATAATATAGCGCGGTCGAGATCGTAAAAAATCGCCAGATTTTCGCGCAACCAGAACCAAATTACATGCTATCATTTGCTCAATTAGATATTATCACGTTCTATGTTTCAACGATTAACACGAATTTGCGACATATAAGCGTCTTAATTCGGTGGAGCGAAAAAGATACAGAGTTTTACACGATCATATCAATCTGAATTGCTTCAAAATGAAGATTTATTTTTTTCATGTTTCTCTTATTCGGATGGTTTAATATTACAGAGGAAACGAAAATGTAGCATGTTGACTTTGCCACTTGCAAACATCACGACTTCATTGATCATATCAATCTGAATTGCTTCAAAATGAAGATTTATTTTTTTCATATTTCTCTTATGCGGATGGTTTCATTTTACAGAGGAAACGAAAATGTAGCATGTTGCCTTTGCCGCTTGCAAGCATCACGACACCCTCCTCATTGATCATATCAATCTGAATTGCTTCAAAGTGAAGATTTATTTTTTTCATATTTCTCTTATGCGGATGGTTTCATTTTACAGAGGAAACGCAAATGTAGCATGTTGACTTCGCCGCTTGCAAGCATCACGACACCCTCTTGATTGTCAATTGATATGAGTGTGCCGACAGACTCGCGATCCTCACCAAGGACAACCTTGACACGATCACCACGTGTTGGCACAACTGGCTCCAATTGCTCGCAGCCCAAATTTACTACGCGATCCTCATCTGGCAGAAAAACTGCGCACATTCCACCCTGTGTTTATCGAAACAAAAATAATCACATTTTTCAATACTCCTTAGACATTAGGAAAATAATGAGAGAAGAAAAAATTAAATTTGATAATTACAGAAATTCCACGAATTACTCCTTGTTGTCCAGCGAGTGCTGGATCTTGATGAGAATCTTTTATTCGTACTTCAATGTCGACTGTGTGCCATTCCGAGCTACCTATCACACTAGATCCTACACTCGAGTCCAATCCGGATCCAGGAGTTTGTGGATTGTAAGGACTGCCGCTTACGCCTTGAACAAACGATACCAATAAATTCTCAATTTTTTACATACGAGTTATCGTCATTCTTTGCTAGAAGAATTTACCAATTTCCATTACTCTAAAGATTTGTAAAAAAAAAATTCAAAATTTATTCAGGGAGTATTGAAAATACAATTTGTGAGCATAAATAAAATCTCATAAAATTCTATCATTTGCACTCAAACTAATTAATTAAATTCGTCTATACCGAGAATCTTTTTTTTCCTCATTTTTTTTTGCCCATTCTCAGAGAAACTTTACAAATCTAATAGTAAAAATATTGAATTATGTTAAATTACAAGTGAGAATATGAGAACTGTTTGAGCTATTTCAAAAAACGAAAAACAAAATTATTTGAGCAATTAATTCGATAATTAGTAAACGTTGAATGTTTCCGGGAAGTCGTGAAAAAGGTGGAGAGGAAATTGATACAAAATGGTGAATATATGAAAATTACCAGGTGTCATGGGACTGTAGCCCATTGGCGATGGTGTAGCAAATGCTCCATGTGGACTGGTCGTATATCCAGTTCCCGATGGTGAGGGAGTTGCGACATAGCCAGCTGGACTTGGACTCGCTGTCGCACTCGCAGCTGGACTTGGACTCGGTTGATAAGGGCTGTAACTTTGCTCCGAGCCGTACATCGTGCCCGGTGTTTGTGGGGTAAAAGGTCCCCCCGTTGACGGATAACCAGGCGCATAACCTGGTGAACCAGCCTCTTCCATATTGTAGGCGTCAAAGTCGTTTGTTCTTGCTGGTGTGTTCGTAACTGAAGGATCCCAGGCGCCCGATTGTCCAGGAGTTCGTGAACCATCGTGAGATGGTGTCATTGAGCCATAATGAGGAGTTCGCGAACCATCTGGGAGATAAACATATTTTTATGAAAAATGCTTTCATTTAATACAAAATGTGGCAATTTGAATATATTTTTTGTTTATTGTTTTTTTATTATTTTTCCTAGCATACTCACTCTCGTACATGGGCGTCTGAGAACCATGCATGGGTGTCTTTGATCCATCCCTGGCGTACATCGGAGTTTGTCCTCCGGCTGTGTATGCCGGTGTTCTGTTATAACTGCTGAAACCTCCATCTTTGGTCGGTACACCGACATTGGCAATGTGCGATCTATCGACCGATATGGTCTGACATGTCGAGTGCAACTCAACACGCGCTGTATTCTCAGTCGCGTCTTTGACAATGCCAACATTGCCCTTGTATGGTCCACCGGTGATTTTTATCGTTGTACCGATTAATTCTCGATCACGGCGTGCACCGCCACCTCGACCACGTCCACGGCCACCGCCACCACCGCCACCTCGTCCGCCAAAGCCACCACCTCTGAAACAAGGAAATTTACATAAATTATTCGTATCGAGTGGACGATACACGAAAATGGTAAATGTACCATTTTGGGTAATAAAATGTTAAAAATCTCAAACGTCGAATAAAATTTCTCCTACTCTCTTTGAATTTATTGATAAAAACAATCAATAAAAAGATTGAACATTGTATGATTTAGTTTTTGTAAAATAACTGTTTGATTAATTTGAAATTCTTCCATTTTATATTTGATTCTTGGGTTTTTTTTCTTCTTTTTTTTCAATTAATAGAGACAAAACTTAACTCACCCGCTTGGATGCATCGGCGATGCAATTCTCGGTGACATAAAACCCGATGTTGGTGACATTGATGGTACTCCTGATTTATTGCCACCGGCCAATTGAAGATGTCTCGTTTTGCACACAAATATACCGCCATTATCGACGTACATCCGCGAGTGCAAAAATGCAAAACTTCTGTACAAATGTTTAATTTCACCACCACGCCCGGAATGCGGCCCATCAACAACTTTAACGATATCTTTTTTTTGTATCGTATTTTGTTGATGATCTAGTGCAACTGCGTTTCTGTTCTCACGACGTTTCGTCAATCCTTGAGGTCGAGCCTCGACGACTTTGCCATGCATCGATAAAACATGAAAATTTTCACGCTCCAGACGAACTATAACGCCAACTGTTTGTGGATCAAGTTGTACGAGATCGCCCCATTGAAATTGACCAAGACTGTCAACACCGGTTGCCATGTCCGAGCATAATTGCAAATCGCGTGGTAAAACTTCGAGCTCGTGCATGGAAAGATCGGAAAATAGTACAACTCGATTTGGCTCAACCCGGACTATCAAGCCAGTATCACCCTCGTATCTACCGGCAACAACCTGGTGCGAGAGAATAAATTTTTGTCAGGACAAATATTGCAATTGTCATTAAAATTGATATTGTTGCAGTTTTTTATTTTAAACATTTTTTAAAAATAAACGTACCTTTACGTGATCACCCATTGTAAAATATTTTCGTAACTCGTTCGACTGAAATTCCAATGCCTCTTTGAGCTCCTCGTGTTTTGGCATTACCATTATCATGTTACCATCGATTGAGACAATTTTACCCTGAAGATTCATTAATTCACCCTCGCAAACTTCAACGTTGTCACCATTACTGAAGGAATGTGTCACAGCTTGATCCTCTTTGCCGGCTGTAACGCCAGTTGCTGGTGTACCGCTCAATTCAATGTCGATACCTTCAGGAGCTTCCTCGAACCGCTCGAGCTCCGAAAGCGTCGGTTTTACACCCTCAGCTATTATGGCGCTCGTTGTAAAATTTTTGTACAAAAATCTGCAGCGAAAAACTAATGGATTAGGAGGAAAAAAATAATAAAGTATAAAATGAGCTGGTGAAAAAAAAAAAAAAATTTACAATTACCCTTTACGACTGTAACGATTTCCCTCAAATATCAAAAAATCTCCATCACTCGTAACTTCACCGCCAATTGCACGAATAGCTTCAGGATCAAATGGTTTTGCCGGTGGTCTCCTCTTTTTCTTTCGTTTCAACGCCTCGGACTCGCTCTGGGCTGTTCTAAGCGCTCCACGTGGACGTGTATAATCGACTCTTGGCAAAAGTTTCAGGTATACTTGATTTTGTGCCAAATCGACATAGTCCACCTGGGCTATGTCATCCTTGTAAATTCCTCTTTTCAATCTAACCCATTGTTTTGCCTTTAAACCAGTTTGTTCCTTCACCACACGAAGAACATCGGTCATCTCCTTGATCGGGACCATTTGCTGTTTCCAAATACCCATTCGCAAATTTCCAACATTTTCAATTGCTGATTTTACGTGAGGCTGTTTGTATGCCTCTATATAGATGTAACCTTTGACACCTTCTGGTGCAACGACCGATTTTATCTGCAGTGGCTCGCCTTGAATAATGAAGAAAAAATTCGTATCGCTACTAATATTGCTAGTAATTTTAAACTCAATTGTACAATTCGAATTATATAATTGGAAAAATCAATCTAATCATTTATCTTACCGGAAAATTGATAAGTTATAAATTTGCGCATGAGCAAAAGAACCGTAGACTTTTCTTCGCCGATGCGACATTTTATCATCCACAAATTTGGATCCTTCACACCGGGCAATAAAGTTTGTTGAGTTATCTCGTCGCTCATCTCCTCACCACCATCGCCAAAATGACGAGCTGCCACAGATTCATCGGCATATTTTTTTCGTAAATATTCTTCAATCTCATCCTCTTTCTGCGAGCTGGAAACGAAATCAATGGAACTTCCTTGAGACTAATTTACCGCGCATTTCAATGTACATATTTGCACTCAAAGAATCAACTATTGTTGGATAAATTTTTTTTTTCGCTTTACTTACTCCCATAAATTTGTGCCACGTCTTCGTCCCTCGATCTCACGAGCGGTTGGACCAAGCTCGTCAATCTCATTACTGACTATACCAATTTCTTGGGCACCATCTTCCCACTCCTCGTCATCCTCGACGTCGTCGTCAACTTCTGCCTCGTCATCGATGAAACCGCAAAATCTGTCCTTTTTTTTCCTCTTCCTTGGCCTATCGTCGTCCTCGTCATCTTCGTCTTCCTCCTCATCACGCTCGCTATCACCATCCAAATCCTCACCTAAAAAAATCAGCCATTTGTTTAAGGGGACAATTATACTGAATAAAAAAATTCAAAATTCAAACATTTTCATTATTAATGTAATTTGTCCAGTGTAGAAAATTTTAGATCGATCTAGTGCTAGCTAGTGTGGATCAAAATAACGTAGGAAAACCGACAATGGATGATAAAAAAAAATCTAATTTCTACAGAGATCACTTCGAGGTTATGGGAAAAAAAATGAATGATGAATTGTAAACCATTTGACCCTTCACCTCTTTCACCCTTAACCATTTAACTCTTTTAATACGAAAATTATTTCTGTACTCCAAAATTACATTTATTTCAATCTAATGAGTTTTATATAATTAAAATATGGAATAAAAATGCAACGAAAATTTTCTTACGCAATAAAAATTGGACAATTTTTTATCATTGATTAATAATCATTCCAGGCCATTCAGATTTTCCTACTGAGGATTTTTGGCACACAAATTTTCAAAAGTAACAAATTCTAATAATTTAAGGCAGACCCAGATGATATAAAATTGATTAAAAATGGATATTTTCTCATCAAAGGAAATACCTTCTGGTTCCTCCTCTGGTTCCACAACTTCTTCATCTCCGGAGGGAGCTTCCTCAGCTTCATCAGCTTTAACATCATCTGATCTGATGAAAAATAGGATGAAAATTGTTAATTATGTGAAAATAAATTTTTAGAAATTTATTTATGTGTTTTTTTATTTGTCTATTAAGTAATTAATTAATTTGATTGTTTATTTGTTTCTATAAACAAGCATGTGTAATAACACCAACGTACTCTGAACCTGAACGAGACCGTGATCTCGATCTGGATCGACTTCTCGATTTCGATCGAGATCTGCTTCTGCTTCTAGACATTGGACTTGCTGCCTCACTCCCTGCAGCAGATTTAACAGAACGATTTTCCGGCTCACTGTCGCTGCCTCCACCACCACCACGTTCGCTCTCGTTTTCCGAAAAATTGCTTCCTTCCGAGTCTGACATTTTTTTTTTTTTTTTCTGAACGTCTATCAGCCCTCACGACCACGTATCAATATGCTATATATATATCGTCTCCTATACTGGAGGATGAAAAAAAAATATTCTTGTCAGATGCACGCTGGAGTGGAGACAAAATATCATTGATAAAAGTGAATCTTTACTCACCATGAGATCGACGCAAATTCTTCTCAATGAATCATGTTGTCTCTCGTTGTTTTTTTTTTTTCACCGTCACACGTAAGCAAATTATATTCTACGATACGAAATTCTTCAGGGGGAAGGATTAAGGATCAAAGAAGCACAGCAACACGAGATTACGCTTGGTTACTCAAACGAACACCGTATAACTAATTCGACACTAGAGTGGTGATACTTGTTGTAGTTTGAGCGAATCTATTGGGAATTCGACGGTGGTGCCTCTGGCGGATCTCTCGGGAAGTACGAGGCAACATCGCTGCATCGCATCGCTTGATATTACGCGGGTCGTGTGCAGGTTTATGCAGATTCCTCAATAAAATAGTGACAATGATCTTATCTCAAATCTAATTGCGCAGACAGTACGATAATTAATTTATAACTTTATTTATCAAACGTTGAGTAATAATGAATCGTATTAAACAAGGCAGCTTCGACCGCATTTCAAGGTCATCCGTGTCATAGAATCTACCAAATGATTTTTTGCATTCCCACCAGAGGTCAGATACTTCCGGTGGTGAACTGCATTGTTCAATCCATGGAGATGGAGACTAATCTCCATGGTTCCATCGTTCGTTGTTCACCCACATACAATATGTAATGGCGGTGAATTTCACCGGAGTTGATCAAAAAATTTGACTTAATTGCTTCAATTTTTGAATTTTTCTTTCATCATCTCGTCGTAGCTGAGCAAAACTGTACGATACAAATAATAATTGTAATGTAAAATATATTTTCGAGCCATGTCTGCTTTGCGATAGTCCTTATGACTTTTTGACAGTGTTTAGGTTATAATGACAAATGTTCCATCAACAATCTCTCGTGTAAACGTTTTGGAAAATGATATGAAAATTTTATTATTTATTTATATTATCAGACAATGACGACGGTCAGGGTTCATGGCGGTATTGACATTTTGCGACTTCCGGTCAATGAGGAAGAACACAATTTTTCACCATGGTGTATAAAATACACGCAGTCCCATATACTTCACTCCAAATGTTCAAAGAATGAGGATGGATGCTGCGATGATACAGATGAAGCCTGTCAATTTTGCGTGTATGTGCAAAAAAAAACAAAAATATCAAATATGTAAATTCTTCATTAGATATATTATCCTCAGTTAGTGATAATTTTTTTTTTTTGCATTGCAGATACAATCGGGCACTTGAAATGCTACATATGCCTGATATGGTATTTCCAAACAATGTTTTGTCACTGAAACACTCAAATGGTGCCAGCATCGAATTTAACGCACTGGATGCATTAAAACGAGTTTCTAATGGCAAAATAAACTTACAGTTGGCCTGCGCAGAAGCATGGAAAGAGTCGAGGTGCTTGAAATCATTAAAATATGATAAAAAAAAATTCTATACATATTCATGTTTTTATTGGAAATTTTTGCACATGGCTGGCCTAAAACTAAAATAGTATTTATAGATACCCGATATGAGATTGTAACGAATCCTAAGTAATTTTTTTATGCCATCGATATGTCCAAAGAGTCAATTGTTGCTCATTAATGAATAATTCACAATATTTTCAGATTAGAAAATAAAGAATACTTGGAGGAAAAATTAAAACCCTTCGATTGGACATTCACGACCGATTATATGGGTACTATATTGGGCTTTGATGTACAGGAAACTCAAGAAAGGATAGACGTGGATAAATTAAAAGTAAAAGAAAAAATTCTGTTTTATCACGATCTCACTCTTTACGAGGATGAACTTCACGATCATGGAATTGTCGAAACTTCGGTGAAAATCGTCAGTATGAGCTTGTCGTAAGCGTAACATAAAATTTTTCACTTATTGCTGCTTTTATGATAATCCATTTTTTTTTTTTTTTTTTCCTCCACCAGCGAGTAATGCCGAACAGTTTATTCATACTGCTGCGTTATTTCCTTCGGGTGGACAATGTTATGATACGAGTAAACGACACTCGTATATATCACGAATTTGATCAGAATTACATGCTGCGAGAATTCACGTCGAGAGAGGCCAAAGTTAAAGATTTGCGGGTAAGTTTGAGTTGAGGGAAAAAGAAAAAGGCATTTTTTTATCTTTTCATCTTATGAATTATGATTTTTTTTGTTTTTTTTTTCACCAGGTACCACCGAGTATATTTATAGATTCAAGCCGTATAGCTCCTCATCTACCGCTAACGAATAGTTCCTATCAAAAGCTCGTAATCTCTCCCGAGGCCCTAAATTCGTCAGCAAACAATGACAAATCACGGACAAAAGTGACCGAAGATAAGGACAATAACTCCGAGACTGTGGAACAGCGTGCAGCCATCCAGGAAATTGTCACATCAAATACAACGGCAAACACCTCCGTAACTTAAAACTTTGTCACAAAACAAAATATCTCAAACAATTTATGATCTATTATTACCATATTGTAAAAACAAAATAATATCATTGTGAATTGGTAAACGGAGTAGCGGAAAGAGTATCGTGACACGTATTTAGAGATAAAATCATAATTATCAACGATAATACAGCGAAACCTTGAATAAAACCATTATTTTGAAAATGTAGAAAATATGAAGCTCAAATACTGCAAATATTTACTGCAATATCTTTTTGTAACTTGAAACGATATTCCCCCTCCCCTCCCAGCGATATAATAATAAGCAACATACATTTGCTATGTATTATGAATATTACATTGACAATCCGATATCATTGTTTATTATCTGAGTAACAGTCTATTGTGAAGCTTCATAAGACATTTTTTTGAATGACCTTGATATCTGATTTTGAGGGTAATTGAAAAAATCCCCGGCAAAGATACAGTGAGCGCCGCCTATCGTGAATTTCAGGTACGAAATAAGAGCCTACATAATAAATGTGGCCCAGCTGACCGGTGTCAGAGCACAGAGAGCATTTCATATTGCCAGTAAACCGCGGTCTTTGATATCAAATTATTAATCACCGTCTTGTATTACCGTGGTAACTCTATCTTCGTTGGTAGTATCAGTAACGCGCGTTTACCGTGATCGTCTCGTTCATGGCTGCAAATCAGCAGATTTTCTTCAAGCTCGTTCTCATTAATTACGTATAAATATCGGTTTTGCATTGTTCGGGGATTCCACGTTTGTGCAACGTGAATCACTTTATTGAGAAGTCATATATATATTTATATGTATATATATGCATATATCTCGTTTTGTGTCACAAACGTTCGAGCGTGTACGAAAAAACGAAGCCCTGGAATGCAGAAAAACTGCCCTGAACGAGCTGTCGGAGGGAATAATAAAGGCATAAAGAGGCAAACGATTGTCAACGATTTTGGAAAACGTGCTCGGTAGATATCCTTTTATTTTCTTGTTTGTTTGTTTTTTTTTGGCTCCTTTGCCACGATGTCGGCAGAAATTAAGACTGTTCATAAATCGCGCTAGAGCGTAAAAAAAAAACAAAAGGCACATATATATGTATACAATATCCATTAAAGCAGAATAACCCCTTATTAAAATGTTTCTTACGCAGAATTTAAAGAAATTTCAACATTACAAGATCCGAAAAATGGTTTCGTCAGTAAAAATGGAGACGACTAATCAAAATATGAACGAGAACGAGGATACTGCGAAAAAAATTGCTTTTAAGAGCTCGATTAACGTGTGAGTATGGACACAAACAATATATATATATATATATATATATATATGAGAATTGACCTTGATGCCTTATAAAGAAATTGTATACAAACACTAGCTCTTGATCTTTGATAATATTGTTAGCTATATATATACGTTGTTGTCATTTGACAGAATTCCTTTGGCTCCAACAAAAGGAGTCTCTCCATATCCAATACCTCAAGATTTAAAATTAGCCCTGGAACTCGACAAGAATGATCCAAAGCTCACAGACTCGGCCAAAGAGTACATGAAGATCATTCCCTGCTTGAAACAATTCAAGGAGGTCAAGCCAAATCATTACTGGTTTTTGATGAAATTGCTCCTCTATCTTGATTATTATCAGTGCATGCTGGACATGGACCAGTATAGCTTGTTCAAGCAAAAAATAGTACCATCACGGTACAATAAGAATAATTTTATCGTTTATGTTCCTGGACTCGCCGAAGACAGACCATCGGTCAAACCCAGAGATATTGTTATAATAACTCAGGTTGACGGTGATAATTCTTGCATGAGCGACGTTAGCTTTGTCGGTGAAAAATATCTCACTACACGAGTTGATCCCAAGTAAGCAATATTTTCCTGCTATTTCTTTATGGAGTAATATTTTTCTTTTTGTCAAAATAATATGTGCAAAGTAGTTTTTTTTTTCTTTTTTTTTTTCTTTACAGAGCTTAATAGCACATAGTTTGAGAATTACTTTTGAAATAAAAATTCTTCATCTGCTACATAGCTTGAAAAATTTGAGGCCTGTAACTCGAAAACAACTCGAGCTATCGAGCTCACATTTTACACACATATCTGGACTACCAAAGCTCATTTGTTTTTCATGAATTTTTATAAAAAAAATTTGTTCATGCTCAAATTCGGTTGTGAAAATAATTATTTTTAATAGTTAAATTTTATCAGATTTTCCATTTTTTTCAATTCTACAAAGTCACGAATGAATAAAATAAAATTCAAACTTGCACTTTGTTCCTTATTTTCTTGCAATGAGAAAATTTATCAGCGAGAAGCCAATATTTTGATATTATGTGTGGGTAAAGTGTGCAAATTTCAATTTCCATCTTACTTTTTCCTTTCATGCCACTATTGTATGAAAGAAAAGCATTTTATCGTTGCTCACGTGAAATTCAATCGTTAGAAATTAATGACAAGCAGATGCAATTTTTTCTCATTACAGATTTATTAGTAAATTCAACGAAGAACAGCGTTTCAATATTTTTTTTCTTTATCCCGAACACTGTTTCAAGTGCACTCATTTTGCTGTCGACAGAGCGATCAAGTTTGATTTATTACCAGTGCTCTTTCCTTCGGGTAGACCGATCAGCAAAATACAACAACAGCAGTGAGTTGATTAATGAATTGCCTCAATCGAGATTAATCGCAAATTAATCAAAAACAAACAATTTATTTAACAATTTTTCTCTCTAAAATTAATTTAATGAAACAATTCAGGGGTCTTCAGTGGATTAATCCGAATATCAAAGATAATCCAGAGCAGCAACAGGCTGTCATTCATATATTAGGTAGAACCGCTTTTCCCGCACCTTATATTCTGTTTGGTCCACCCGGCACTGGCAAAACATCCACATTGGTCGAAGCCATCGGTCAGGTAAATTATATTTATCACTCGCGTTATTACAATCATCACCCCCGCTTAGATTTATCCGCTCAAAAACCCATATATGTATATATATATATTTTTTTTTGTTTTCTTTTTTTCAATTCAGGAACACGAGTTATATTATTATTTATTTTCTTTTTCACCCAGATCCTAAAGAAGAACCCCTCGAATCGCATTTTAGTTTGTACACCGTCAAACGCAGCCGCAGACGAAATTGCTCTAAGATTATTGAAAAACGCTGTAGACGCTCATGACATGCATCGAATGTACAGTTTGTCGAGAGACTGGTAAACATTTGAACGATTATTTAAATAAATAAATAAATTAAAAAAAAAAACAAATTTGCAACGTATGATGGCGCGATTGATCAATAATTATTATCTTTATTATCGCAGCAAAGATATTAGCCCGGCTCTCAAAACATGCTCAAATTTTCCCGATGACTCTGCCATTTACATATCAAAGGAAATTCTGATAACCAAAAAAGTGGTCATCACAACGCTCATGACTTGTCATCGGTAAGTAAAATTTATACTATGAATTGAGCCAAGTTGAAATCCTCCATCAGCCATTTTCTCCACTTTAAATTAACAATTCAATTTTTCTCGAAGATGCCTCGAGTTTCGTGAAAATGCAGTCTTAAATTATGCACAATTTTAAATTGCATTCTACGGGGCTTCCCATTTACTCAAAAATTCAGTACAACTTTGAAAAAAAATTGTAAAAACTGCTGTTCAGAGATATTTGAGATCTCGAAGAAATTAACCAGAGTTAGCCCACATTTGTTCCATCAATCGTAAAATTTTGCCTAATTACCCTTTTCCTTGAAATCTCAAACTTCACTGAATGGATTTATTTCGAAAATTGCAACTATCGTAGAGGTTTTGCAGCACCTTGAAGAATGAAGAAAAAAAACCATTAATTAGGTATAATTAGATGACGCTCTAATTATCTTTCTTGTATGTAGATTGATAGCCTACAAACTTCGCGAAAATCATTTCTCGTACGTGTTCGTGGACGAGGCGGGACAAGCCACGGAACCCGAGACTCTCATACCGATGACCCTAATGAGTAGTAAACAAGAAAGTCACATGGGACGTCTTCATGGTCAAATCGTGATTGCTGGCGATCCTAAGCAGCTTGGACCAAGTGTCCAGTCGAGAATCGCCGAACCACTGCTCAGTAAATTTTCCTTACAATTTAAAAATTACTCTCATGAGCCCACTTAACTCTTTCGCCCCTTTCGTTAACCCTTTTTTTGCACGTCTTTTTTCCGCGCAAAATGCGTCATACACAGTGAAGGGGTTAACCCTCGGTAGTCACACTGGGTAGAATCGACCCGTCGATTTTTTTGAGTGAAAAAATGTCCTTCTCGCGCATTAACCTCTTTATGATTTTTTTTTAACATGTTGCCATTTGATTTTTGATAAATCGACTTTTCGTACGTAATCTACAATGTTCAAAGCATTTTCCATAATTTTTTCATCCATATTGGCTGACGGTAGAATCGAGTAAATTCTCCGGTAGTGTAACTAAGGAGGGTCCGGTGAAGGTTAAAATATTCATAATGCAACAAGTAATTTTTACATATTACAGGCTGCTCGATGCTCGAAAGATTGATGGATTGGGAACTCTATCGAAAGAATGAAAATAACAAATTGAATTCTTCGTACGTAACGAAACTCGTTCAAAATTATCGTTGTCATCCGGCCATTCTTCACATACCGAATATACTATTTTACGAGGGTGAATTAAAAGCTTGTGGTGGAGCTCACACAGAGAGAGCAATAAATTGGCGACATTTGCCAAAACCGAGTTTTCCCGTTATTTTTCACGCTGTCGAGGGAATGGAAGCACGCGATCCCCGATCACCTAGGTGAGCCGACATCGAACGATCGATTAATAATTTAATCTGATAATCCAATTTTTTTCTAAATTCTTTCAATATTTTTCTCTATCCAGTGTTTTCAATTTCGAGGAAGTTTCGATTGTCATATCGTACGTTAAAGATTTGCTCTTCTCAATGTTGGGTGGTCGCAACGTTTGTCAGAGTGAGATCGGTATCGTGACACCTTACAGACTGCAAAGGCAAAAAATTCACGACGAATTAAAATCACACGGCTGGAATGACGTCGCGGTCGGTACTGTGGAAACTTTTCAAGGACAAGAAAGAGATATAATTATTATGTCCACAGTACGTTCGGTTTTGTACTGTCACGGTGGACGAGTTCACATAGGATTTCTCTCAAATCCAAAGGTAAATCTAGCTTTATTAATAGATCATTGATTTTTCGACTTCCTTTAAATTATAAATCTTATTATTATAAAATTTCATCTTGTTATTATGAGCTGGAGCAGAATTTCAATACGACGAGAAATAAAAAATATCAACTCTATTGTAATCATTACAGAGATTCAATGTAGCACTCACGAGAGCAAAAGCGCTTCTCATAGTCATTGGAAATCCCATCGTTCTACAAGTCGATGAATACTGGCGATCGTTTATTTGCTATTGCGTTGATAATGGCGCCTGCCGAGGTTCCAAATTTCTTCTCGACAGTTACATGAGTCGTTCAAAAATGCGCGATCTAATGGCACAAAAGCACGTACCAGAGCCACGATGGGATCCGAATATGCCGTTCCAAGTTGTCGAGGAAGCGCCCATCCCAAAAAAATCATTTCGCCTTCCAGAGAAAAATCCAAACAGAAGAAGACGATTGCCTCGAGATACCTCGGTCAGCGATGAATATCCTTGCGAGGATTCTGATTATATCAATAATTCGGATTCCGGTGAGTCATGATCGTTTGAAAATTTAATTCTGAATATTTTTGCAATCTAAAGATAATCGACGAGGTGTGCAAAAATTGTCAATTTCTCATTTTTATTTTTTTGTTTTTTAATCCTTTCATTGAAGATTCATTCGCTGAAGATATGTTCGATCCATGCAATTATGTGGACAATTGCGATGATTTTTCGAACGAAAACAACGTGGATGAGAATGACGAGTTTGAGATGAACAGATATTTCTCCGAGGAAGACGGATCACAGGCTTCCGAATCGACCGATCCAAACGAGAAACCAAAAGATTCAGACAGCTCGTGGGAAACTGCCAGCAGTTCGGCGATTACCGATCAGTCTGAAAAATCATCAGACTCAAACGCACGTACAGTTGGAATATCGACGGTTACCGAATTGTTCCCAATGTTAGCCAATTTGAAGATCAACAATAGCGAGGAAAAAGCTACTTGTTAAGGACGTTGGCGCGATTTTTTCAAACGTGGACTGTTCACAAGTGTCTTAATTTTTTTTTTTTTTTTTTTTTCCGTTTTCTTTTTAGTAAATTTGATAAATCAATGAGTCCTGTTTGTTCCTGTCGGGTATGGGGGAAGGGACTTTGATGGGTCTATTATTTAGGGAGGTGGGGCCTAATACCAAACGCGATCGTTCGGCATTGCTGAGCCATGACGAATCTAAACGAAAATCGTCAATAATTCATCTCGCACATCAGTATGCTCGAATGGTGGATAATTATAATTTGCGTTACCAATTCATACCATTGAGAGTAAAAATATGTTTGACGATGAAAAATCAGCTCAGAAATGTCGCTGGATCAACGAAATATTTCTGTTTTTTTTTTTTTTTATTTTTTTTTTCGTTTCTGTTTGTATCAACAAAATGTTTCAGTTCATGCACTAATTTTCGTTTTTTTTTCTTCTTTTTGAGCCTATTGATAATTTTTGGGACATGCCTGTGATAATGTACAATGTTTCATCTGCTTATTCGTTTCTTTATCTTCCTTGAACGGTAGCAAAAAAAAAAAAGAAAAAAACAAAAAAAAAATATATATATATATATGACCGCGGTGCCTATTATTTATATTTTTATAACTTGACAAGCTTCACTGGAACGAAACTTGATCCGAGTTCAATCGTGGCTTTAATCTGTATCATGCACACACACACACACATAAAAATGCAAAACAAACACACACACAAACATAGCCACATAGAGACACGTATATACATAGAAAAACGAATGACAAGGACAGTATTAACCAGAGCATTGTAACATTATTGTTCCATAAGATTCATTGATGATAGAGAAATAAAAATATTTATTTTAGAATTCTTTGCCCATTTATTTTACATGATCATTTTATCGGAGACAAATATAATGATTCAACTTTAACGGTAAATTTTGCCGAGAATATAAGGTTGGTAATATTACTCTGATACTTTCGAGGTTAAAAGTTTGTTTTTGTACCTGAAAATGAAGAATATATCGTGAAGATTTTTGTTTTTTACTGCTAGAGACAAAACAATGGATAACAGCGAGGAAGAAACGGAAACTGAGAAAAAGATTAACTCTGAGAATGGATTTGATATGGTGGATGCGCGAGATTTGGAAAAAGCGGATCTTGATGCTATAAAAGGCGATACAATTGGCGATACTGTTTACAGTGGCAAATGGATCATAAATACTCTAATATCATTGTCAAAGGTTTTTTGCAAAGACATTATTGTTATTTTGGTTTTTTTGATCGAAATTGATATGGTCGATAATGAGATTGTTGATTTTTTTTTTTATGCATTTGGAATATTTATAGGATTTTTATTGCAGGTTTATGAGGATGAATGGTCAGAGTCATTGGAAAACGATCTCTGCACACTATGGGACATGACGGCCGAGAAAGATATCGTACTTTTTTTAAATGAAAATGATTTTTTGCGAATGGCAGAATTCACGATAAAAATATCAAAAGAGCATAGACTGACGGTGATAAAATTAATTGCGGTTTATCGATCAAATTAATTATTCCCGTTTCTCGTTGATCTATATATATATGTAGCTCGTTTTAGGAAATCATATTGGGCATTATTGGCAACATGTGTTGCCAACCGGAAGTACTCGAAGCTGTAGGAAACGCCGATGATCTCATGTCTCTAATTTTTGGCCTTCTCTCGAGCGATGATTCCGAGACGCTCATTCAGATTCTCAGGCTGTTGCAGTGTGCTGTATGGGATATACAGAAAAATCCTCAGACAAAATGGCTTGGACGACTCAAAGATTGCAATTTTTTTGGTGATGCGATCTCTTTCATTTTGCAAAGCTCAACGAACGGTAAATAAAGATTCGAACGTTTTGCATAAATCTTTTTGGCTGAAAAAGGATTTGAATAAATAAATTAAGTCTTGAATAAATTTCAGATGATCTTCTAATCGCTGCTGTTAATTTGCTTCAATCAATTTCGATTGTTCAAATGCCCGATCAGAGCTGTTTGCTCATCGATCTCATCAAAGTCGAACAACTTGTTCCAGCTCTTGTCGAATCTTTTGCTCAATTAATACCCAAACAAGATGGAACTCATTCACGCGTTGATTTAAAATTTATTGAAAATTGGCTGACAATTTTTTCCAATCTTGTTCAGTCGAAAGTTGAGATATTTGCCGATGAAATGAGTAACGAAAATGTGATGAAAATTGCGGATGTTTTTACTAAAATATTGCAACCTTATATAGATTCTAGTAATTTATTACCACTTGAGGAGAGAGTCGCTCTGTGTATTCACGACTGTGTCGAGATGATATCTTGGCTTCAACGCAAAAAAATTTGTGGCAATCCAAAAATCGTTAGTTTTATCGTCACGATCATGCACGAGCTACGTTTGGGTAAAATTTATTTATTTATCCACGCATAACCAATTTCGTAAATGTACAGTTAAATTTTATAAGGAATGATTTTTTGTTCATAGCTGACAAAATGGATTCCGGAGTGGATCGAATTATGGATACAGCAATGAGCAAGGAACTTGTAAAATATTTGGAAAAATATTGGCTCGAGACTGTACAAGCTAACGTGGAAAACGAATTGCTGGAAATTATCCAAATGTCCCAGAACGACGTTATTAAATGTATGATGGAGGTGGCTGAAGAATATTCAAAAGAATGTCCCGATGCAATTGCCAAGCTCTTACTCGTTGAACCTCTCTTTATTAATCCCTAAGTTGTCATGTACATATAAACATTTCAAAACGCCGCCATATTGGATTTTCTGTTTTGCATTAACCTACTGTTTATTTTATCGAGGTAAACCTAAAAAAGAAATGTACATTCGTTCGATCAATGTACTTGAAACATTTTAGAGTATTTTTCGTTTAAAAATGGCGGTGATATATTTTGAACGAAACGTGTGGACTATTTCAACGCTGATATTCAAATTTGTTGCCAACTGTGTTACGCAAATCTGCAAAATAACCGGAAGTTATGGAATTTGATATTCAAATAAAAATCGATACTATTCCTGGCTTAGTGACTGTTGATTTGTTCGAAATTCGTAAAGTTTAAAAAAGATTCAACGACCATTAGCTAAACAGTTATTAAATTGACATTATTATGGAATGACAGTTGGCAACCATGTTTTATCGATCGGCATGACTTTCATTGCACCCCCCCCCCCTTCCAGGGGCAACTACCATTCTTTTGAACAAGCCTGTAAAGTTCGCGTTTGTCTTTCGCAATAAACATTCCCTCATGATCCCCCGACGTTGCACGAGGCTCGGGAACCGTTAAAAATGAAATCTCAACGCTCACAACTAGACGAATAGAAGCTTGAATGGTGGAAGGTCATTTTTTTTATCGACACAAGCAACCTTCTCTTGTCCTAAGCAAAAAACGAATAGCGGAAATTTTGTTGATAACAGAGAGAAGTTTGCGTAAATTCTTCTTTCGCTCACCATCTGCCAAACAGATCGTTAGCAACGAAAACGAGAGAGCAGGGAATATTTTATCAACTATTTCTAGCCATGCCATCGCAATTAACCATCGACGATGTGAGTATTGCGTCTCTCTCGGTCGTCGCGCGCTCTCGAAAATATTCGTTCTCGTTCGCGGGAGCACTCGATGTCATTGTCTCTCTTATTGCAGATTCCGTCATTAAAGGCGAAACACGTTTACATGAGAAACAAGGACGCCGTTATACGGACCATAGACAAAATTCGTGAGGAAGGCGCGAACAAGTTGCAGGTAAATACTTTTTTTTTTTTGCTCGATCTCGTTTTATCACCAACACTAATTTCTCCATATCTCGGTTTTCTTTTCTCGTCGCAGATTGTTACGGACTTTGATTTAACCCTAACGAAGCAACATGTCAACGGAAAACACGTTCTCTCATCCTTCGGTGAGTGTTTCGCTTTTATCGAGCCGGTCCAAATCGTCCATATTGGAATTTGTCACGTGGTTTTAATCGTAACCATGCCCGCGGGCAACCAATTTAGACGCCGTGTCTGAATTCGTTGCCGCGGGTCACACACACACACACACACAGGACGCATGCTTTGATGAATTTTTGGCGTTATCCCCTCTTCTCTCCCAATTGAGCTTCAAACTATCCCCCTCCCTCCATGAATATACATCCACAATCCCTACATTATTAAAGGACGTTCGTAACTCGTATTTAAAAAAAAAAAATTGTTGGCGACACTTATTTATGCATAGCAACCAATTTAATTTAAAAAGTTACACATATTGAAAGATCAGATAAAAGGGACATTTAAAACATACGCTGCTTGTTCATTCCATATTCTGTGGATTAGAACAATCATATATGATAAAAATTATCGATCATATCGATAAAGCTTTTTTCGAATAATTAAAATGAAAGGCAAAACTTTTTATACCCATAATTCCGTTCACACGTCTTTGACAGAGCCGCCATTGCCTATTTCTCTTCTGCCCATTCCTTGATGCTCTAAAATCCTAATGAACACCAAATCGCGATATTATTATATATATTTTTTCTCATCTGTCCACAGGAATGTTTACAAAATGTCAGCAAGTACCAAAGACGTACAAAGAAGCATCGGTACGATTGTACGACAAATATCGTCCTATCGAGAAAGATCCAAATCTCTCAATGGACAAAAAAATCGAAGCTATGGAAGAATGGATGGTGGCGACACACGCGATACTTCAAGGCTTTGAATTTGATCCAAAAGAACTCGACGAGATTGCTAAAACTCACGGTACATCGCTCAGAGATGGGACAAAAAATGTCATCGAGAGACTGAATGAAGAACAAATTCCAGTACTTGTATTTAGCGCAGGCCTCGGTGATGTTGTCGAGGCTGTCCTAAAACATCACAATGTTTTGCTCGATAATGTGAAAATAATTTCAAATTTTTTGGAATACGATGGCAATAAACTCGTTGGCTTGAAAGGCTCGAGACTCATACACGTTTTCAACAAAAATGAAACGGCCATCGATCATGATTATTTCAATGTATTGGAGGGAAGAAAAAATATAATTCTCATGGGCGACATGACGGGTGATGCAAGTATGGCTGACGGTGTCAAGGACATAGATGCTATACTCAAAATTGGTTTCCTCTACGAACATGTCAGAATAATTCCATTTTTAATCTTCATCATTATATTTCATTATATAAAAGCATCAATTTTTGATTGATTTAAAAAAAAAAATAATCATATATTCTAATTACAGGTGGACGAAAATTTACCATCATATTTGGAAGCTTTCGATATTGTATTGGTCGACGATCAGACGATGAACGTCACCACGGAAATATTGCAAAGGATTATTTAAATTGATTTTCGGTTTTTTTTTTTTTTTTTTTTTTCATCAACGACACCCAATTCGTCAAGTTTTACATCGAAATTTTGGAAAAGAGCGCTGGTTACGCTTCACGAAGATCCAAATCATGCAGCTGATATATATACATATTATTATTATTATTATTATTATTATAACAAATGCGTGGTACGGACGCTGCTTCTTCACATACACACCAACATAAGAATTACTTGTATATCTATATATATAGATATATATTTACAAAGAGTTAGTGCAAAGGGTGCCGTCCATATTTTTTTTTTGTACGAGCAACGACGAATCCAATTATTTCTTTCTTACATTTAATATTTTAATACATCTTTTGAATGTGGTGGCCCCTTCTATTGTTATCGAAAATAAAAGAATTGATTACGAAACCGGAAGTTCTAGTGAATGTTTGTTTTTCATTCTTACTGCCAAATAGTAAAATTGTATTTAAAAGAAAAAATTTACTTTCAAATTTATTCGGTTATATTTCGTAGGCCACAGTGGCACCCTCTATGAGAAGCCAACGAATTCATGGAGAAGATCAAAGAGACCGGAAATCAAACGATTGACTTTGGTACGACAATACATATAGCCAATTCGTATGCTATAGTAATTTTTTTTATGATAAATTCATTCATCCATTTCATAATGTTATTTAATTATATTATATTTAATTGGTTGTGTTTAAATTTTGTAGTAATTAATAAATAATTAACATAATCGCATGACTTCCGGTTTACAGTTTGAGTTCGTCAGTATGCCGCGTAGTGTCGCATTGAAAAATAAACACGACCCATTGACGAGAGTCAAAGAGACGATAATAATGAAAAGTTAAACGAAGAAAACAAACATTTTGTTTTCGGCAAATAATCCAGATAATTCAATTAAATCTTTAATAAATCGTAACATTGTGAAGTGACGCGTTTTAGTATTATTTCGATTATGTTCGAGAGTTAATAACCTCGTAAAACTTGCGTATGTTTCTGTCGCTCTGAAAATTAAAAATCCAACATTTAATATTTACATCCTCTCGCGAGTATACAATCGTCAAAATCTTAGTGAGACGCGTTCGTTTAAAACCAGAGGAAGAAAACGATAAGAGGGAGAGAGAAAATTCATACGGTATTAACTAAATATATCAACAAAAAGGATTTTTTTTTTGTTTTCGATGAATCTCTCTCGTGGATCGAAATTGTATTATCGTCGTAAGGGAATCTCGATCGAACGAGTAATAATAACGAGACTCATACAGTATCATTCCGTGATCGTTGTTCGTCGCGTGTGCTCGTGGGGATACTCGACAGCCATCAAAAAGTTTTAGTCATAATATCGCGACGTTTTTTTCTCAACAATAAAAGTATAATCACAGGTAACGATGGGCAGCGAGTTTGCAGAAATCGATGGTATCGAGTGGGAAAATGGTAATAAGATTTCTGTTCGATCAGATCGAAATTTTAGTTTGATTTTTTTTTAACTCGTCAAATATTTTTTTTTTACAAGTGTGTTATATATATATATATACATTACATGTATATCTTGTACATAATCTGCGTATCAATGATTTCACGCAGTTGCTCGGAAATTTTTTTACGAATGTCTCGCCTCATTCTCACTCTCGTCGTCCATCTCGTCATTATCGTCTTTCTCAAGTACAACGAGCAGAGTTAGCGTCAGAACTCTCGTCGATTATATTCGTGAAAATGCTTCAGGCAATTACAGGTAAAAATTATATATATAGGAAAGTTTTTCCTAGTGCCCAATAAAAAAATTATTATTCTTGATATTATTATTATTTATAAAATAAATTACACGAGATCTCCTCGCACAAAAATTCGAAATATTTCTTGACCGGATGTCGCGTAAAAGTGAAATTACATAAATTGAATAGAAAATAAAAACGACGAATGGATAGTAATGACAAAAAAATGAATAATCTCGCAGAAACGAATCGCTCCTCGATGAGTTGCAAAAGACGATCGAGGAAGTCTCGTGGGACGGTCAAGTGAATTATCAGTTATTCAAGAAGGCTTCGCAACGCTGGATCGCGAGGATACAGCGTCGTCGTTGTATCCAAAATGACAATAATAATACGCCCAAGGACGATTCAAGGTGAGAGAGCGAGAGAGCCCTTGTTTATAATTTTTCTCACCGATATATATACGCGCACGGCGAAATTCTCGAGTTCGAAATGTACAGAATAAATATAGAGGTCAATTCACTGATGCTCGCGAGGAACTTTGACAAACGTAAACAATCCCTCCCCCCACGCGCCTCTCTCCCCCGCCCCCATTCTCGCTTCAACCGGCACCGTACGTGACCTTTACTCACAGGCACATTGTGAATTAACCAATCTTGAGCCAAGTTTTTCATTCAAACTCCCGCAGACGTAGAAAAATTCATAAATGTGAACAAATATAAATTTTAAAAAAATTTTTAAATAAAATAAAATATATTTTGGTCCATGAATCAGATCAAGTGATTAGAAAAAGAAAAACGAATTGGATTTTATTATAATTTTTGAGCACATTATTTTTAGACTCGAAGAATTGTAATTCCAATCGAGATATCCATTTTTCTTCCGGTGATTATAATCGTATCAGAAAAGGCCCGATAAAACACAACTCTGGTATATATATGTAGAGAGAGAGAGAGAGAGAGAGAGAGAGAGAGCCGGCAATTATACTTGCATAGTGAGCTCACTATGCACAGCTCTCTCTCTATATATATATATATATATATATATATATATATATATATATATATATATGTATCAATTAATGTCTTCAACGGCAAAAAAGGCATATAAGTATGAAGCTGATACATACTTGATACGTCCTTTCGACTTTAGGCCATCGATATACATGTATATATTAAAATACATTTGTGCATAGCCCAGCGTTGTTTTATCAAGCGCCGCTCTTTTATGTGCCCCGATCTTTTATGTACGATCCATCATACCTGCGTACGATCTATATATATATATGCACACACAAACGCGACAAAAACTGCTCGGTAAATCGCGTGTCCACGTGTGTGTGTGTGTGTGTAATAATACAGATCGAGTTCGTAGTACATACGAACAGAACACGCTTTCTTTAAAGTACTTTTTCATCCAGGTATATATACCAAAGTATATTATTGTCGACCGCGTAGTATATTATCCTCTGTCGTAGCTTAAAACCCGAGTGCGATAAGCCAAAAGACAGACACACAGATCAGAGAACATTTTGCGATCCGTATATACATACATATGTATATGCTCCGTCATATTACTCAATATATTCCGAATTACCATTTTCCCATTTCCTTATATAAGAATTTTTATTTTTCTCTGTTTTATTTTTCTTGATTCAACATATCTCGAGATATTTATGAGGGTTTGAGGTGAAGTTATGTTTTTTTTTTGCGATAAGCATAATTTTTAGAAAAAGCTACACCGAGAATTGTGCCAGTCGTTTTATCATTCGAAAAACAAAACGGTCAATATTGTAGCCCTTAATCGTCCATTCAATTCAAATTCAATTTTTTAATCGTCCATTTTTCCAAATCAATTTTTTAATCGTCAATTTTTCAAATTTAATTTTTTAATCGTAATTTTTCAAATTTAATTTTTTAATCGTAATTTTTATTTAATTACTGATGGAATATTTTTAGCTTTTTCCATTAATATGCCTCAAATGTGAACCTTTATGAACCGCCATTTTTTTTTTGTTTTAATCTTTTCCACCTCGACCACGAAGTATCACTTTCGCATACCAACGTGTATTGTATTAGGAGAAAAAAATTAAAAATGCCAGATGAATCAAAATGGGCCCTATGGCGAAATTATGCAGCACGTACTGCATACGTCTTTTTCGTGGCGTTTGTCTATCTGGGTACCAACGTTTATTGTATTAGGAGAAAAAAAATAAAAATGTCAGATGAATCAAAATGGGCCCTATGGCGAAATTATGCAGCACGTACTGCATACGTCTTTTTCGTGGCGTTTGTCTATCTGGGTACCGACGTTTATTGTATTAGGAGAAAAAAAATAAAAATGCCAGACGAATCAAAATGGGCCCTATGGCGATATTGTGCAGCACATGCTGCATATGTCGCCATATTTCCGTCATGTACGTCTTTTTAATGGTGCTCGTCTGCCTGGGAATAAACGTCGGTAGGGCCCATTTTGTACAAGTGATGGAATTGACGATAGGCAATCGATAATTATCTCGTTTATCGATTTATCGACGCTAATAATATTTTATACAAAAAAAAAACGCAAAATGGGCCCTAAGAATCAGCATAATGTATTAATAAGCTTTTATGCAAAATTGACAAAAAGTCTACAGTTTATTAATCGACAAAAAAATATTATTATTATTCTTAGATGTTACATGGCCATTGATAACCCTTTAATTATTTTTTATCCAATGTGTTTATCAATGGAATTAAATTATGAGTGATTTTAATTTTTTTCACATGTTACATAAACAGCCACAAAAGGTATATATGTTCGTTGACTTAAGGCGGGAAGCATCGTTTTTTGTTATCGTCAACTAATTATTCCATGTCAGGTGAGGCACTCCGAGTTTGCGACATTACGACCCGGACCGCCGATATATTCCCCTCGTCGTTTTTTTTTTCTTGCATGGAAAACACGGCTTGCTTAAACACATCATATATTCGACAATCGATATGTTTACTTTTTGACAAACGCTAGATATGTTTTATTTTTCGATTATTCGAATTTCTGCGCATTTATTCTATTTTATTCCGTGTATACGCGTCGTTTAATTTTTTTTTTTTTTCGTTTCTTAATATTACACTCTTAGTTGATCGTGTCTGATTGCAAATCTATTTTTTTTTTTTTCACTTTGAAGAATAATTGCTTGATAGTGAAGACTATTTTATCATGTATCGTTACACATCCGTTTGGTACAGCGATGAATTGCTCCAAACTAGGTCCGACGACGAGAAACAGAATTCCATGGACTCGAATGATAACGAAACTGCGTTTGAACATCACAGTAAACTTTGCCGGAAATCGAAAACTCCTCGTAGATGTGTCACAGCCGGTGAGTTAGAAAATATTTTTTAATTTAAAAAATTTTTTTTACGAACTTCATAGCTCTCAAATTTAATATATTTAATTTATATACAGATAATATATTAATAACTTAATATATATTTGTTTGATGTAATAATTTTTAATTAATTTAATAAATTATTAATACTTTTTGTTATAATTAATCGTGTAAAACTTTTGTAGATTTTGTGGATCTTCTAAATGTTTCGAGCTACAGTCCTAGCAGCGATACGACAAACGGGTGAGTCGCAAACAGGTGTTCGCGATTGTTAGAAGAAAAAAAAAATTGTTTAACTCAAATACATGGTATGAGTGTGTCGACAATGACATTCGCGCTGCTGCTGTTCGTCAGGTGTGCCATGTCCGATAGTACAGCCGACGATACGGATAGCGGTTGTGGCGTTGCTGGCGGAGTTCCCGGTGATTTATCGCAGCTCGACCTTCGGCTGCGGGTCCGCCGATTTGACGAGGAAAATGCTCTGTTACGAGAAGAAATCGTACGGGCTGAAGAAAATGCGGCTGGATTACAGCGACAATTAGAAAATTTGCGACGAATGCTGTGAGTTTCCCAATTATCAATGTTTTTTTATTCAAATTTTCCTATCAACGAATTAGCATTAAATTTTTATTTTGTTTTTTGATTCATAAATTTTTTTTAAACTTTTATCTTCCATCAGCGAACGTACGAGAGAAAAATGCCGACAATTGGAATACGAGAACGACGAGCATCAAGAGATTTTAAACGAGGCGGAAAAAAAAGAACGCGACTGTCGTTTGGCACTGCAAAAAGTCGAAAAAGAGAGAGGATTACTCGCGAGAAAACTTGAGGATGCTGAGACAGATGTTGGTGGCAAAATTTTTGTACTTTTTTTTGAAAATTTGCTTTTATAGCATTTTTTTTTTTTTTTTTACTGTTTCCTTTTTATACCTTTTATAGCGACAACAAGTAACTGCACTGAATGCCAAACTTGAATGTTGCAAAAAAGAAAAATTCAAATTCATGAAAGAAGCGACTGTTTGCCGATGGGAATTGGAGGAAAAACAGAGAGAATACGAATTGCTGAAGGACCAGCTGGCACAAATGACCGAGGCGAATAAAAATTTAGAAGAATCTTACAACAAAACAATTCAAGTATGTGAAAAATTCATTCAATCAATCGAATTTTTTTTTTACTCCATGAAATTTTATTAAAATTTAAAAAATTCTTTGTATATTTTTGTTCTTTCAGTGTTTACGAGAAAAGATTCAAGAAATGAAAAATGAGAATTTTCTTCTACAAACTTTGGATACGGGAAATCTGCCTGACCGAGTGAGTTTTCTTTCTTTTTTTTTTCTTCATTTGATTATTTCATGTTGATTTGAAAAATAATTCATAATAATTCTACGAATTTTCTTCTTTGCAGCTTTGCTCAACTCCTCCAGTCGGATATTTTCATCCACACAAGGAAAGTACACCTCGCGATAATTCCAGCGTTACAATGCAAGACTCGTTGTACGATGAATTAAAAGCTTCTGTGAGTATAAAAGACACTAAAAAAAAAAAAAAATCGTTTTAAATGAGCAAATAAAAATAAAACAAAATTTTTAAATTTTTTCAGGGATTTTCAATGACGAATGAATCGAGAGTTCGCGAGCTCGAAGACGATTTATGTTGGTACAATGAAGAAATCGTTCACGCGGTTAATAAAATTAACGAGTCAGTATAATTAATTTTTTAACATAAATTTTCACCAATTTTTATCTACTAAAACTCTTCAATTTGTCCAGTATCATCGAGCAAATTTGCCACAAGCGATCAACACCTCACATTCCCGAACTTCACTTGGACGGATCTAACAATGTTAAAACTTCAGAAATATCCACACTTTTTCGAAAAATCTCGGCGCTCTCAAATACGGTAAATTTCCGAAGCTCTGCAAAGATCTGGAATCTCAAAAGAGTACATATATATGTGTGTGTGTGTGTATACATATATGATAATTCTATCTCATTGCTGATACTAGATTAACGTTTTAGATAAGACAGACACGAGTTTTGTTAAATTTTCATAACAAAAAGCGGTTCATTCTTTCCGGTTAACCTTCTCTTTCTCTTGACATTTTCATCCTTGTCGTTTTCGCCGTTGCTAAACATACGCTCGACTTATTTCAGGTGAATGCGATTAACTGGAAGCCCAAGGTGAAGGACGCGAGTTCTCAGCTATGCGTCGATTCTCAGTACACGAACGACCAACTTACCAGACAATTTGGAATTTTTAACTTCGAACATCACTTGGATTTCTTGTAAGTAAAATTCTCGGACGAGTCTCTTAAATGCTTTTTTTTTTTTCAAGCTTTTTTGCGAGTTAAAAATCTCATGAGCTCTCGTCAGAGATTCATCTGTGTCATCTCTGAGTTTCTGAGTCTGAGACTTCTATATGCTGGGATATATCATTCTCCGTATTATATTTCGAATCGGAGCGACTCGCGCAGTCAGGATAAATCATACGAAACATTCATTTTTTTTTCGAGCGTTTTTACGTAAAAATAGAAACGTCATTGGTCGTTAGGCCGAGAGACCTCGTGTATCTTGGGAATGAAATGCGAAATTGTGTGTTTGGAAAAAGCAGAAAATAACTAACATCGACCTCCCTCAACTCTCTCAAACGGGGGTCAATCTCCCTCTCTCTCTCTCTTTTTCTTTCTCTCGAAAATCGAAAGACGAGAAATTACATTCCGGTTGAGCGAGTTTGATGGAAACGTTTTAACGACAAATCAGATATTTTTATTGGGTTTATATACATAGAAACGTTAAAAGCTGAATATACTTTTGTAATATGTCCCCCCTCCTTTTTTCTCAACAAAATACTCTTTTTGATACTGGCTTGATTTTAACGAGCACCAGTTGTGGTCCGCCATACGGCATCAGGTTCGCAGAATCTTTTGAGATACCTTTTTTTTTTTTTTTTTTTTACGACAATAAACTCGCGTTGAAGTCGTTAGAACGATTACGTGACCAAGCCAGCCATTGCAGTTTGTAACGAGACCATAATATTTGTATATATTCTCTCACTATATACGTATTTTTCCACTTTTTTTATAAATAACACGACATGAATTTGTAATTTTTTTAATTCCCATTCGGAGATGTTCAGTCTTTCGCAGTTTTTTTCTTCATACTCGGAATGTACTGGAACCCAAACGGTATGGAACGTCAGAATTGAATTGCAGGATTTTTTTTACACTCTACAAATATTTTTTTTGCAAAATAATTTTGTGTAATTTATTGCACTTTTGTTTTTTATCAATTATTTAAAGGAATAATTCGAAGAGCTAAATTATAGGTTTTCGGTCGATTCCGGTCATTTTTCTTCATCGAGGTTCAGGAAAATTGCGGGGACCTTGCCCCAGGGAACGTGACAAAGCGCACACCCCGGGTGGGTAATCTTTTTTCGCGAAAAATTGCTGCGCCTCAACTGGGTTAATTCGAGCTCAATGCAAACCAGATGCAAAAGTGACGCCCTTTCTCTCGTTCTTTTTTTCTCTCTCTCTCAATCTCTCTCTCGATCTTTCTCTCTCTCTCTCCTGAATTGCCTGAAGCAATTTCACGAATATAATCGACGAGAGTTCAGACGGTAACTCTGCTCGTTGCAGTTGACAAAGACGATAATGACGAGATGGACGACGAGGGTGAGAATGAGGCGAGACATTGGTAAAAAAAATTCCAAGCAACTGCGAGAAATCATTGATATGCAGATCATATGTATATATATATATGTATATATATATATTTTGTATATGATCTGCATATCAATGATTTCAAGCAGTTGCTTGGAAATGTTATATATGTATGCTTGGAATATATATATATATATATATATATATATATATATATGACACTTGTTAAAAAAAAATATTCGATGAGTTAAAAAAAAGTGAAACAAAAATTGAAAAAATGATCTGTTATTTTTTTTTTGCTTTTTTTTGTAAGCTACCTTTCAAGTCATTGAACTCCGCAATTATCATCTGAACGGGGGTTGAAGCTTTTCTGTTTTTTTTTTTTTAATTAGAAACTGTTGTATTTTAATTGGAATTTAAATAATTTTTATCGAACTTGAAAAAATTGCAATTTGAGATTATTGTGACTTTTTTTGTCTTTCTCTCTCTCTCTGTCTCTCCCTCTCTCTCTGGTTGATTTGCGTCTCTTACTCAGTGACTTGGAAAACCTTGCTCCATTTACAGTTTTGTCGTAGCTCGCATTTCGTCTCTTTCAACTATACATCGATATTTATTTTTTTTTCTTTTTTTTTTTCTTATAGAATTGAGCGATCTGTCTCTCTCTCTCTCTCTCTGCCTCTCTAATGCGACCAGAAGATATTTTTTGGAGTAATTCTCGTCAGAAAAATCCCCCTTCCATCCATCCGCCATTCCTACTCTTTCTCTTCGGTATAGCGAGAGCGAGGTTCGTCGATTTTGTACACCAAGCGAGAGAGACTCTTACGAGACGCGATTGAGTCGAGACGGTCATCGGGTGGACCCGTCGAAGATCCTTCAAACGCGATATACATGTGCCAAATCGATATATTCAAACGCGTATTATTGATTGAAAAAAATAAATTTTATTCATCCAGAATGAAATAATAAGGTAGTTTTTTAATTTTTGTAAAGAAACAAAAAGAAAAAAATTAAACATTTGGACAAAAATATTTTGATACGTGAATCGTTTTTCTATGAATCTATAAACATTTTCACGATCATATCTAAAAATTAAAGGTGATTAAGAAATTCTATGAAATTTTACTCTTTGGTATATTATTTTTCTATTAAAAGCTCAACCCTCTAATATTAATCTATATAACGCCCTCGAGTAATAATATCATCGTGTGTTTCAATACGTTCGTATGTACTCGCCCACAAGGCTTCTCATCTCTCTTACCGCTCTTTGCCTATTTATCGGAGAAAATTCACTCTCGTATGCAACCATGCAGGCTCACTCTGCTTCGTGTCTGGTATTACGAAGCTTTTGCTACAACAGTTTCGCAATAGCCAGTCAGTATACTCTCGCGAATGGCAAACGTTGCACCCAAACTCTATTTTTATACAATTCGAAGCATTTTTCGTCTTTTTCATTTTTAATTGTGATCTCAATTGTGACCCTCGCGATTACCTAGAAAAATAATTTTATCATCTCAAGTCTTTATGGATAAGGAAACAAAGCTGGATACACGTGAGCTTGAACGTATGCAAAAATTAGTATGAATTTGTGAATTTTCTTTTTTTTATTTTTCACCTCATTTCTTACTAAATAATCATTTATAATAAATTTGCTTCTATCTTGAATAATTTTCGATATCCATTTTTTTTCTCGGTTCAGTTTCAATAGACGCTAATAACAAGAAAAACAAGTAACTTCCGGTATTCTCACATCGTCAGTTCTATTAATATTATCAATACGTAATATCGATGCTTAATTTCTGCTCAATTGTTCGCCAAGCTTAGTCGATGACGAATGAAAAAAATTATTTCACATATTTTTGGTACTTTTCAATACCAATTAATGATTTTCGTATTAGACTCTTCTGTCAAAGAATGTCGTCAAAAAATATTTCGTACAAATCTCACAGATGACTCGTATTAGTGTTCCTGCATTCGTAATAGAAATTCATAGCAAGACTGCGATTGTATAGCCCGAGAATAAATTCACTCTGGCATTTTGCACTTTGCCACTTATTCGTGGAGCTCGGTGAGAAAAAATTCTAAAACTTCGTTGAGTGATAATCGATGACGAATGAAAAAAATTATTGCACATATGACACTTTTTTGGTACTTTTCAATACCAATTAATGATTTTCGTATTAGACTCTTCTGTCAAAGAATGTCGTCAAAAAATATTTCGTACAAATCTCACAGATGGCTCGTATTAGTAATCCTGCATTCGTAATAGAAATTCATAGCAAGACTGTGATTGTGTAGCCCGAGAATAAATTCACTCTGGCATTTCGCACTTTGCCATTTATTCGTGGAGCTCGGTGAAAAAAAATTCTAAAACTTCGTTGAGTGATATATTGGCATGGAAGATCTCACTGTGTCTCTGTAGCTCTCGACTACTGAGTCAATAAACGTTTTTCGCAGTCAACAAACTCGTATCGTTTCTAGTAATGACGTCACTTCCATCCCACATTTCTAATATAAATGGCCTTTGAATATTTTCCAAGCATTTTTTTTTCTTTTTTATCTTCGTTAATTATAAAAGTTTGCATTTTCTTATTAATCGCAATTGATTTTTGTTTTTTTGCACAAATTTTCGTAGCGATTGCCGATACGTGGTACGTTCATAATAGGACAAGTGATGCAGCAACTTATAGGTATACAAAATAAACCGATGACGTTTTCATTCACGCGACAAGGACGGACTCATTTTGCTCCTCTTGATAGCTTGATAGCTTTTCGCTCGAATCCCTCCAATCTCGTTGTATGTGCATCAACGCCAGTGTTATAACGTCGGTATGCTTCTAATTAATTCGAGGCGCATGCATCTTGACTGATTTTATTGTTTATGCAATTAAATTGCGAAGGTCTCGGATGCTCATATATATATATATATCATCCCACACCTTCGCATATGTATATATATATACATATATATATAATGTAAAATCATGAAAAAAAAAATGAATAAGCATTCAGAATGATCGAAATAAAAATCGTGTCATAGCTGAAAAATTAAAATTTTCCACTTGATAAATTAATTAATATTTTGTAATAACTATTTGCTAAAATTATTCAGCTCGTCACATCGCTAATGCATTTCAACAATTTTTTTCAGAGTCTCATATCCAGGGTTATTAAACGCTAATAGGCTCTCTCCCCTTATGTCTTGTTGCGCAAGAATCTGATTAGTACCCAGTGAGCCGTATTGAGGGAGCGATTGTACGAGTTCCAGCTACTCACAGAGTCCAACAAATTTACGCTTTTTATCCTCGAACTTTCTCGGTCATGATTCACCGTATCGTTAATATATTCTCACATAAAGAAATGTAAATAATCAAACAAGAGCAAAAAAAAAAAACAAACAAAAAAATTAGACACAAAATTTTTCAGTTAAACTTTTTTTTTATCGATCCCAATAATTTTGTGACAAATGTGTGCACTTTGAGAAGAATTCCTGAAACAAAACGCTCACTCGTTGAATTTTATACAGTGCGAGAGTACAAAAAGTGTGCGAGGAGCTCTTTAGTTTGAAATTTTGCCATAGAGAAAAAAATAAACAAACAAAAAAGTTAGACACAACATTTTTCAGTTAAACTTTTTTTTTATCGATCCGAATAATTTTGTGACAAATGTGTGCACTTTGAGATGAATTCCTGAAATAAAACGCTCACTCGTTGAATTTTATACAGTGCGAGAGTACAAAAAATGTGCGAGGAGCTCTTTAGCTTGAAATTTAATGATATTTATATCCCTCACTTGGGTCTTTCTCTCTCTCTATCTCTGCTTCGCTCTATCACGTGTGTGAAAAGCTCTCGTTAATTCACAGTCTGTGACGCATTTGCTCATTTTTTTGTTTTGTTTTTTATTCCATTGCAGAAGCGAGAAATCTGAGGATAAAGCAGCGAGAAGAGAAGTGACCAACGTGGCACGTGAGAGAGACGTTTTTTTAGAGGCTTTCTCGATGAATTCTCGTTTGCTCGGTGAATACGTCGAGGAAGTGGAAATCGCAGCTGTCGCGGATGATTGTCACGAGACCGCCGATACATTATTCTCACCATCTTGCAAGAAATCACTGTCGGCGCCTCTTCGAATTCAAGAGGATATTATCCTGAAGCCAATCGTGCAGGAACTCGATAGAATAATTGAATGCACGAATAATAATCAATGCGAGGAAGAATCTACTTTGAATTCCTCACCCTCAAAAAATCCTAGGTGATGAATTATACCATTTAATTATTTACTGTATATTTTTTATACTTGACAAAATCATTATTTGTAATAAAATTTGAATAAATTTGCAATTGGTAGATTTTTCTTTTCTCAATTGTCAATTTCACTTTTTAATATTCTTTTTTTGCAGATACAGATGCATTTATACGTGCGCTCAGCCATCTCACGAGCAACGTACGAGTGAGGAGTCCAAAACGGATTCGATCCTCAATTCAACGAAGGGTGTGCACTGTGATTTAGCAGCTACGTACGTTGTGTCGTCAAGTGGTGATGGATTTCCTTCTAGAATGGTCAATCATACAAGCGCAAACGGTGAAAATAAATTAAAAGTTGATCGAACCAAAGTCACGAGCTCGTGTTTAACGAGTAAAAATTTACGCAATATTCCAAAAAGAAAAATTTCCGTTTTTCATCGATCATTCGACATTGATACTACACAAACGAATGGCGAGGCTGGAGTCTCTGATGCTTACAGGCTAACCGAACGTTCCATGAGCACACCAGACGAACAGGACAAAACTGTGGAGGACAAAATGGAACTCGATCCAGAATGCATGAAAATGACACCAAATACACGAAAATTTTTGTTGAGTTATCGAACAAATGACAATGAGAGCGATTCTTCGGACAGTCTATCACCCTTAAAATCATTGGAAATAAATCGTGAGAGTCCCTCGACACCGGAAGTTCCGATCCAAACTAATTCGAGACCGATAATTCTCGTTCCCACAAAATTGAAGCTACCATTTCTCAAGGAAATTCCTCCCTATGGAGGGAACGAAAAAAATTCTACGCAAAGTGACGAGCGGGATAATGAAAAAATTAAAATTTTGGATGATAAAAAAGTTAACGATAATAATCACGAGATCGACTCAACGATCAATGAAAATCGAGAAAATCACGAATTCACGAATGCCGAAGCTGGCAAAGAAATTTCAGCATTTACTGGGACGAGCTCGACGATCGAAATGATACGACCAGGCGATGAGATCGAGAGAGGTGTGACGTATCGTAAAAATTCAATCTCGAGAGAATTGAATTTTTCTGATTATTCACTTGTCTCGCCATTGGACAATACGAGCATCGACAACGAACTTGCGACGGAATTAAAATTGGAAAGTGTCTCGAAGGTCGTTTTTTCGTCGGAGGGCGAATCAACGTCCTGCGATTCCTCACCAAAGCGCGAACCGCCGCGGTTTCAAGCTACTTTGAAAATTCCACTTTTGTCGACTCAAGAGAAACCCCAAATCACTGATCGAGATTATGCTCGTCAGGGTAAGTTTCTATCCCAATGCTACTTCCGGCTATTATTTTTATCTTTTTTTCTTTGCTGTTTTTTCTTCATTTTCTGTGTTGTTTCTCTCTTTTGTTGTTTTTTTTCTTCATCGGCTCTGATTATTTTATAACAAACAAGCAAAGATAAAATTGATGATAAAACGAGTGTAAAATTTCCAATCGTAGATCCTTCGAAATATCGTGGCCCGTGGCTCGATAGTGGCATGGAAGCCGGTTGTGAATATCAGACGAGAAATGATAGTGCAAACGTTGTGAGCTGCTACAGTGGCGGTGGCGAACTCGCCAGTGGCAGGACTCGCGCCGCTCAAAATGAAAAAGCGAATGATGTGCCGGCAGTAGCTCTCGCGATGTCAAGCGGCGAGGATAGTTCGGACAGTGAATGCGATCCGATGGCAATACAACGAGATGAGGACGATGATCGTCGTTGTAACGAGACTCGCTCGATATCACCAAATCTCATGCCATTTGTCGATGGTGCTCTGCTTGGAACTTCGACTCCTGCACCCACGACAACAATGAACAACATCGTTAATTCTAACGAGAGAGACAATTGTCGTGGCACGAGGAACTTTGTCGTCCAAAAACGAGATAAACGAGAGGTAAAAAAAAACAACAGACTCGACTTTCTTTTATCCTGCATGCAATTTGGTCGTATCGGACTTGATGCCACATTTTATTTTAACATAAACCCAAATATGTCATGCATAGCAATTCAATAATTCCATTTAATCTCGAGCACACTTGAAAAAAAAAAAAAACTGCTAATCATTCTATATTCATTACTTTGACTTACCTTGACCCGATGGCGCCTTGAACTTTTGAACGTTCACTGCCAGTATGGTCAAGTTTATAGTCTCCTCTCTATTGCTTTGTTATCAGTTTGCCATATTGAGATAGATCGAGAGAGAGAGAGAGAGTGAAAGGTGATAGACGATAGACACGCGGGGATAAAATTGAGAGACGCTTATAGAGTGGAAATTGTTTTGTTATTCTAATTATATCAATGAGTCTCGCACCTATTTTTGGAACGATTCGACAATTAATTTGACAATTAATTTGACAATCAACGATGAATAACGCCCAAATATGTCATGCATAGCAATTCAATAATTCCATTTAATCTCGAGCACACTTGAAAAAAAAAAAAAAAATTGCTAATCATTCTATATTCATTACTTTGACTTACCTTGACCCGATGGCGCCTTGAACTTTTGAACGTTCACTGCCAGTATGTTCAAGTTTATAGTCTCCTCTCTATTGCTTTGTTATCAGTTTGCCATATTGAGATAGATCGAGAGAGAGAGAGAGAGAGTGAAAGGTGATAGACACGCTGGGATAAAATTGAGAGACGCTTATAGAGTGGAAATTGTTTTGTTTTTCTAATTATTTCAATGAGTCTCGCGCCTATTTTTGCAATAATTGGACAATCCGACACAATCAACAATGAAAAATTTCATGTAGATAAGAGAAATTGGTACAAAATTATCATTTAATAATCATATGATTCAAATAGGTTGGCGATCGATTAATTATTTTGGATTGATCAAAAATTTCCTTCGTTAAATTAAGTGACACTTTTCTTTAAAAAAAACGAACAAACTTTTTGATCAATTCAATATTTGAATTTGAATAATTAATTTAAATTAAAGGTGAGCTGAAATGACCCAGAGAGAAAGAGAGAGAGAGAGAGAAAACATTGCAGAAACACCGATCAGTTTGAAATTTTTTTGTGTACTTGCGAAGAATTCTCAAACTCTCTCGGTCTTGATGAATAAAGAAGAATGTCTCAGCGGGGAGAAAGCGACAAGTAAGTGAGGTGTGTATGGGAAAGAGAAAGGAGAAGGGTAAAAAGCTGAAAAGAGGGACACAGGAAATTGCATCAGAAGATATATATATATATATATATCAAGTATGAGAATGATCGCAGCATCTGTACGATTCAAGCTTCGACCCAGACTACGTTCATCGGTACTTTCGAGCAAGATCATTTTAATCGCAAATTCATGGACTCTTGATTGGGTTTTCCAGCGGTCATCGCCATCGCCATAACACAATAAACGATATTACATCTCACGCCAAACTCCGCCATTCTCGCTTTGCGATATTCGATATATCCTCGATATATATACTCTCTGCACCAATTCCTCTCAAAGGAGAGCCTCGAGGCAAGGTTGAAAGTTCCATATACGGGGAGGGAGCACGTTGCTTCGTTTTACACTCTGTGGCAAACCAGCATAAATCTTGGCAATATCGTGGCTCTTCTAATTATCTCAACAGGATTAAAGCGAAACGAAAGACACAATTTATTAATTCTCACGAGGGAAATTATTCGGAGCAAGCATCATACTTATACGTAAAAAGGAAGTAGAAGAAGAAGAAGAAGAAGAAGAAGAAGAAGAAGAAGAAGAAGAAGAAGAAGAAGAAGATGGAGAAGAAGAAGAAGAAGAAGAAGAAGAAGAAGAAGAAGAAGAAGAAAAAGAAGTTCACGAAGAAGAAGAGGGCGAAGAAGAAATTGAATGGACATATAATCACAAGACGTAATACTTGGACGGAAATTTCGAGAAATAGGAATTTAAAATATGAGTACAGTTTAGAAAATAATTAGCAATCGGTATTACAAGCACGTTTGATACCACTGTGCTAATTGCTCTGAAAACGAATAGCCCTGAGGCAAGGTCATGATCGATGGATAGCCTTAAACAGACATTGGAACGTTTCGCCAGCTCAAGCACCAGTGTCGTCGTCGCGGTAGATCCTGTGATTTCTCTCCGATATAGACCTTCGAATTTTACATGGATACGGCTCAGCCTCGGGACGATAAAACAACATTAAAATCGGAGATCCCGGATATTAGCGAGAGAGAGAGAGAGAAAAATAATTTTTGCCCCTCAGCAAACGCGGTTATTCGGTCCCGTTTTATTTTATCGGTGAATAAGCCAAATGCCCTTTAATGAGAAAATCCGGTGTGTTGCTTATATACGAGTATAATGTAAACTCGGAGACCATGCGCTGTTTTTAACGAGTAAATATTATATTTGATGTTCGGTGAACGTCAAACGGGGGATTCGGCGCCATTCAGATCTAAACGTCCGGTCGTGACCGAGGGAATATCGCACTCTCTCTCTCTCTCCAGCTCTCTAACTCTCGTGAAAAATAATATTTGCTCTCCCCGAAAAGGTTCACGATGTGTGAAGACTGAGAGGCATTATCGGTAGGCACGAAAATATCTATTAGCGAGAAATTGAATGATCATGATAAAATGTGATTATTTTTTCACATTTATTATAATAGTTGATGCGTTGATTTATTTGAGATTTTTTTTTTTTTTTTTTTAAGAAAAGTATAGTTTGACTATGTGTCACGTGCAAACGACGAGCATTCATTATCGGCAGACCGAAGGTCGACTCTGTCTCTCTCTCTCTCTCTCTATCTATCTCGGGAAATATTGAAAATGTAATCGCTATTCGGAGAGCCACTATTTGTGGCATTAGCAATTTATTATTTCTGGTTCCTTGCTTCACCAGTAAATATATGGATTAAGAATATACATCCGATTCGACATCGTGATGGATGCATGAAAAACCCAGACATATCGAGTCAAGAGATTATCGTTTAATTGAGTATTATTGTAACCAGCGATGAAAATCCTTGGAAAAATTATTACTCCAGAGAAGAGAATTTTTAATTAAATTTAAAAAAATTCTTCAAGATTTAGCTATAATTCTTGAATGAATCGAATTTAATTGAGTTATTGTAACCAGCGATGAAAATCCTTGGAAAAATTATTACTCCAGAGAAGAGAATTTTTAATTAAATTTAAAAAAATTCTTTAAGATTTAGCTATAATTCTTGAATGAATCGAATTTAATTGAGTTATTGTAACCAGCGATGAAAATTCTTGGAAAAATTATTACTCCAGAGAAGAGAATTTTTAATTAAATTTAAAAAAATTCTTCAAGATTTAGCTATAATTCTTGAATGAATCGAATTTAATTGAGTTAGTGTAACCAGCGATGAAAATTCTTGGAAAAATTATTACTCCAGAGAAGAGAATTTTTAATTAAATTTAAAAAAATTCTTCAAGATTTATCTATAATTCTAGGATGAATCGAGATAGACTTTGGTTATACCAGGAGATGAGGAACAAAAATAAATTCTGAATTACAATAACATAGTCGAGGGAGTAAAACGTGACGTGGTACGAGAGCATATAAGCATTTGTCCACTTGACCCACAGATATAAATCAACTCTGTGGCATAATTTAGTTGAAAAAAAAAATGTCCAAGATCTCGCGTGGTAAAGAATCGTTGAAAGAATTCCCGTTAAATCTGATATAAACAATTATTAATTACGAGTATAAATGGATCTTGTACGCTGAGTATCATTTTCATAGATTAAAGACTGGTGTGACGCAATCAATTAAAATTAGAGTTCGTTCCATCACACATCTCGACCACCCGCTGCACTCATTGTTGATGATATCTTCATTTATCAACGATTATGACCTATATCTCACACAATTGTCCAATTTATCTTGTATAATAAATGCGTCTGTATCATTTTTCAAAGCTAATTTTTAAACGGTTCGTATTTTTGCTTCTTATACTTACAGAAACTTCACACCATTCGAAGATCTCTATCGGAAAGCGGATGTGGTCGATTCAAATGCTGCCACTTAAATAATGGTAATTCAACGCAACAGGAATTTGAAAAGGAGGAAACACGGCCAACTGTCTTCCCGAGTCTATCTGACGTTAGACTTCAGGAGTCCGGTATAGCTAATCTCGCCAATAGCAATGAATTTGGGTAAAAATATATTTTGTATATTTTTTTTTTTGAATCGTTATCAGCCTCTTTAGGATCCAAATTTCATACATCAACTCTGTCAAGAGTTTCGTATATATATATATATATATATATGTGGTGGCTATATAGCCACATGAAAGCCACTTTACGATTATACAAAACGTGTCGAGCTTTAAGTCACTTTGCTTTATATAGATTTTCTGATACCCACGCAAAGTGCCGCGCCGCAATTTTTCCAATCAACCCTCTTCCACGTCTATTTTTAGGACACATTCTTATTTCTTTAGGAGTGAATAATTTTTTTTTTATCGATGCGACATACTCGGGATTTCAGCAAATCTCACAAAAATGATTTCTATAACGAGAGTGACTAATGGGGCAAATATTGTCGGTTCATATCTAATTCTACAAATCGGTAAACTCCCTCATACGAAAAAGAAAAATTTATTTGGTGTTAACTGCCGAATGACGAAGACGAGAGTTGAAATGTTATTTTTTTCTTGGAAAATGATAAATTTCCCATGAGGATTTAGAGAAATGATTCGAATACCCACGAATTGCGAAAAACGCGTAATTTTGATAAAATAAACTTTTGCTACTTGATCAAATAATTGAACGACCTATAACTGGCCACAGACTCGTCGATAGAGTAAAAAAAAAAAAAACACAGATGTAATCACGATACTATAAGTATATATAATTTTCTCATTGCTATTTTTTATCGCATTTGTTTCAGAGGAAACCTATCCGAAGCTGATCTCGAGGTAATAAAAAAACCTAAAGAAAATTCACTCATATACGATTTTTATTTTACGAAAAAAAAATTAATCATCTCTTTGTGTATTTTTTTTTAAATGCATTTCATATTTTTCATTTATTTATTTTTGTCTCAAATTTACAGCGAAAATACACGGCTCTTTCGGTTGGTCTTGTTACCGACAGAGTTACACTGCCACGAAGAATGGCCCTCTCGATTCGTCAGAGGGATCAATCGGAGAGAAATCTGGTTTGCGAATTTCAAAAGATGCAGCAAGATATCCAGGCAAGGATGAATAATATATATTTTTTTTAACTCTTATATAGTTTACATATACAAAGATATTTTTTATTTTGACAGAGTCCTTGACTTGGAGTTGAGAGAGTTCTTTATATACAAGATATAAAATATCATTGCATTTGTGTTACTTGATGGGAAAAAATAATAATAATAATTTACCTCATTAAGATAAAATAAGTAAAAAATGACTCGTCAGGATTTAGCACCGCTTTGCGTGGACAGAGAATCTGTTGAGAGGGTCGAACGAGTCAGGCATCAGCTCGAGATGATAACTCAGTGCGCTCACAGGGTTTCCTGTACGGCCGAAACTCTCGGTGCTGTCCACCAGGAGCACAGAGTCTCCAGGGCAATTCTCCTTGCCGATCGTTATCTTCTCGTATTGCGATCGAGATGTGAAAAATTGGCTTCTGATCTCGCCGAGACCAAGTGAGGAGGATTCGTAAAATCCTTTTAATGGTGTCTCGCGTGTAATTTGTTGTCATCCAGCAAAAAAAAATCCGTTCAAAGCAAAAAAAAAAAACCTAAAATTCCCTACCAACGCCACTGCGAAGATCGATTCCTCTCCGAAAAATCCTGTCAACAAATTGACTCGAGGCCAAGATTCTCGTTTCAAAAATGGGACAATTTAATTTTTTTTCTACAATATTGCGCAATAAATTTACAGGCGTATCCTGATGGAAAATAACATCGTCATTGAGGAAAATAATGGAGAACTGGGCGATGACATGCCGAGAATTCGATATCGCGGAATGCCCACCAATAATCGTACGATGGTTCGAAAATAGAAAGAAAATTCGTCCGTTGCTTTATGCCGCTTTGCTCCATTTCCCTTGTCCACAGTCGATATTATCGTATTAGAGTGTTTTTACTCTCTCTCTCTCTCTCTCTCACTCCCTCGTAGGTGTATCATCAGTCTCCATTTTTTTTTTGAGACTTTTTTTTATCCAGTTTAATGTATTTTTATTATTTTCAATCCTGCGAATTGCAAAATGCATACACGCCTCACGCTTATACGCTATCAGCACTTTGCGTTTAAATTATTATTATTATTTTATTTTTTTCAAACAGCTTCAATTGTCCGAACGCTCGTTCGGCTAATGAAAAATATGTCGTTTGATTTTTTTCTAGATGGCTAGGAGAAGAGCTAGCATAGCAACGATATTCCGACCACTGGGCAACTTTCAGGATGTCACAAAGGCAACGAGAAGATTCATTGTTTTGTACTTTTTTATTAGCCATCAATGTGTCGTTTCGCTAATAATAATATGCTATATCGTTAATCGTAAATATTCGCTGCTTTAACTAACTGGACCTTTGTGAATAATTACAGCTGCAATTTCTCATATAGATTATTTATCTGCTTTTTTTTTTACTGTGCCATATTTTAACTGTATTTTTTTTTTGCAACGATTCACGCATGTGTATGTGTTTCTCTTCATTAGGTTTTAGTAAATGGGAAGAAACAAAAAAATACGATAGATATGATATAGAGATATATATGGAGTCAACAGCTAACCCGCACGATCGTCGCTTCGTCGATTTCTTAATAATATATAATTTATGATAAGACTCTCGATAGACTTTACTGTATATAATATTTTTCTCAACATTTTCCATGCTCTTCACCCATACAATTTTTTTCTTTTACTCAGGACGGCTTGAGACAACGAAATTCTGTGTCAGGAAGAGTTACTCTGAGAAGACCCTCGTTGAGCGCCGAATCTCAAAAGTGGGAAGCAGAAAAACTATATCGAACGGAGTAAGAATTTTTATTTTCAACGAGTCTATATATATATATATGCACTCCAAGAGAAAAAAAATGATAAATTCGTCGTTTTTCTAACAAGATTTTTTTTTTCTCTATTTTGTACCAGCAGCAGCTCGAGCAGCATAGGGGAATTACGTGAGATATTCGAACAAGCCGAGTCACGACGAAATTCACGGGAGGAAAACAATAATAATGTATTGCGGTTACACTCGAGCAATTTGAGTATTCGAGATTGTGAGAATAATGAGATAGACGTTTGGACGAATGCTAGAACAGAGGAAATTGTTTCGGAATTATCCGTTAACGTCGATGGATCTCATGAATCTCATCATGGGTAAAGACAAGTTATTTATTCACAAACGGCCGATTATTTGAAATATCAGCAATTATCGTTTTTTTTTTTTTCATCCAATCGGCCGAACATGAGTAAAATTTCTGAGTGAAATGTTGACTGTATATATTTATATTTTACTATTTCAAAAGAAGGATTTCGATTTCCTGTTGGCCACCAAATACCCATTTACCTTGGAGAATTGTCGTCCTGTGTACAATTATCTCATTCTTCTTTGGGTTTTTCGTCCAACAAGCCTTTTCGTCAGTCAACCAATGCTCCGGGAGATACTTCAAATGGTGGTCCATCGAAGAGATCCTCGGACGTTATTTTCCAGTCAAGAATAATTCTCCAAGACCTATATGATAATAATCACACGCGGTTATACATTATTCAGCTCGACTATATAATTAAATGTCTAAAACCTTTTTTTTTTTTTTTTTTTTTTTTTATATATCGAACAAAAAATCGATCCATCAATCGATCTGTTGCGAACTATACATTGATGAGAACATTTTTGATTCTAGGCAAAATATGTATTTTTATCATTAGCCTCTCCAAGGGGGATGTACAATCCCTAGATATTACGATTATTCGAACGAAGTAAACAAAACAAGGGGGGGGGGGGAGAGAGATATTTTTAAGTTATTTCGACTCATATTCATTTTCTCAGACACACATAGATTAGAAAAACATGACTTATTTAGGTTCTATGAGCTCGTTGACTTATTCGACGATACTCAAACTTTTTATTATTATTTTGAACTTGTGTCCTTTACCCAGAACTGTTGATAGCGAATAATGATCGATTAATTGAAAAATATTGAAAATAAAGAGAATAGACTGGTCTATTCGATTATTTATATTCAATAAAATGACAAAATTTACTTATTATTCCCATTCCTAAACTTTAAGGATTACTTGCCGTTTCGAAAATTAAGGTGATGTGAAACAAATTCATATCACATTACTTTAATTTTTCGTTGTTAATGATTCGAAAAAGGAATATTCGTAGAAATCTCGAAAATAAATATTCAAACGGCGGATATGACGTCGCACGATCGATATCACATAAGTCGATTTGACTCGAGATATATCGAAAGATTCGATAGATGAGCACTGCGCCGGATACGACGCCATTGCTCTTTCTTTCGTGACCGTATTCACCGGAAAGAAGTAACGTGAGTTCAATCGTTCTCTTATTTCGAAATTAACGAATATTAAATAAATAAACAGAGTTTTCATCAAACCTAGAGTCATTTTAAAGCTCATTGTTAATAAAAAATCATTTTTTTGTCTCAAATTTTTAAGTTATTTTCATTTTTACGATCTCGCCACGTGCCGTGACGCCTGCTTGGTTAAGGCCGCCATGCGCCTCGGAAAGTGGCGATTTCGTTACCGAAACCCATGAGAGCGAGAGAGAAAATCTTCATCTTCCTCGCCCTCGCTATTTTTTCAACAAGTCGGGCAAATTTATTATAAACAAACAAAAAACTGACTAAAAAATCTTTCGTATTAACAGAATGGCGGACGCTGCTCCAGCCGCTCGTGGAGGTTTTCGCGGAGGTTTTGGTTCTCGTGGAGGCGGCGGTGACCGTGGAGGTCCCCGTGGCCGTGGTGGTCGAGGACGTGGACGTGGTCGCGGTCGTGGTCGTGGCAAGGAAGATCAGAAAGAATGGATTCCCGTGACCAAGCTCGGACGTTTAGTCCGTGATGGCAAAATTCGTTCTCTCGAGGACATTTATCTCTTTTCTCTTCCCATCAAAGAGTACGAGATCATTGATCAGTTCATCGGACCGTCACTCAAGGACGAGGTTCTCAAGATCATGCCTGTCCAAAAACAGACTCGTGCTGGACAACGTACTCGTTTCAAGGTGAATATCATTGTCATTCTCCTATAAGATCCAAGATGCCAAATTCTCCTATAAGATCGGTTGAAAAATAATTCAAAAATCATGTAATTTTTCCAAATTTCTTCCCAATGATATTTTCATGCGTGGAATTAATTATTCTGTAATTAGTTTGCAGAGAATCCATTAATGTTTATCAATATTTTATGTAGAAAAAAAAAATGCGGACTGGGACTCGAACTCTGGTCCAGCAGTGTATGAGTTGCTTGTACGAGCCACTCGATTATGTGCAATGGGTCGGAATAATAGCAATTTACCAATTTAATAGCAAACGTAACTAGTACATGAAGAGAATATACGAACTTTTAACAGTTTTTTTTCCTCAGAAACCACAAAGCATTGCACCAAAATAACTTAACCCACATACACAGGGGAAGTCCCTCTTCAATATATATATAAGAATCGTCGAAATCAATTATCATTTGCAATAAATCCCCTTCTAATCAGCAGTTTAACCTCAAAAAAATATTCAACAAATCTTGAATAAAAATGATTAAGAGTCAAGACAAATTACGAGGTCTGCACGTAACTCGATTAATCAATGCAAATAGTTCAATTAATCCGATTGTCTGTCTTAGCTCAAATGAAAAATGAAAATTAATGATTTTTTTTTTCCTTTTTCAGGCATTCGTCGCAATCGGAGATGCCAATGGACACATTGGTCTTGGAGTCAAGTGTTCCAAGGAAGTTGCCACCGCTATTCGCGGAGCAATTATTCTTGCCAAGCTCTCGGTCGTACCGGTACGTCGTGGATACTGGGGTAACAAAATTGGAAAGCCCCACACCGTTCCCTGCAAGGTCACCGGCAAGTGCGGTTCCGTTCAGGTGCGTTTGATCCCAGCACCCAGAGGTACCGGAATTGTATCTGCGCCAGTACCTAAGAAGCTTCTTCATATGGCCGGAATTGAAGATTGCTACACATCCGCTCGTGGTTCCACCTGTACCCTTGGTAATTTTGCCAAGGCCACTTATGCGGCAATTGCCAAGACCTATGCGTACTTGACACCCGATCTGTGGAAGGATCAGCCATTATCTGCTGCACCGTACCAGGAACACGCCGAATTTCTCTCCAAAAATCATCGGCCTGTTGCCGGTCAGAGACCAGCCGAAGTTAACTAAGAGATAATAAAATTCTTCTCCATGGAAACATAAAAATGTCGTTTTTATCATTACCACCCATCTCTGTATAATCCCGAGTAATCCATTTTATCCAGAATCAGTATAATTTAGAATAATCTGTTTATTATATAATGCACAAGAATAATTTTATTTTATACAATTCAATTGGTTTTGGTGGTATTTTGTGATTTTTGAAATTTTTCCCATGCTGTTGTAAATGTATTTCCGGTATGGTCGCAAACTTTCTCGAGATCCTCCAATCCTCTTCTCAGTATATCAACTGCTCTGCCACTTTTTGCCTGAATTCTGAAGTGCATCTTTGCCTCTGCCGGATGTGGCACTGTGTAGCCACAGAAATCTACATCAGGGCTGAAATGTTGAATATGTTTGAATTGTAACATTTTTTAGCAATTCCTTGACAGCGAGAAAGGGCAAAATAATTATGTAGGGCAGAAAAACGTACTATTGAGCGATTATAGAACGTAGCACGTTTCCCAATGTGTGACCTTCATCTTGAAAAACGAATGTTCTTGATTTCTCCCCTGAAGCTTCGTCACCAGCGAGCTGTAAAGATTTTCATTATTGCAGCGCGAAAATTAATTCAAAAAAAAAAATCTAACAGACCAATGAAAATTATTATACCTCTGCGAGTCTACCCATTCCTGAGTTAGTGAACTTTACACGTGTTTATAACCTCCAAATACACTTTAATATCGACTAAATCAATTTGATCTCGATTGTTGCTTCACTGAGTCTTTTTGCTCTTTCATAATGAGTTTAAACAATTAATCGGAATGACTTATTTATTATATTATTCATAAAGATCTGATAATTTGTACTTTTAGATTTTTTCGTTTATTTACGTGATGAAATGTGTCACTGATCTCTATACTAACAGAGATCAGTGAAGTACGCGCGTGCGCTGGCATATTCCTGATCAGTCGATAATACAGTTGAAAACTGGCGAGCTGCGATGACAATCGCCTACAGCTGCCAGTATTCGAGAATATCCTGTCTAGTGAAGTGGTCTTTATAATATTCTGCGTGGACATTTACGAATTGCATTTGCAATTTCGTCGTTGATGCTATTATCGCCGAGAGCGGTCAGTATTTCAGAGCCTCGGCTATAATAATGAATTTTCATACGAAAAAAAAAAAAAAAACAAGAACTGTCATTTGTTATAAAGTGTCAATATGTCAATGATTTGGTCTTTAACGAAGTATGCATATAAGTATGCCAGCTGGCAAACGTTGATTTTTCATTAAAGCATTCTCTATTGGAGTTTTTTAAATTAAAATACGTCCATTATCTAAAAAATAAATATATAGAAATACTATAAAACATCGATTCATCGAGTGAACAGCAAGGATCGATAATATTATTTACAGATAACGGAATTTTAAACGAATCTCATATGCCTAAATCAAAAGGTGCCAAGGGCAAAAAAAAAGTGGTCAAAGACGATCCAAAAAAAGCACCGCCGACTGATGAAAATCAATTGCGAAGAGATTTGCGGGATATTATAAAGTCTAAAGAGGCAGAAAAGCAGAAAGAAACGATGTCGCTGGAGGCCAGACCGACTCGTAACGAAGACTTGCGAATTGGTGGAATTGAGGGGTGAGGAAAAGACTTGATTTTTTAATTAAATATCATTCTTTAATAATTAGTAATCTCTTTAACACGGGCCGTTCAAATTTCAAATATTCGAATACTTGAAATTTTAACGGCCCGCGTATTTTTTTAGAGTAAACAAATGGTGGGTTTGTATCGAATATTTTATCTTATAACATTATCGCAATAAAAATGAAACGGATGATAAAAGCTTTAAGGACGGGTACGAGAGTCCGTGATTATGCGCGTTGTTGACTTTTTTCAAAAGAGCTATCGCGCGTTTGAGCGAAAATTTCTAACCGGAAATAAAAAAATCCCGTGATTCAAAAACATCGGTCATCCCATTATCAATCGCGATAACGATCATCGGATTTCTCAGCGGTGACCGCGACTTTTAAATGTCAATATAAATGTAAAGATAAGATCGCCGATAAAGATCGAGCTGGAAAATGAATGCAAATTGCCAAACCTAGCGGCGAGTTTAGAAACTTCCGTTTATATGTTAATCTAATAAAAAAAAGCCTTTAAACATTCAAAAACGTTACATAAATGAAAAATTTCAAGTTCCATTCGTTTCGTTGTATCCACGGGCAGTGATTTCTTATTTCTTCATCTCCTGACGGTGCTTTGACCTTCCGACACACCCGAGAGATTGTCAATAAAGTTGCGAAAGACTTCCAAAAGTCGACCAAATTCATTTACACACTCGATTTATTATCTCGATTACTTAACGGTCTCATAAAATATTCATTCCGAAAATAAAAATATTATCTATATGGCACTGCTAAATTTTTTTCTCTCAATTGCCTGAAATTAATTAATTTTTAATGTTTTTACAGCGGTGGAACGCACTCAACGCTTATCATTGTGGATGGGAGAGGCAAACAGTTGGCAGAGATCAAAGGGCCTGGAACGAATCATTGGGTGGATTTTTTTTTTTTTTTAATGATTTTTCTTTAACTAACAACGAAGTATATGATCTGGGAATCATTCGCCAATATATGAACGCGTTAGGAATGTATATAATCTTTATTTCAAGTGCATTGGTATAAACGAAACGGCTAGCCGAATAAACGATATGATAACGCGTGGCAAAAAGGAATCCGAGATACCGGAAAATCGTCCATTGGATTGCGTGGTGAGTGTGCGAATCACAAAGCATTTCTCGCAATAACTCTCGCGAATAATCTTATCTCATTTTGCAGGCAAAATCATTGCCACGTATTCGCACGATTTAAATATGTAACTAATCAAATACATACGAGGCATTTCACCCCAATGTGACCCGTACGATCTGACATTTCGTCTTTTTTTTTTTTCAAAATAATTATTCCAAATTTTTGCTATAGACGTTGGTTGCCTAACTTTCGGTTTAATCGATTTTTTTTTTCATAAAAAATAAATTATGATTAAGAATTCGTGAATAAAATTATCTACTTACTTACTTAAATTATCTAAATAGCCTTGAGTTGAGTAATGTGAAAAAATCTTCAATCAGAACTTTAAAATTATGTTACAGTTATAATTTCTTTTTTTTCAGGCTCTCTGTCTGAGCGGTTGCGAGGAGGATGCAACTAACAAACAATTGGTGGATACGATTTTGCAGGAATATCCTGCAGCTGGTAGGGAATACGTCGTTGGTTCAGATACGATGGGTAGCATAAGTACTGGAGTCAGGAATGGTGGAATCGTTCTCATAGCTGGTACAGGCAGTAACGCCCTTCTTGCAAATCCTGATGGTAAAACTTACGGTTGCGGTGGATGGGGTTACATGATGGGTGACGAAGGCAGCGGTAAGAAAAAAACATAATAATGCCATCAATACACATCACATTATCTTAAGCCAATTTGCAATCGACGTAGAAGCGATAAAAATGGCATTAATGGCACTCACAGCTCAACGAGAGAGACAGAGAATCTTTTGCTCATCACATTAACATAAAACCTCGAAAAATTCAATAGCATCAATTTATATAACATCATGATGCTAAAATTTCAGCTTACTGGATAGCTCGTCGAGCCTGCAAATACGTCTTCGACGATATGGACGGTTTGGTAACTGCACCGCATCCCACGACTTACGTTTGGCCAGCTATGAGAGATTACTTCAAAATTGCCGATCGAAGCGCGATGCTTCCTCATTTGTACGCAAATTTCGAAAAAAGTCAAATCGCTCTTTTCACAAAAGAATTGGTCGTCGGTTGTGAGAAGGATGATCCTCTTTGCCGATTACTTTTCGAAGATAATGGCAGATATCTTGCAAAACACATTAACGCAGTCGCTAGACACGCTCATAATGTGAGTTAAGGATTCTACGATGAAATTATACCAAATAATTTTAATATTAAAATTTACTGACTTCTTTTTTTTTTTTTTTCAACATCCTTTGCAGGATATTAAACTCTGTGATGGTGGCATTAAAGTCATTTGCGTCGGTTCGGTCTGGAAATCTTGGGATTTCATGAAAAATGGCTTTGTCCAGGAGATCGAAGAGAATTGCGTGATTGATGAGCTCGAACTGATGAAATTGACCGTCTCGTCGGCTCTTGGAGCCTGTTATCAAGCCGGTGAAAAAATCAATTGCGACACTATGGAGAAAAATTACGAGGATAATATAGATATATTTTATCATTACAAACGCGACAAAGCTCCACTGGACGGAGTTGCGCAATGTTGTCAGGATAACATTGATGATGTCGGCGTTGAGAGCTGTGCATGCAATAAAAAAATTGGTCTGATTTAAGGTGATTTCAAACAGAAATAGGTATGAGAGAGATTGCGCATGCAAGAAAAAAAATTGGTCTGATTTAAGGTGATTTGAAACAGAAATAGGTACGAGAGAGATTGCATGAGTGGCGTTCGCGGCGGAAAGAGGCACACCGAGGAGTGTTTCACATCGTCTTAAGAGTGACGAAAAAAACAAAATGTACAATCCAAGATCGTATATGAAACTGACCAGATTTCTAGACAGTTGGACGATTATCAAAGATATGATATTATTTCGATTAAGTCTTGACAAGTCGTTTTTTAATTCACGACTCAATCACTCAAGTAACTCAAATGAAATCACAAGTGACGATAGTTCGCTGTGAGAATTACGCGTGGCGTCAGTGTATCATTATTGACTCTAGAATACTTTATGGGCTTGATGGCATTGAAATTTTTGCCACAAAATTCAAGACAATTTTCTTGTAAAAAGACATATATTTTTTTACTTCAAAATCGTTTTTTTTTTTAATGAAAAATATGAATATTGTTATTATAAAAAATAAAGAAGGTCCTCTAATGAGGATGTTGTTTTGTCATCTGCTCGTAAAAATTGCATTTTCTTGCTTGTCAAATTCTTGGTGTCAATTGGCAAACTGTCGCAGAATATAATATGGGAGTGATTGGTTTTTTTGAGTCAATTGTCCAGTGGATTGTGTCGAGTTGCAAAAATATTGTTAAATATATTGTTTATATCGTTGCATTTTGTTTATCCGCACTACTCATGATTGCCAGTCTTACCACAATTATCGTGATGATCGGAGTGGCTTACAGATTCTACACCCGTGACGAGGAGAACGAAGTGTGAAGGGTGGAAAGAAAAGAAGAAACATTTTGGAGGTAATCATGGCAATATTCGTTGAAAAAATATATTTCAATCGCCTTATCACATTTTTTCTCACTCACAGTGTCAATCTTTTAGTATATCGGTTGAACCGATATTTCGTATTGAATCTTCTAGTATTTATTTCTTTGTCTCGCATTGTACATACAAGGGCGTATCTTACATGGGATCCATAAGCGAATCGCCAAAAATATACAAAACATTCAGGTAATCATCTATTCCTATATTGCTGTACAGATATGGTGATATTATCGTATCACTTTACTAATTATACAACTTTTTATACTCTCTTTATCCCTTTTTTAGGATGGCTCGTAATTAGCTTTTGGCCTCTACGCAAAGCGTAACCGTAAAATTTTGTTAATCTAAAACTAGTAGAGACTTGGCAAAGTGTATTTAATACAAAGCTTAAAAAAAAATATAACATCTTTTGATTAAGACTCGTAATTTTTTTCGCAATTTGATTCGCGATAACGCTGAAGATAAAACTCGTATAATATGTACTCGATGAGATAACAATTGAATTCTCTATAATACCATTTCTTTTTTTTTTCCTCATCGCGGAGAAAACATTTATCACTTAGACACGGAATTCCCAACGAGTATTTGAGGCTCTCTGAGAGATTCAACGATTCCATCGAATTATAAATTATCTCGAGTCAAAAATAGCCAATCAGCTTTTTCCAAGAGGTGTCAACGCACATCTCGTCAATGGTTCAGGTCAAAAATCTCAATGAGCAATGGTTCCACGCTGGCTGGGTCAGTATTCAGGTAAACTCCGACGACCTCGTCGTTTAGTCTGTGTAGCTCGGAAATTTTTTGAATCAATTTTAAAAATGTCGATTTTGCCTCACAGCCCGGATACACACTTTCCAAATATCTTCTGAGCAAGTAGTAATAGGAATTCTGAAAGAGAAGCAAAAATTGAGATTGAAATATCATTTCTGATATTACGATTCTTTGGTGGGTTTTTTTAAATTTATTTATTTAATCATTTAAAAAATTTGAGTAAACCTACTTGTTCGAGCTTAATTACATCGCTATGCACAACTCGAGGTCTGTCCGGACTAAATAATGCGATTGCGCTGAGAATGAGAATTATATTCTCATCACGCCATCGTGGATCAAAGGTGCTGACAAATCGTGAATGTTCACGGTACAAATTTCCTTTTGCCTCCTTCAGCACGTCGACCTTTATTTTTGTCATTCGCTCCTGGCTGTGAGGTATTTTCCACATGTTTTTGTCAGGATCGTAATTAAGGGCAGAACGAAGTATCATCATCTCCGTGCAGCCACCTTTCAACAGTGCTAACTGATCCTCTTGGCACATATTTTTGAAGGCATTAATTTTTTTCGACATTTTTATCAATCGTCTTATCGCGATTGCCGTTAAATTTATCACATCCAGCAACATAGGATCGGAATGTCCAGCGTTTCCCTATGAAAATAATATCACATATTTATAATCCGTTCAACTCTTTTTTTCATCGATAACGCAAAAAAAAAAGGATAATTTTATTTTTATTACTCACTTTAAATCGGCATTCCTCGCCAACTAAATTCGTAATATCATCATCGAGAGGTGCAAGCAGAGCTTTGTTAGCTACAATCAATTCATTCAACTTGGCTAGTTCGGCATCGTTCAATTCTCTGCTATTTTGATTGCCACCCAACGACGAATAAGCCGAAAATTCTAATTTAATAGCTTCGCATAAAATTGATTCAATGGAATTTGCTGCTATTGGAATTCTCTCGACATCCTGAAGAACGTCTCTTGTAACATCGTCATTATTTTTCCTCCAATCATTGCTGGTACTCGATTCCTCAATTTTTATCTCGTGACAATCGGTTTTTCTCGTTGTAACTAAATTCGTCAAAATTGGATTTTCCACTGGTGTACGCTCAACCTCGAGCATATGTCTGATCATATTGTCAGAAATTCCATTATTATCCAATGTTTCCGAGTTTTTTGTTTCCGAATCAGTTCTGTCTCTGTCGTTAACACGAAGTGCATAATTTTCCTCTAAAAATTTTGATATCTGTGGATCATCTGCTAATCTCGTAACTGTATTGGGATCGGTCATGATTTTTGTAATTAAACTCTTGTCTTGAAATATTTTTGCTACTAGGCTCGGATTACTGAGAAATTTCATTATCAGTCCAGGATCTTGAAATAATTTGGCTATGAACTCAGGACTCTTTGAACAAGTTTCTTTTAATGATTTTTGGCATATTGTCGTGTGATCGGAACGCTCTTGAATTTTTGTCCGCATCGACGTATTACCAGTCGATTCTGCGTGATTATCATGAATGTTTTCAGCATAAATTGGGGAATGTTCAGTAGTCGATTTGTGATTTGATGTCGAGGGACCAGAAGTACCAATTACCGAACCAGAGTCGTATGCAGGTTGAATTGAAGATTTGCCAAAATTCGTGCCAAATCCTCCCAAGCTTTGAATATATTTTCTCTTTACCGGTGGCGTATCACCAATTTCCATTGCCCTCTTTGCCTTATTATCAAAATTCCTCGATGAATTTGGCACAGAATCTTTTAGCATTTCCAGAGTCTTTGAGCCAACAATATCTCTATTTTCCGGTGGGCTCGATGGACTTGGAACGCTCGCAGCCATTGCTGGACTCATGCTCTCGACCACTTGTTGTCTGCTGGCATGAAAATCCGTATATTCTCTCTCCGTAAAGGTCTCGCCACACTCAAAGAAATATCCATCAGAAACTGTAGACTTTGCGGATACCCCAGAAGCCACAGAAACCGATGTATCATTATCAAAATTGCAATCATCAGCTCTCTCTTCCCTCATCTTTGTGATTTTCGGACTGCTCGATGCTGGTCTTTTTTTGGCTCGATTTTGCTCTATTTTGGTACGTTTGAGCACCTTGTCCTCCTCAGTCATTATATATTCCTTTTTCATCCCTATGCTGAAACACTTGTCCAGCCGGCATTTTTGACAAAAACGTCGTGTAACCGGTGTGACATTGCAATTCTCGGTAAATGGACATCTAAAATCCTAAAAAAAAAAACAAAATCATTGAAATAAAAAAGAATTGATCAAATAATAATTATTCAAATATATATGAGAATTTTCAACTTGTGAATGTAGAGTCAGAAAATTTTACCTTGTTTTTCAGGGCATTTCGTCGGAAAAATGCTTTACAACTCTCGCATGAAACTGCATTGAAATTGTATCCCAGTGCACGATCCCCACAGACACCACAAATCTTATTAGCTTCTTTCGTTGTTTGTTCATCTTCCATGTCGTCTCGCGAAATTCGCATTATTGGTATAATAACACGTGCTAAATTGGCGATTCTTAAATTGACACTTTACAAGACAATATCCTGTTACGAGGAGATCGTAGCTGATTCATGACAATCAGTTCGTGAATCATAATATTGAGAATGTCAAACGAAAAAAAAAAAAAAACAAACAAACAAACTTGCTATTTTCAAGAGCAAGAGAGAGAGAGAGACGAGTGAGGCAAAATTCTTGTGGGTTTTTTGACCGAGGCACAGATCATTCCTTGATCAACAACTCACTGTAAATTCTCGACTCGTACTCCGGCATGAAAAGCTTTTAAGTGACACCGCGAATAAAAGCCTTCAATTGACGCTCACTTATCAACACTTAACGATAAACCTTTGCTTTTGCTTGCTGCATGACAAACTCTCTCTCTGCCTCTCTTTCTCAAGACGTATTTAGATTTCAGAACGCTCTCTAGCTGTTTCCTTTTTCACCCCCCCACCTCTCTCTACACTCGCGCGATTTCGACGAGAATGAAACTATATATATATAGAAACTTTTTTTTCGAACTGCGAGTTTTTATGAAAGTTGGTAAAATTGGAACGAGGCGGGAGTTTCAAAAAAGAGTGGGAATTTTGAATACGTATCGAAAAATTCACACGGATTCGTATCTTTCAGTTTACAGATAAGAACGATCGAGTAGTTATTGCTGTTCGATCATTCGATGTGTCATTCGACTATTAAATCAGCTAAGGATCGAATTGTCACATGATCTATACGCGTATATATCGATAAATTTTATCATCAAGCAGGTGTCCGTTGTAATAAATGATAAAATGCTGTCACATAACTCCATACCTTCTGATGTTTGACGTCATACTATTATGTTTTTACATATGCAAAGATTCATATTTTTCGGTATTGCACATTATCGTAGATCGTAAATAAAAATTTTATCTGCATGTACCATAAATACAAAATTTTGTAATTTTTCTCATATTATTATCTTCATATTAATAACCAATGATAATGCCAAGCTAAAAGTTAAGTTTAAGATATAAATTTCAAATTTAACTTAACTTAGCTGAGCTAAGTTTGAGCTATAAATCTGAAACTTGACTTAGTTTCCATTGGTAAAAATCAAAGCTACGTAAATCTAAAGATTTAATACCCTAAATGAATAAACGAAAAATTAAATATTATATGTAGATTTGATTGGCATTGTTTAATGTTCGATGCCAAACGAATCTTGTAATTACTTGCGATAAATTTTATTGTATATATCATTTATACAGTAAGAAACAAACAGAATTAAGCGATCACACTGCACTTTGTCACAATATAATTTCGTGTCGATTTTTAATACAAGATCATCCGTGTAGGACAAACGATCGACGAAATGACTTTAGCCGAAAACATAATACGATATTGGATGATAAATTTTTACAGCAGATATGGCGTATTGAAAGGGCGTACAGTAACATATTGAGTGTATTATCACATTTCGTTAGTGATAACGATGAATTGTTTGCGATAAAACGAAACACTCAGGGGCATGAATAGCAGCACTGAAACAGCGTAGATTCGATCGAATAACCGAATCGATTAAAATCATTAATTCGCGACGATACACCGCTTGTGTAATTATGTAATCTTCCATCGTGATTACAAACTCGTTGAATAGCTGAGTAATCGATTTAGTGGTAAAATGGAAAATAGATAATGCACATCTATAACGCTTGTACGTATTCATGAATGAAAAACAAAAAATAATAAAAGACCATGAAAAATCCTCGTTTTTTTTAATTTATTTCCTTAAAAAATAAGCGTCTCACTGACCATAATGACATAATGGTTCATGAGACTTTAAAAATCCCTCATTGAAAATTTTTTACGTAAATTTGTATTAAAATCACATTTTTGAAAAAAAAATAAATGAATACACCATAATAATAATATAAAAATAAGACTTTGAATCTTTGCTGAGTTTCTCTCCATTGATTCTATTACATATGCTAATAAATGCAATCATATGCGTTATAGAAATATATATTATATTGTATATGGATATAAACATGAAATAATTACGTAATTGGACCGAATGAAATTTTTCACAATTTAAAATCCATATGGGATATTCAATGGCTTAAAATGTAAAAAATCTATAATTATAATTAGATAGATGAGCTTTTTTTTCATGTATCGTTGAGGTACATGCTCTATATATGGTCGTAAATATATTACCGATGTAGTAAATATTATCACGTTCCCAATGACTCGAATAACACAATCCATCTCATCTTCTCTCTCTCTCTCTCTCTCTCTCTCTCTGACACTTTGCAACATTTTACAAAATACATTTTTAATACTCTGTCGCGCGTGTATAAGCTGATGCAAAGTACAGTTTGCGATATCGTATGCGATGATAAAGTGCAATCAATACCATTTTATAATATTCATTTACATTGATTTTGTCATTAGAGTTATTAAAATTGTACGCTTATCATCGCGTAAATCTTTTATGCGCGAAACAGAGAAGAGATTCTCTGTCGCGTCTCAAGGCACTGATATAGAGGATTTTGTGTACCTCACTCGAAATTATAGAGAGCAACAGTCTGATGGATGAAGAAAAAATGCAAAAAAAAAAAGAAAAAAAAAACAATTATGGCTCGTAACGGGCTCTCGCTAAATTATTTTACGGTTTTGCCTCGTACGCGTGACTTACGAACTAACTTTGTATCATTTACTTTGGTGGTGTATCTGTCAATTTGGTACTGCCAGTTTGTACTCCACCGGTGTGCAAGACCAGCTCTTCCCTCGAATAAAACTTGACGATTTCGTCGACACTCCCAAACGATTGTTCGTTCATTTTGGCTGAGCCCAATGCGTATCTACGCACAAATAGCACAAAATAAAAGCACACGTATAAATTTTTTATTAAAAATCATTTGGTATCCATGAATATCGAGTTTTCGTTCTCACATCAATATACGAGACTCGATACTCTTAGGACCAATTTTATTAAAGGAAATGTCATGAAAAATAAAATTGAAAAAAAAAATACCTATTGTCGGGCCTCTTGCGTACGGGAACATTGTAGACTCGATCCTTGAACCAAAGGACGAGGGCCAGTGGATTGTTCGGATGTGAAGTTGATGGCCTCAACAGAAAATATCCGTTCTGAGCGTTTCCATAAGCGCCTTTGAGAATCAATAATATAACACAATTAATTCATTTATTTATTTATTTAAAATATATATATATATATCTATAATACTAGTCAAATGAGTGGAATATTTTTGAAATTTGTCATTCTACATGTCATGTCATTCTACATTTTATATTAAATTCTTTGATTATGAGATACATCGATTTTACTCTATAGCGAGAGTTTTCCAACCAAATAGCATGAATTATTATTTTTTTTCCAACTGTTGAAAATTTGGCATGAATCAACTGAAAATATTTGCAAATAATTTGATTCTAATCGATTGATTTTTTGAAGTTTAGCACAGCAATAGTAAAATACACGAAATATGCACTTACGATCTTTGATCAACGCTGTCGCTTGGTCTCTCGTGATATTATGAAACCACGGTGAATCCATGTAAGATTGTTTGTCAGGAGGCGGTGGAAGTGGTCTTGTGGCTCTCAATTCGGCGGTAAGAGACGTGCCGCTTCCCGAATGCGGCAACGTGGCCGATTTCTTATCCGGCGATCGTTCTGAAAGTATAAAATAAAAAAGTAAATAAAGATTATGTAACATTGAGAATTGCGTTATCGTGTTGCATTATGTGTCAGCACGCACAAGATTTGTCATTTTTTTCCTGGGCAACAATATTCCGATAAACGCAAATCTAATCCAACCGATTAAACGATAAAAGTATAAACATAACGCAAGAGAAATCAGTTTTATATCAAAGTTATAAGATAATATTATCGTCGATGCTAACTTGCTAAATTCATGCGAGCCTGTGTCAGAGCGGCTTGCGTGAGACATTCGGACAAACACGCTTGTCGACGATTTGCCGTGTTGAGAGACACCAATCTCTTCGGATCGGCCACCAAAGTTGCCATTTTTAATACAAAAAAAAAATATTGAAATCTTTTCAAAAAATTTCTTTTCAATATTTTCACCGCACTGTCGTGATTACAATTAATGGGAAAACGATTTATGTCGAATAGAATTGAAATGTGAATGAAAAAAAAGTTAATTATAACGAAATAGAGATTTTATTTTTTCGCTCCCTGGAAAATTAGTGTCCTGTCGACACGGAGCGGAGAGACAGACTGAGGACGCGAGCCAGGCCAGTGAAAAATACCAAGTTGAAATCGCGGCAGCCACTGATTGTGAGAAAACATATCGGACCAACGTGGTGATACTCTCTCAGCATGGGGCCGACAAAATTTCTCAAGTGCTTTAAAAATAAAATCTCTCAAACAAATTTTCAAACGATATTTTTAATTTCTCTTAAATCTAATCTACTTTATGATCCTCGAGTATTTAACCCTAAAAGGCATGAGCGACCTTTGAACTCCATTCATAAATTAGTGGGTCATGCGTTCTAGGGTTAAATAATTTATTTAAATAGTGAGTAATTATATATTTACACCATTATTATTCAAGTTGGGAGAAAAATTTCGTTGAGAATTAATGAATTAATTAGTTAATTTATTTAATTGATTGATTAATTTTCGATTAATTATTCAATTAATATTTCTATATATTTTATTATTATAAACTATAACACAATTCTGCAATACCTGGTGGTTCGGGAGGTCGCAAATAGCAACATCGTGACAATCCCCTCTTGATCTTGACAATCATATCGGTTACTTCGTCGGCGAGACGAGCGCCAAGACCCCCCAAGAGTTGTGTCACGATTCTCAAATAGAAGCAGGAACACATACCATCACTGATTTCTTATAATCAACTTTTGAGAGATACAAATTTATGTATACGTATGAGACCACGAGCGAGTAAAAAATCTTATCTTGCTACCTTAAATCATTCGTTTTTTTTAAAACGTGTGAAAAATATCAGTGTAATTTTCGCAATGGCGAAAAATTATCGCTGTAGCATCCACAATTTTGCTCAAAGTTTTATTCGAAATTATATCAATTAATATATTATCAAAAAATCTGCGAGAGAGCATCGCAAACTTGCTCGTCTCTCGTCAGACACCGAGAGAATGAGAATTTTCAATCGTAAATGTATCTCGTGAGAATGAAAAATGCCAAATGGTTTCTCTCTCTCTTTCTCTCTCCATAACCACCAGTTGCAGACCACGTGTTAACATCGCAGTACAAAATTCCTTATGCACCCTTCCAAGTCCTAATGTGGCCTCTGTTTTTGCGCACATCTTGAATTCGACTCAGTTTTTTTTTTTTTTTTTTTGGCCCGTTGGACGTCTTCGAGCAATGCTCTCAGAAGCTGCTGAGGGTTTCTGAGGGTTTTGCATAACGCATTTATTACGACACAGAAACGATTCAGCCTTATACTGTTGCGAGACTCACCAATTTTTTTCTCCTGTCCGGAACGAAGAGGCGTCGGTGACGGTGAAATTGTCGAGTTTGCGGGTTTAGCTGGCAATGGCGGTGGTGCTCGTTGAATCGTCGTTAGTGTCCCGATTGGTTGACGGTAATAGTCATTATCCTCGGGCTAAAATATATGGCAAAGAATTTATTTTGCATTATTCGTTCCTGGGAGGAAAAGAAAAAAAGAAAATAATTTTCACCGTTTCCGTGATCGATTCATAAATCTCGTACTCAGTCTCATCCTGTTTTTCCTGACTCGTTGTGCTCGATGTTTTGTAAATACTTTCCAAAGAGCTCTGTCGTGCGCTACTCAGACTCTGTTTGCTATCAGCTCGTCCGATTGACAATCTCTTATTTTGCTCGATAATCTGCTCGTCAAATGTTTCGTACTCGTCCTCGCTCTCGTCCGTTCTAGTCGGTAAATTAGCCACGAGATCAAAATTCCGCAACATTACTGGTGGACGTGGCAAATCATTTTCTGATCTCTCGTTTTTTTTTGGTTTTTCAAATTCTGTTGTCTGTCCAAGAGCATTTTTGTCTGTTGATAATTGTTGCTGCAGTCCCGGTATGACATCGTGTAGAAATGATTTTTGCGGTTGTTTATCAGCTGCTAGTTTTAAGGAAATTGTTGTTTTTGTTATTTCCGGTTTTGGTCCAATAATTGGTTTTCGTGAATTTCTCAACATTAGCTGTTCCTTCAATTGTTCAGCGAGACTTTTTTCAAATTTCGAATGTAAATTTGAAACATTTTTCGGAGCTCCAAAATACATCTCGGCTGTGGCACAATTTGCATAAGTGCTTTGTTCCTTCTCCATTGTCGAATCAGCGTCATTCACACAATTGGTATAAGTACTTTCCGCGACCTCATTCTTGATCGCTGATGAGCTCGCTTTACGTTTATCATTGCTCAGCAAATGTTCATTCTCTCGCAATAACGAGGATTTTTCATTTTCACGAAAAAGCATGAGACTGTTGCGAAATTCAGAATTTTTCGAATTTGTGTTTTGACCGTCAGTTGTACTAATCTCATTGCTGTTGTTGTTGTTGTTATTATTATTATTTGAAGGGATCGGTGAAATTTCCATGACTGCCTCGTCTGTATCGTCTTCTTCTACATCATCCTCGAAATCAGTTCCCCATGAGCCTGAATCGCTCATCAATTCTTCGCTCTGTGAATTCATCGCGGTCTTCTCCGATACATATTTTTCCGGCGATTTTTTCAGTTCTTCCACAAATCTCCAGAGACTCCTGAAAAAAAAAAAGTTTTATCAGAAATTTAAACTCTAGAAAATTGAGGAATTTCATAGATTTTTCCCTATTTAAATGTTATTTCACTTTCAGCTTTGAAGTGAAAAAAAAAATCTTACCATGTTAATGGTCGAGTCAGATCGCTCTTCCACAGTGCGAGTTTCCCCTCGGTCAAATGCTGCAGAGATGGTAACATTAATTACACGAAATTAGCATTAATTAAACAAACGACTATTTGTAGTAAAAACAAGAAAATGTATCTAACGATTGATCAATTTTTCATGCAAGTCGCATTAGAGTCGCGAGTTTTGCTTCAACTGAATTCGTTGCTTCGTATCGAACAAATACCACGTGAGCTACGATAATCTCATTGTGGAGAATCATCCGAGTGATTAAAAATGATAATTCGTTTGTTATTTAATAACAAAGACGGCGTTTTACAAAATACACATATGCCTCGATCTCATTGTTCGTGTGTTCGTGTGCAAACTCATTTCAATAAAGAATTCACGACAATGATACATCGAAATTATCTTCTCTTGTTCTTGACGACTCACCAAAAACTCGTCACCATTGACCTGTCGCTTCTGGACGGCTTTGCAACAATCGTCCAGGCCATTCTGAAACAAGATATACATTACGTTTTTTTTTCTATCTTAATTAATGAAAAATATTATATAATTAAATAATTAAATATTTAATCAATTGATTAATAATTTAACTGGAATTATCAATGGGGACGCCACGATACACATATAGTCCACATATATATTCTATATATATATATATATATATATGTATATATATATATATATGGTCCACATATGCGAGTATTCTATAATTAGAAGACTATAAAGAGAACCCCGAAATATCCCTTGCAGAATACAGAAATTGCACACGAAGCCGAAAATGTACAAAAAAAAACACATTTGGCACGTGTCACGCGTTTTCGAGCAGAAAATGCACTCTGCAATGAGCCGTATCGATCGTTGACCCAAGGATCAATGAAGTCGACTCTACTATCGTGTCTACTATCAAAATTTGATTATTGTTATTATTATTATTATTGATATTATAATTGAGAACGATATTTTACATTTTTAATTACGATAAATATTCGTAATGACACTCATATACATACATATATATATATGTATATGAAAATAAACATAAATAGATCGTGGACTAATCGATAAATAAATTGAATGCATTCCGAATGCACATGCAGAGTGCGATAGCAGAGTACATGAGTTAAAAAAACGAAGGCGGTGCCGGACATGATCGCAAGTAGAAAATGCACGAGTGGAGAAATTACACGTAAGTCTCGATGAGAAATGAAGAAAATATAAACGTTGGAATGTGCGTATATGATAAAATGCTGCCATAGAGAGTTATATGATATTATTATTCACCTTTTGCAAGAGAGACAGGACATCGGTGGTGCTCCAATTTGATATTTCTTCGAGAGCTGTGATGTGCGATAACGTTTTTGACATTGTCCGTGTATCCCCGCGCTAAGTAGAAAAAAGTGTCGCACGTGACGGCGCGGTTCGCGCATCTGTGCAACTTTTTTGTGGGCGAGGTACGTGTATGTAATAATCTCTACATGCGCCCGCCTGCATGTGTTTGTGCGTGTGGTATGCGTTTTTTTTTCTTAATTCTCGTTTCCCCCTATTGAGTCACTCATCGTGTGTTATAACGTTATATTGGAGACTTTTGTGTTCGGACAGACTATACACAAGAGTACGCGCGACTTGTCACCATGACACCAAGTGGTTTTCCACTGCGATTGGTACATTCTCTTAGAATTAAACTCCTACTTTTAGCTCTTTTATGAGCGCACGTCGACCCTCCTCTCGCGCGTATGTGTGTGTGTGAGCGGCGCCGCCGCTCTCTCGCGAGTCGCTACGGAGCGTTCACGCTTACACAGCTGATTGTGACGAAAGGCTTACGAAATATATAGTCACGAAATAACATTATTGCGTTCAATGGATTGTTGTTTTATTGCTTATTCACCGGTATTATTGACAGAATTATTTATAATGCAATTGAATTAACTAGTTGATAAATAATTCGGTATAATAATAAAAATTCTAATGCTTAAATATTCTTTAACCCAAAAATCGCACCGCGGTCTCTAGCTGGCATTGTTATTATTTGCATCATTTTCACACACAGGGCGCTTAATTCCTACTTAACCCCTTAATATCAATGCGCAGAATCTTCAATTTCCGTTCGAACATAAAGTTTATTGGCTCAATTCGCGTCGATCTCATTAAAAAGCTGCGTGAAACTTTTTGTTCATTTGCACGCTCGGCACATATTTCATATTTGTGTACTCCATGAGAATCGCTAGTAGACTTCCGGCTGGAGCCAGCCTCACAAGTACATAAATAATACTCCATGAGATCAGTGATCAAGCTCGCGTACGCTCCGGCAGATCTTTGGTCAACGAAAGTGTGCATTTCGTATATTTATTTTCGTTTGCACTTCGCGAGCTTTGCACAAGTTTACTGGCTCAATTCGCGTGGATCTCATTAAAAAGCTGCGTGAAACTTATCGTTCATTTGCACGCTCGGCACACATCTCATTTGTGTATTACATGAAAATCGCTGGTCGACTTCCGGCCGGTGCCAGTACATAAATAATATTCCATGAGATCAGTGATCAAGCTCGCGTAAGCTGCGGCAGGTCTTTGCTGAACGAGAGCAACGAATTCATACGTCTAAATTCGTTGACGAGAGTGTGCATTTCGTATATTTACTTTCGTTTGTACTTTGCGAGCTTTGCACGTTGATATATTGTACGAGCTTGGAGGAAATATTTATACAGAATGGCTTTGGCGAATCTCAAAAACGTTGGAGAATTCGATGAATATATCAAGTGAGTCATGCGAGAAATTAATTTAAAGTTGTCATGTTTTTCTAACCTCTTAACCTCGAATTTTGGAGCAAGAGCGGTCTTTGAACGACCGTTCAGCTCAATTATAAATGGACACTGTAAATTCGTGCTCAAACTGTTTTCTACATTAACCTTGGCGTAAAGCTCGATCCGTAAAAAAAAAATCGAGTAATAAACACTCAATGTAAATCCTAAAATTATTTTTTTCTCCATTTCAAAGGAAAAGAATTGTCATATTGCATCAATTTTATGCAATGTGAAAACCAACGAATAATAAGTCCGATTGTTTTTTTTATATCGAGTTCATTTTGTAAAGAATTCGTCACTTTTCTCACCTTAAATGAAACATTAATGAATGAAATTTTAGAAAAAAAAAAGGAATGAATAAAAATTATAACAATAATTGTGTTTTGATTAACTGCATTAGAAGCAAAATAATTAAGGATAAGAAAGAATATAATTTTCACCATTTTTGCACAATGATAAATTACATATATTCAGATATTATTTCTGAGCTTAATCCATGGTTTAGCCTATACAGACTCATCTAGAAGAAATATCAATGTGCTAGTTAGGAATTTTTTTCAATTTCTTACGTCCAACAATTTAAAAAATCGTGCTCAACCCAATTTTCTCCAGTTTTTTTTCTTTTTAATAACGAAATTTGTTGAGTTGAATTAAAAATCGATTTTGATTTCATTCAAGGTCCAAGGAATTGTCGGTCATTCATTTTTATGCGGAATGGGCTGCTCAGTGTGCCCAGATAAACGATGTATTGGAAGAAATGACAAAATCCAACGATTACAAGAACGTTAAATTGGCCAAAATCACAGCCGAGGATGTTCCTGAAATTTCGCTCAAGTATGGAGTATCGGCAGTTCCCACCGTTCTTCTGCTGAGAAATGGCGCTGTAGTCGACCGAGTAGATGGAGCAAATCCAGGAGCATTGGCGGAAAAAATAAAGGAACAACTGTTGAGCGGAAAAATGGCCACGAACGATAATGTTAAGCCAGAAATAAGCCTGGAGGAGAGACTGAAGAAGCTAATAAATAAAGCTCCCTGCGTGCTTTTCATGAAGGGAGATCAAGCCAATCCTCGTTGCGGTTTCTCCAGAACGATCGTTGCTCTGTTGGACAGTTATGAAGCCGATTATCAAACCTTCGATATACTCCAAGACAATGCAGTACGAGAGGGTCTCAAGAAATTCAGCAACTGGCCGACTTATCCTCAATTGTACGTCAATGGCGAATTATTGGGTGGTTTGGACATTGTCAAAGAAATGGGTGAGAGCGGTGAGCTGGATAGCATGCTGCCTAAAAAAGTCCAAGAGAGGTGAGCGCGTTTTCCTCCAAATGATGAAATTCTTTTTTTTCGCCTCTTTTTTTAAACTTCATAGCTAAAGTGTAACATTTGTATGTGAGATATTGTTCAAGAGAATGTAAGAAAAAAAAATCAATAAATTAAGTGTTCATTGCAAAATTTAATAGAGTTCCGAGCTACCATGATTTTCCTCCCAAGCACTGAATCATTCGAGCACTTATCAACGAGAATTGTTTTTGTTATCGTCACAAGAGTCACTAAGAGCAGTTCAAAGTCCGCATTCACCCGAGACAGATCTTATTTTACGGTTTTTATCATAACTCTTCCTGTCCAGTTGAAAAAATCATTATTGAATCAGTTTTCTTGCACAATAATCTGAAATAATAATCTAAACTGAAATTGATCGATTGAAAAAAAAAATCAAAGACTTCTCAGCCATTTTGCGAAACATGTTTTTGTAACGCTATTAATATTCTTGATTTAGAATCTATGTTACAAACATATACTTAAATGAGAGGTGAATTGTTTGAAATTTTCTATTTAATTAAAATAAACATACTATCTAGTGCGGCTTTCGTTTTCCTTTGCTACCCACTCGAGCTCCCTTTTTCGCTCCGGATATTATGTTTTTGAATCTACCTGCGCTCTTCATCTTTTTCCTGCAGAAATAATAAACATTTTTTTTTTCTTCAATGATCAACTTAATCACGAAATGGTGGGGAAAAAAAATGTGTTAATTATTACAAACCTTTTATTCAGAGCTGCTCGCGTCAATGGCACATATGCGAACGGATCTGGTTTGCCCTTCTTTTTTATATCGCCCTTAGCTTTGCGAGATCGGTACTCGGCACCAATTGAACCATCTTCTTTGGATGCTTTGACCGGTCGATGAATTCCAGAACCACCGGCTGCTCGATTAAAATCAAAGCATTAAATCAAATTGTCTGAAATTGCGTGTACGGTGAATTTTGAAATTTACCTTGATATTTCGACATTCGTCTCGAACTAGCCGCATCTGTACTACCGCTGAGCTTTCGTTTCCTCACAGCTGGTTTAGCTGATACAGTAGACTTGGCATCGTCGTCTAAAAAAAATTAACGTCGAATTTACATCCGTATTTAAACCCCATCGATGACTTGTCTCATTCGTACAAAATGAGCAAAAAAAAAAACTCACCTATATCGTCGTCAGAATCGCTACCAAGGAACGGCAGTTTTTTCTTCTTTTTCTTATTGTCATCATCACTATCGTCATCGCTTCCATCCTTGATTATAAGACGTCCGTCTCCAGCAGTCTTAAATCCATGATCTTTGAGCTTTTGTTTCTGTGCGCTCGTACTCGTTTGGCCAGGTTTAGTTGCTAAAATGTAAAATTACGAATTTAGCCCCCTCCTTTTTTTTTTACGAATTTAACAATAAAATTAACCAACCAGTAATATTTCGCGCTGCAGTCGGATCGACCAAATCAACGATATTATCACCGCTTTCCTGAATCCAAGTTTTCTTTCTAGCTGATTTTTTCTGTGATTTTCCTGTATCCTCGGTCTCCATATCTTCAAATTCCTCATCGCTGTCAGCCAAAATATCCTCGACGCTCTTGGGTCTTCGCTTGACATTGAATTCCTCATCGCTGTCCTCCTCTTCTTTTGTATTTTTCTCATCTTTGCCTTTTTGCTTTCTCGTCTCGATTTTTCGAATATTTCTCAGTCTTTTGTGCATTGTCTCATCGGATGCTGGCACGAGTCCCGTGACCATCTCAATGCCATATTTTCTTACAATCTTGACGAGAATGTCGCGAACCTTTTGCCTAAAGTGTCGTTTGCAATCCTCCGTCATACCGGTCAGAGATTGTACGATCTGTGGCAAAGTTGGACCAATTACAGTTGTCGGAAACGAGGAGAGATAAACTTTGATGTAACTGAGCCCCGACAGGGCAATTTCTCTCGTTGGACCGGTCAAAAGTGAACAAGCGTGTCCCAAAATTTCTTGAATCGTTTGAACGCCCATTGTGCCATTATATTTATAAGTCAAAGAAGCTAGAGCCAAAAGAGTGGCGCTGCAATAGCTCGGTGATCCACCCAAACCAACGATCAATATATCAACGTATTCCTTGAAATTTTCCGGATTACTCAATAATTTATCGGCTATCGTATTTAACAATTGATACGCGGAATTACGGCATTTCTCATTGATCTCTTTGATGCACAAAACTACCTCGGGCACGACAGCTTTGAGGAATTTTGTTTTTTCAAGCTGCGGATGACTCTTAATGAGATGATCGAGACAACGAAGTCGCGCTGCTTTGCTCGAGGCAAATGTCATTGGTGCAGATTTTGTTAATAACTTTTGTATAACTCGACGATTTTCCATAACAAATTCTTTGCAGACTTGGCTGTTGCTGGCACAAATTTCTTCCAAAAATCTGTAAGCTTTCTTCTGTTCTTTCTGATGTTTGTTGTCCATGAGAAGAGGAGCGCATTTTTCATAGAGCGTCGTGAGTCTTTGGCTGTCCGTAAATTGGGTCAATGTGCGAATTAAATCAAAAACGCTTTGTTTGATAAAATCATCAATATCAGGCTCGTCTAGTCGAGCGAGAGCTCGATCAAACAATTCACCAGACAATTCTTTGCTCGTTATTGTCAAATAGACTTTGATCGTGTCAAAAGCAGCGAGACGCTGACCTTCCTCATCCGAGCCGTTTGGCTTTGTCGTGTAAAGATTGAATAAAAGAGGCAAATAATTTTTTGCAAAACGAGCCAATTCCTCGATATCCTCCGTTTGACAATTTTCCGTTGATTTGATTATTAATTTTCGCAACGAAGCCATCACCGAGAGCCTCAAATCTTTTCTCTCGCTTATCGCAGTTCCCAATATTCTCGCGATGCTTTTAAAGCTCTCCTTTATGTCGCTAGGATTGTTGCAAAAACTCGGCAGTAAGGCCCAAATTTGCGATGTCAGTAGCTCGTAACTGTGAGCACCAATTCCATCATTGCTCGCTTTTAATGCTTTCGATTTTTTTTCGCACATTGTTGCCAAAGGCAGCAGAGACTCGATAAAGTACGAGAGCGATGCATGAGTTGTGCAATCTTTCAAAACTGGCAATAGCCAGCTTCGTTTCAAATCGACAATATCATCCCTCGTCTGTAGTGGAATTTTCTTCAAAACTATTTCAGGACCCATGGATTTTATAGCAGCGCCAACCGCGTACTCGACTTCCGCGTTGTAAGTGAATTTGTAAGAATCTCGCAATTCTGCCAAATCAACGAGTACCATTGAGAGTTCATTTTTGCTTGTTTCACCGGCAACTTGAAAAAGTACTGCCAGCAAATGAAGAACATGGTGCCAAGCACCATTGAACTGATACTTCATACCTAGTTGTATGATATGAAAAATTTTATTCAAAATTGTCCGATATTTTCGTGCTAGATCTTTAGTAGCACAAAGAGGCGCAACGGAAACTTGCAAAATAATCTTAATAGCATGAGACGCGGCCGTTAATACTTCGGATTTGTCCGAGAGCCAGAGTTCCGTTGTTTTCTCAATCATACGGGGTATATTTGCGGCACAAAGATGAACATTATTTCGTACGAGATTGCAATGAGCTTCTTGCATGACAGCGAGCCAAGCGAGAGTTGGCTGAGTATCACCCGGTGCAGGCTGATAATCGTAAAGGGCGTTTATTATCTGCGCGTTCAATTGCGAAGGCATCACAGACTCGGTTGGTTGAGAGACAAACAGACTGTGAAAAGTTTGCAGACAGCAAGAAGTCACGAGAACATTGTTCAAGGCCATTATACGAAGAAGAGCCTCGCACACGGATTTAACGTGAGATTTTGGTAATTGATGAGCAATATCTTTGAGCAATGTGAGAATGTGAAGTGTCGTTGTTATGCTGCCAGGTTGTCCGGTACTTTCTAATTGGGCGAGACAATGTTTGGCTATTTGCGTTGCTGCTGGATGACAAGCTGGTGGATCGTCAGCTCGCATTATGTCGCTTCCTGTTGACGTTCGCACAGTCAATTATCAAAGATGAGAAAATTTGGGCTATTATTTAACTAGATCGAACGATACGACCTCTAGAATTCTGACATTTTTGCTAATTATAAATATTTTGATTTTCGACTTTTTTTAAATTAAGTTTTCTCCGATTCAATCTTCTGTGAAGGCGTTACGTGCCTGACTGTTGTGTCAATTAATATTTATTTATAATTTCAGTTTCGTTAAAGCTCTTTTAATAATTTCTGTGTATAAATTACCTTTGAGAATCGCGCATATGGCGTGTTGCCCAGCTTTGCGGACTTTTGGCTTAGCGTGTACGGTAAAGGCCAATATACCATCGAGAATTTGTTGAGTAGACGAATTTGACCACATAGAAGCCTCCTGGGCTCTCAGCAATAGCGAGAGGCATCCTATGCACTGAAAAATAAAACAAATCATTTCATAAGCCCAATGAACTATTTTTCATAATTTTTCACGACAAAGGACAGAGCGGATACTCACATGACGTAGAATAAGAAAATTTTCACTGTTTGCATATTTCGTGAGTACTTGAAAGAATATTTGACTGGCTTGACTGAATTGAAGTTTGAGAACGCTTTTGGGCACGGTTTTCAGACCCATTCCCAATAAAGAAAGTATAGCAGCTACTGATTCCTCAGAGTCTGAAGATTCCAGCGTTGTCATCTGATAAAAACAAAAAGAATCACATAAGATCATAAAATGGAATATAGGATAAAATGGCAAATTTTTATATTATTTTGAGAATTTTATTAACCCACCAAAGCAGCATAATATTCCGTAGACGATTCAGTTCCACCATTTTGTTTAATAACATCAGTCACTGCAGCCAGTATAGCTAGCATTTCCTTGTGTATCAGAGAAGTGGATTGAAAATGATTCAAGAACCTGAAATGACAACAAGTTTCATTTATTTACCATTTTCTATGTTTGTGTATATGGTGGGCCAGCAGCTATGTATATATGTATGTGATGGATGAAAAAAAAATGTAATTCATACCTGCTGAAAGACATATTGGAGCAGTTGCTGTAGTCGCTGGCAAAGGTATCAAACGTTTTAAAAGTACTCGCTGAGCCCTGATCATCGTCAACGTCGATTTTCTCAGGCCGGATACCCTGAACAGCATCGTGTCTACGCAATACCTCAGTGGTTAAACCGGTGGAGCCTGAATCACGAACAACAAAAAAATGGGATACAGAGGTGAGTATCGGTAAATAATAATTTGCAATAAAACAACAAAAAGATCGTGAGATTTTTTTAAAATTATTAGCTTGCAAAAAAAGAAGAGAAATTAAAGCTTATCGATATATTTTTAAATACGATTTATTACCGATGGCCTCTTGAAAGAATCGCGATCGTGCCTGATCACGATGTTTCTTCGTATCCGGATTGGAACTCGAGCTCTGTCCCTTTATCCAGCGTTTGGCTTTTTTTCTACTGCTCAGACGTGGACCAAGCTTTCCCATATTGGCTCGAGCGACAGTTTCGCTATTATTTGAAATACACAACGGTGAGAAACGTTAATAGGAAATTAAAAAAAAATTGTTTTTGCACTCGCGAAAGGTTACGCGTGTGTCAGAGACCGTGCGGCGCGTGCACGTGTTGAGAAAAAGCTAGTGGCGCGACGACGCGGGAGTTATTGATACTACTATGAACTTTTTCGTCTGCTCAGTGATATTGTAGTTTGTCTTGAAACGGAGAGGTGGCGCTACGAGTGCGTTTTTAACTTTTTAAATCATTACGATCGGATCATTATCGACCGTGATGATTTAATTTTTACACATCGATGTAAATCATTTTTCTTTGTCTTTTCGTACAATGAGGGAGAAATTTTCGGTTATTCGATTAAGCAAAGCACGAAAATTATCCTCAATACGCGATTTGATCTTTTCTCCCCGTGGAATATAATAATAAACTTTTTGCCATTATATTGTATCTCTCAGTGTTTTCTGTATCCATTTTTAAACCGGAAATTGATAGCGTTAATTATGAGACATTCATGTACTAAAGTTATCGTAATACGCGTTGATTTATTGTCCAGTCGGCTGTTGACCCCAGTTTTACTGACGGATTCTGTTCCTCGTTAGATTGTGAGTAGTTTAATAAATATATTGTACTAGTCTCGCACTAATAAACAATACATACAATCAACATAGGAAAATGAGATTTTATCAATCGATTCAGGACTAATTTTAATACTTTTTCCCGGATATTTCAATTTGTCATTGGTAGTTTTTTTAGGCTTTCAACTTTTTTTAAATACATTCCTTGGAAATAATGGCGTCACGGGTAAACCCGAGAGACGTTTTCTCCAAGCACATCCTCTATTTCCTGCGAAAACCACGATTTCCTTGTACTCATTAAATTTGGAAGAGATTATGTATACGTATCAACGTGGCTTTTTTACAAAGTGAAAATTTTCCAACGATGAGTTGAAAGTTTATGATCGAAAGGTGTCTGATATTTTGGAAAAAGGTATTTTCCCTTGTTCCATCTACCCGAATATTTCTAAAATATATCAGAATGACATTATTTGAAATTGTGGCTTCCATATAAGGCTTCAGAGTTTTTTTAAAACGTACTATAGATATAGTAGTGCAAAAAATTGTGGAAAATTCACTCACACAACATCTTTCAGATTTTTCAAAAAACGTACTATAAGTAGTAGTGCAAATTTTTTTGGTAAATTGGCCTTTACCGTACACGTTAAGCCGAAAGTCCCCAAAGCCGGGCAACACGCCATATGCTGCGATTCTCAAAGGTAATTTATATACAGAAGTTGTTAAAAGAGCTTTAACGAAACTGAAATTATAAATAAATATTAATTGACCCAACAGTTAGGCAGTATTTTTAAAACTTTTCAGGGTTTTTTTAAAACGTACTATAAATGGTAGTTGAAAAAATTGTGAGAAATTCACTCACACAACATCTTTCAGCAATACTTTACTCTCACGATCTTTAAGGCGGCTAAACAAGCTCGGTCGTATTGCATATATTTGCAAGCGTCATGCTATGTAAATAGTGAGAGGGCGCGAAAGAAAACAAGTTTAGCCTCACTTTAAGGTCTTATACTGGGCTGTGTGCAAAACGTCTCTAGTAGCTTAGACCGATTTGAGTTAAAATCACGCCCCTGGGGCATAAAAATTCATATATTTGCCAGTGAAGGGAATTACAAACACTCGTTACTTTTCTCAAGTTTTTCACAATTGCGGCTATATCGTAGATCATATGAGTTGTAATATCTTGCCACGTCAAACGGCAAAACTCTGTAATTATACGTTTAGGCCAGTCGCCGAGCAACCTTAACGGCAAATTGGAAAATTACCATTTCTCAAGTTGAAGTAAGTAAGGCGAGGGAGAGAGTGAGTGAGAGAGAGTGAGTGAGTGAGAGTGAGTGAGAGAAAGAGTGAGAGAGAGAGAGAGAGAGAGAGGGAGGGATGGAGAGAGAGAGAGAGAGAGAGAGAGAGAAAGAGTGAGAGGGAGAGAGAGAGAAGATAGATGGAAGAAGAAAAAAGCTTGCGTTATTATTTAACGACTCGCTGAAACGTTATGCGCTATTATATAGTAGATATGATATACAAGGAGGCGGCACTCGTTGTGTCAGGCTTGTTTGCTTTAACCTCGTGTTAATCGCCACCACTTTGCATATCCTTCGGGGCATGTCAGGGTGACCGGGACATTTCTCATCGAGTATATATTCCTGTTGTCGTAATTTTTTTCGATGATAAGTTATTAGCGATCATTGCAAATATAATTCAACATACGACGAAAAGGGTACCTAATTTTTAAGTGTACAAATTAATGTCTTGCTTTCATTTTCGTTGATCTTGAAAACTATTTTAAATTAAAGTATCTAAGAGGGATTCGTCAGCTGGCCGATAAATGGCTTAAGATCATCGACAATGGTGGAGACTATTTTATTGATTAAAATCTTTCTTGAACTGTTATAAATAAATTTTGAACTTTACAAAAAAAAATGCATTTTTATTCTACACATCTAGCAATATTTCATTACAAATGAAAGTAACTTAGAATTTTAAAGCATTATTAAATTTTGGCAGTTAAGATATTAAAGTTTAATGATAAGCTAAAAATCATATAGTGAAAAAATCTTCCATGGAGTGGATCATTCATAATTAATTATAGTTGTTACATGAAACATATATGTAGCATGAAAATTTTAATAGTATATAGCAATAAATTTTAATTTAAATAGCTGGAAGACTCATTAATGAACTATTAAATGGATTATCAATGAGAGATTTCTTGACTGATATAGAGCACTTTCAGTTTATGCCTTTTTTTTGTTTTTCTCGACTGACGAAGTGGGCGAAAATCTCTCCAGCATCCACTGTACGAGCTTTCCGACAATATCGATTTGTCTTCATCGCAAATACTTCCTACGCGCCAACTGTTCCTCGCCCTTCGACCTTTACTACCATTTCTTCAGCAGTAGATTTCCGGAACACCCTACTCTCTCGCCACTATATATATATATATATATAGTTGCGAGAGAGTAGGGTGTTCTAGAATATATATATATATAGTGGCGAGAGAGTAGGGTGTTCTGGAATATATATATATATATATATATATATATATATATATATATATATATATATATATATATAGAGAGATCTATGAGAAAGAACCCTCTGCAATGTCTCCCCTCCCTAATTTATAGCGTTTTCCACTTTTCCTCTATAAGGAAATTTGCTAAAACTTCCGTAATATCGAGGCAGGAATAATCGAGAAAGTCTTTTTCATCATCGAACGTCGCATATTTTTATCCAAGACAAGCTGCTCGTAGACAAAAAACAAAACCCAATTTTCCTTCTTAGCATCACATCCATACTCAATCTGATACAGTTGAAACGAATAATAATAATAATAATAATAATAATGAAAAAAGAAACGTCGAATAAAAAGAATAGAAATAATAATTGAATGTCCCTGGAGGCGATTTCAATTGACATCGCGATGTCACCTCTATACACGTCAACGTGAGTGAGGATTCTACATGAAATTTACGACGAGAATTTCGTCATCCAAGTTCCTAGTACTCTCTCTCTTTTTTGCACACTCACTAAACTCTCTTTTTCTCTCCCTCTCTCTCTCTCTCCCTCCCCCTATCGCGTTTGTCAACATACACACGATGGTATCCCCCTGTGAAGATTCAATGAAATGCGTATTGTGCGACTGGTTTGCTACTTGCTTCGTCGACGTTTCTGCACATCCACATGTGGACGGATTCAGGAATATCAGTATGACCAACGAAGTTAGAGGTCATCTTCGTTGGTATCACGAAGAACGCTCACCTATATGGAGAAATGAAGAGAGTTCTTGGGTTTGGGTTACTCGAAAAATCCTCTTGGAGATCCTAAATATCACTCATTTGTTCTGTACATATGATAATAAATTATTTAATTGATTAACTAATTAATTAGCAAATTAATGAATAAATTAATACCTTAATTAATTGATTAAGTAATTAATTAGTACATCAATGAATAAATTAATACATTAATTAATTGATTAACTAATTAATTAGTAAATTAATGAATAAATTAATACATTAATTAATTGATTAACTAATTAATTAGTAAATTAATGAATGAATTAACAAACAAATAAATGAATACATATACTACAAGAACATATATACAAGATATTTGCGCGTGTTTTGCCCTCAGGCTTCTGCGAAACGAACAGCTCGTTCTCCTCGGGGCCCTATTCGTAAGTTTCATTGAGGCCCCTTTCCTTTTGTTCCTCGTACAAAAGAGTCCCAGAGTGGCGGTTATTGCTCAACACAAGAAAAATAAGAGCGAGAAGAGGAACGAAAGGGGGAGAGAAGACTCGTTCATCTCTCGTCGTGATCCTTTACTCGTTTCAACGCCACCGTATAGAAATTTCTCGCCAGTTTTATTATTCTATTATATTCGGGGACTTGAAATACTTGGCACTATATCGGGGACCATTGACAATTTTTAACCGTTTGAACTTTTTGTTCAGAGTTCTTCGTTTGTTTTTTCATTGTGGTGAATATTATCGTTACGTATTACGATGGATTTGTGAACAATTTTTTTTTTATAATTATTTAGATCGATTGATTTAGAAGAATAAATTTTTTTAAATCAATTTATCATTTTTTCCAGTCGTGAAAAAAAAAAAGCACAAATTTATCTTTCAATCGCGAATAAAACGAGTCGTTTGGGTTTGAGTTCGTTCACTTTACATATATGGGAGGCCAAAAAATGCTTTCTCGAATATATGGAGAAATTCATCAAAAGCTTCAAGTTGTCTTGACTGTAATTTCATATAAATTTCATAGACTCTTTAGCGGATGTGAAAAATAATAATTTTATCCATCAACGATTCATTCATCAGGGAATTTATCATTTAATTTATTACAGTGTTAAATATAATTATTATTATATTTTTTGATCGATTTTAGTGATAATTACAACTGGTATTTATCATACATATCGATCGCCAATTCCTTTCGATCGCGTGTCAAGACGTACACGTGCGACAGAATAGATTAGAAAGGCGATTGATTCCATGTGATTATAAGAGTGGCATGTAGTATAAATGCTTCTCATTACTGTAATTTAAAAAAATATATATCTGTATACAGATAAAACCTAAACAGAAAAAATGAAGATTAAAAAGTGCAAAAAGTTCAAATGAAAGAAACTAATTCAGCTAATTATAAGATTTAGCTTGAATAATTAAATATATAGATGTATATATATATATATATTTTTTTTGAAACTGCACTCACGCACCTACAAAAATTTTGCATCGTCCTGTACATAGACGATATCCGAGTATTTCTTATAATTCGTTTATTGCTGTTCAGTAAAAAAAAATGCCTATAATGACAGAAATGTACAAAAAACTTTTTCTGTTGCAAGAGGTATGCGTACACGTGTTGACGAGTGCGTCTATCCTGGAGCCTTGGTCTTCTGGCAATCGTTGGGAAAAAAATAAAATACGTGAAAGATTGTATTGTTAACAATATAATCTGAAATTCTTGGAACTGCTATGGACCATCTCTGCTCTGTTTTCTACAGGCTGATAAAAATTTGATATTATAAAAATATTATTATATAATGACTGGACTAATCACTATAGTATTGTTAGTAGAATTATTAACAATATAATCTGAAATTCTTGGAACTGCTATGGACCATCTCTGCTCTGTTTTCTACAGGCTGATAAAAATCTTATATTATTATAAAAATACTATTATATAATGACTGGACTAATCACTATAGTATTGTTAGTAGAATTGTTAACAATATAATCTGAAATTCTTGGAACTGCTATGGACCATCTCTGCTCTGTTTTCTACAGGCTGATAAAAATCTTATATTATTATAAAAATATTATTATATAATGACTGGACTAATCACTATAGTATTGTTAGTAGAATTATTAACAATATAATCTGAAATTCTTGGAACTGCTATGGACCATCTCTGCTCTGTTTTCTACAGGCTGATAAAAATCTTATATTATTATAAAAATATTATTATATAATGACTGGACTAATCACTATAGTATTGTTAGTAGAATTGTTAACAATATAATCTGAAATTCTTGGAACTGCTATGAACCATCTCTGCTCTGTTTTCTACAGGCTGATCAAAATTTTATATTATTCACTACAGTATTATTAGCAGAATTGTCAACTAGGCTGATAAAAAAGTTACATTATATATTTTTTGATAATACTTTGCCAAAAAAATGTCAATGATTTCAAGTTTTATGAAACACCAAACTATTGCATGAATAACATGTATGTCTATAGTTGTGTGGAGATTCGTTAGCAAATATCGTGATTTACACTCTGTGAACGCTCAATATTCATGAGTACAACGTTTTTTATCGATGTTGAAATTTATTTCGACTAGCCATTTTTCGACTAGCTCATTAATTAGAGAACTCGCTGGGAGGAGGCAGAAGCTGGTGAAAAAAATATTCAAGGGCACACGCAACATCGAGCGAAGAAACTGGCGTACACATTTCTAATCGCGTTTCAATTCTGCACTTCCTTAAATGTTAATCGTTATGACCTCAAGAATTTTTATCGAAGATCCTTCGTCGATTTCGATCTCGACGTAGCGCAGTTTAAAAAATGGTCAATAATAATAATAATAATAATAATAATAATAATAATAATAATAATAATAATATCGAACTTTTTTTCTCGATAATTCCAATACAATGAGTACGTGAGATAACCCATGATGTAATGGTGGTGAGGTCAACATAATATAGAATAATATTTTAAGTACCAATGGTGGGCGAATAGTTCATAGAGATGAATATATTTCATAGACTCATCCCATTAATAAGAAATTTATAGAATTTTATTATAGTGAATAAAATATAATTTTACCGAAATAAATTAATTTATTTTACCGAAATAAATTAAAGGAAATTGAAAAGAATCCTGAAGTCAAACAGGTAAATGATAATATACTGATAATGAGTAAAAGGATTTTTTGGATAAACAAAAATCGGCAAAAAAAAAATGTTGGTCAGTATTTTTGTTTTTTTTTCGATAATCATTTAGTTGAGTTGATTGATTTTTCGAGTAATTAATCATTCTATTGGGATAAAAAAAAATCGACAGCTCGTGTCAAACTATTTTTTTTTTCCGGGTAATTTTGTAATATAAATAAATTAAATCGGAGACAAGATTTTCTTCACTTGATTCGCGTCATTAATTTTATCCATAATAAACTGAAACTTCTTTGGCGTCCTACAAAAAAGATTTTTCTGATGGTTTCGTTGAATTTTCGTTAATATAAAAAATGCGAAATTCAAGATTAAACATTTTACGTCTGCCTGATTGCCATTGAGCAGAAGAAAATCTTTATCATTGTGCGAGATTGAACGTAGTAAAAACTTATCGTATTTGAGACGCGTGTGATGTGCTGATGCAACCCCAGCATCGTCATTTGCCGCCTTTACTGGTGGCCGGTGGCTTCAAGTGGTGGAGGGATAAAGTTGTGCAGGAGAAATAAAGGATCCCCCAGAGTGGTGAACGACGGGAATCGCGCGCAACCTCCATTATGCCCGCCGGAACGCACCCTTAGAGAACGTTTTATATACATATAACATATGTATATATACGATAGTCCATGGATATAGGATATATAGCTTATATACAGCATCTATATAGAATGTATAGCATATATATAGCATCTATATAGACTGTATAGCATATATATATCATCTATATAGAATATATAGCATATATATATCATCTATATAGAATATATAGTATATATATATCATCTATATAGAATATATAGCATATATATAGCATCTATATAGAATATATAGCATATATATAGCATCTATATAGAATGTATAGCATATATATAGCATGTATATAGAATATATAGCATATATATATCATCTATATAGAACATATAGCATATATATAGCATCTATATAGAATATATAGCATATAGATATCATCTATATAGAACATATAGCATATATATATCATCTATATAGAATATATAGCATATATATATCATCTATATAGAATATACAGCATATATATATCATCTATATAGAATATATCTAGCATTTCTAACATATATCTATAGAAAATTTCTAGCATATCTATGACATATGTAGCATATATTGGATATACATGTATATATGTATATATATATATATAATGCAGAAGCGATGAACCAGGAGCTGTACGCACACGCGGCTTCTCCTTCCATCGTAACATCGAGCGATACGCTCGCGCTCCCTCGCTCCCTCTTATCGAACGGACGAACGCGGAATCGTGAGCTCTCTGCCGGGCGCAGTTTTCATCGAGTAACGCGAGGTGGACGGACACTGCGTCTCTACGGTCATGAAGCTCTGAGTCCTAAAGACGTTTCATATTTTTTGGTGGTGACAGTCGCGTGTAGTGCTCTTAGGTATATACTATATAGCTTGTATATATATATACATCTACATATATATATGTATATATATTACAATAATAATAGTTTTTTTTTAATCATCCAGATTTTAATCCCGGCGTGGAATAAATTCAACGTGCTCTTGTGTGATTTAGATATATTTATATTTATATATATATATATATATATATCATATATTTGACCAGAACACACGCTAGAGGTAAGTTTCAACCCCCTATGTCATAATATTTGATTTATTCTTAAATTATTTTCATTCAGAGTTTCATTAATTGTAAAGGTTATCATTTTTATTGATACATTAAAAGTCAATCACTCAGTGCATTCATTGAATTTTATGCCAATTTTCAATATTTCTGTTTTTTTTTTTTTTTTTTTTATATATATTTATATTTATATTTATATTTATATTTATATTTATATTTATATTTATATTTATATTTATATTTATATTTATATATATATATCACATATCTGACCAGAACACACGCTAGAGGTAAGTTTCAACCCCCTGTGTCATAATATTTGATTTATTCTTAAATTATTTTCATTCAGAGTTTCATTAATTGTAAAGGTTATCATTTTTATTGATACATTAAAAGTCAATCACTCAGTGGATTCGTTGAATTTTATGCCAATTTTCAATATTTCTGTTTTTTTTTTTTTTTTTTATATATATTTATATTTATATATATATATATATATATATATATATATATATATATATATATATATATATATATCACATATCTGACCAGAACACACGCTCGAGGTAAGTTTCAACCCCCTATGTCATAATATTTGATTTATTCTTAAATTATTTTCATTCAGAGTTTCATTAATTGTAAAGTTTATCATTTTTGTTGATACATAAAAAATCAATCACTCAGTGGATTCGTTGAATTTTATGCCAATTTTTAATATTTCTATTTTTTTTTTTTTTTTTACTGTAAATCTCACCCCTATCAGAGAAATATTAGAATTGGAGATGTCATTTTGAGCAGATGTCGAAATTTAATATTGCTGAATTTTTTATTCTGTGTTAATGAACAAAAGTGTGTCTAGCAGAGATTTTTCTGGTGTCCGACACTCATTTAACGACAGCCGGCTCACACGCACAGGGACACCTGGTCTCTCTCTCTCTCTCTCTCTCTCTCTCTGGCGCGTGACGATTTCACCCCCTGTATGTAATAATCAAAAGCGGCGCGTGGCCATACGCGATGCAGCCGGATATTCGACAATTAGCCGAGAAATGTCTGTCACATTGTCTATTTTACTCTCCTGTTTGTTCTAAACTAGATCTATCAGCCCCACACTTTAATTTTTAAGCACGCGACTATTTTTTCCAAGCTTCCATATATGCATGAAATTTTTTACACCGAATTCAAAGACAAAATATTAATTTATTTTTAAAAGAAATGGATCGAACGAATCAAAGATTTTTCAGAATTTATATTGTTTATAATAAAGTAATAATTAATGTAAAAATAATTTTGGTCAATTGGTAAAATCTTTTACACGGAATTCAAAGACAAAATTATATTCCTGAATCAATTGAAATTTATGGATATTTATAAAATATACGTAAGATTTAAAAATATGAAACATTTATTATTTCGATAAATATACCATTTTTTTCATCGATAATAAAATTTTGGCTCGTTTAAATATTTGGTTATTGTCGAATTTGTCGAAATCAAATTGAAAATATTGACTTATTTTTAAAAAGAAATGCATCGAACGAATCAAAGATTTTTCAGAATTTGTATTGTTAATAATAAAGTAATAATTAATATAAAAATAATTTTGGTCGATTGGTAAAATCTATCAGTCCCACACTTTAATTTTTATGCACGCGACTATTCTTTCGAAGCTTCCATATATGCATGAAATATTTTACACGAAATTCAAAGACAAAATGATATTCCTGAATTAATTGAAATTTATGGATATTTTATAAAATATAATAATATAATAATATAATATAATAATATAATATATATTTAAAAAATATGAAACATTTATTATTTCGATAAATATACCATTTTTTTCATCGATAATAAAATTTTGGCTCATTTGAATATTTGTTTATTGTCGAATTTGTCGAAATCAAATTGAAAATATTGACTTATTTTTTAAAAGAAATGCGTCGAACGAATCAAAGATTTTTCAGAATTTATATTGTTTATAATAAAGTAATAATTAATATAAAAATAATTTTGGTCAGTTACCAAATTGCAAATTGCTGTACTCACCACGTGGTCGTATTGATTTTTCTTTCGGCGCGCGCCATGCTGTGTAACACATACGTTCTCGTCCACGCCTCGTTCAGTTTAAGGGGATGGGAATTGACGCTTTCGTCATCCCAGGTCTGGAGACTGCCAAAGCGCGTGGGAATTGAAAATTCTTCGAGTAGGCGTACAGGGAATCAAAATTATATCTGAACGGGTCCAAAGTGACAAAAAGAAAAATAAATAAATAAAAAAAAGAAAAATAAATAAATAAATACTCGCAAAAAAGGAATATTTAATAATTATTGGATTGAAATCCTAACGAAAGACGGGATCCAAAAATTAATTTAATTCAGGGTGGATATTCCCTTAAAATATAATTAATTATTTTTGCCTTGTTGTTTAGCCATAAAAAATCGAACGTTCTGACGACGAAAAATTTTGCTTCGATATTATGAATTCACTTTTCGTTATGAGGTGGGCAATCAATAAAATTAATAAAATAAATTAAAGATAAAAAATTCCATAGACATAAAATCGATCATCCCTCGCGTACCTCCTTCCTCGTATCTGTGGGTTACCGGCAAACAAATTGATCGTTTCTACAGCAAAGTTATACATGAAACATTATATATAACGTTCAGTCTTTGCCCTCTTTCGACGTGTCTGTTAAGCACAGTTGCCTCGTGGCTCCCTCTCTCTCTCTCTCTCTCTCTCTCTCTCTCTCTCTCTCTCCCCCTCTCCCCCCCCCCCTCTCTCTCTCTCTCTCTCTCTCTCTCTCTCTCTCTCTCTCTCTCTCTCTCTCTCTCTCTCTCTCTCCCTCTCTGACTGAGTTCTCGAGTTTACGTTTACAATAAAATATAGAAATTGGCAAAAGGGATAATATATAAGGATATTGACCTGTCAGAACGATATAAATACGCATATATATATGTATATCATACATTAGGGCACAATAGGTGGGGTCAATATTCTTCTACTTCCGGCATATCGTCGATTTTACGAGACAAAAATTGCACCCCTATGTTATATTGAGATGATTAAAGGGAAGCCACGAAATCACCACCCTTAGCCAAGTCGTCTTATCTGTTTTACTCTCGCATGAACGAGACGATCAGGGAGGGGGTTGATCGTTAAAAGATTTTTCAAACGAGGCTCATAAGGCACGTTTTTCAGCTCCTGAAACGTCTTGTAAAAGTTTTATAAAACGAGAGAATTCGATAGAATTGCGTCTTATATATATATATATATATATATTTTTTTTTTCATTCTTTCATCCATTTTGTAAAGGAAAATATACGAGTCAAGAAACGAATCGTGAGGGGTGCAAAAGCAACCCTCTACAATATACTCAAAGAATATTTTATATACATAAAAGTGTGGAGGGTGGATGAATAATCCACCCTACATGCAATATATATTTATTCAATAACCACGTCGTCGTTTAATACTACACGGTGTCTCAGGCAACTCGTCGTCAAGAATAAATGGAGAAGAAAAAAGAGTCGAGGCGATGGTTTATACGGTGAGGCCAGACAGACTGTAAAAGTGCCATGTGCAGTATATATATGACACACACACGACGTGTCGAGATAATGCATCGACGTGCTAACGTCCAGAAGCACCACCAGTGCATCCCCCAGTACCCCAAGCGATTATCTCTGCTTCCCCATCAAGCCGTTCAACCCCTACAGACGAAACTATTTATATTTATATATACATATATATATATAACTCGTTTCGCGATCGAGAATAAACCGAAGCTCGAAAAAAAATCATTTCTTCGCGTCTTTCAGAATTTTTAAAAATTATTCTCAATGCAGAGAACAAGATTGTTTATTTTAATGGAAATTTTTGAATTTTTTTCAAATTTATCTCATCTCGTACTATTTTTTCCAATTCGGCCACGTTTGTGCCAATAACCTTTGAACTTTTCTTTCTCAAGGGGTTGCGATTTACCCTTTGTGCTTGTTTATTTCGTAATCATTGTAGCTTTTAAATTTTTTAATGACACATGAAAATGCAAAAAAAGTTGAATCGGCGACAAAAATCAAAGTATGAAAATGGACCACTCGACGTTCTCCAAGTCTCAAAGCTCATCAAGACCATAAAAATTGACAAAACTAAAGCGAAATTGCAATTTTAGTTCTTTTATAAGTTCTTGTTCAATTGACAATTTTTCATTGATGATAAATTAGAACAAATTTGTGGTAGCAAATTTTTTAATGAAATTAAATTACACGTGAAAATGCAAAAAAAATTAAATCGTGATAAATTATTATTATTATTGTTATTATTATCTCAATTAGTTCTGAGCTTACAATCATTTTGCTCAAATGAAGCTGACAAAATTTATCATAAAATAATGACTCTTTTCTCCTTTGTTTATTATTGGAATCGCGATCATATTTAACGACAATTAGACGGATCTACTCAAAACACGTATCAATCGCCGGGATAATATTAGTGAATGACTGATGAGTTATTTAATGAACGAGTCATGATATATCCTTTTGTATCCCTCGGTACATTATACGAAGAGCCGACAGTGCGCGACTAAAACGCTCTCTCTCTCTCTCTCTCTCTCTCTCTCTCTCTCTCTGTGGTTTCTATATAATGAAACGAGTCGATATAGAAGAAGAGCAACGTAAACTCAATGAAGAGAGAATATTATGGGTCGGTCATTGCACGACTTCGACCTAAGATAAAATCCTTATCAGAAATACTCCAATAATATTTAGTAATAATACCAACGATATTGAAGCTGTCGAAAATATTTTTTTACTTTCATCTTTGAATCTTCCGCAATGTACAATTTTTATGATCTCAGCAAAAAAATTTCGAACATCTATCAAGTTGGAACGAAGAGAACGAGCAAGTTTTAATTTATTGCACGCTGGGATTTAATCAGTTTATAATTTTATCGCCATTTTCACTTTTATTGTTGAAACTTTGATAGTATTCGTACAAATTTTCAAAATTAGCAACTTTATTTATTGAGATTTGATTTTATTTATCAAATTTTTGTTCATCGAAAAATGGTGGGCAAAAGTAGCAATTTTCACTATTTTATTTCTTTCGAATCGTTATTTCCTTTGCATTTTCATTTTCACAATATTCAGAATTCGATAATACTCGTATGAATCCACAAAATTATATAGGCATTTTTGTGCTTTGAGAATTTTATTAATTATTAGTTCATTCAGATCGTTATTTTCTTTGCATTTTCATTTTGAAAATTTACACTTTGAGTATTTTTATGAATCCACAAAATTATATAGGCATTTTTGTCTTTTGTGAATTTTATTAATTATTAGTTCATTCAGATCGTTATTTTCTTTGCATTTTCATTTTGAAAATTTACACTTTGAGTATTTTTATGAATCCACAAAATTATATAGGCATTTTTGTCTTTTGTGAATTTTATTAATTATTAGTTCATTCAGATCGTTATTTTCTTTGCATTTTCATGATGAAAATTTACACTTTGAGTATTTTTATGAATCCACAAAATTATACAGGCATTTTCGTCTTTTGTGAATTTGATTAATTATTAGTTCATTCAGATCGTTATTTTCTTTGCATTTTCATGTTGAAAATTTACACTTTGAGTATTTTTATGAATCCACAAAATTATATAGGCATTTTTGTGCTTTGTAGATTTGACTGGATTGCGAGAGTTTTTTATCCTTTGATATTTAGTGGCCAGAACTGAACCAAAGATAGTTAAAACCGGTAAATTTTGCACCCTCTGTGTGTGAATTCGCATTTGTCAAAACGTTTATCAAAACGTTGTAGAAAAATCCTGAATAGCTCTGACGTCAAAGGTCATCTGTGCAAATATTTGAGTAAATTACGTTCAGGATTCTGGGCGTATAACTGGCGCCTCTGCTGTTTATTAACGACAAAAACGAGTTTTCTTGGCTCTGGGGGATCGGCCGAGGCTTTGCGAAAGCAAAAATGACGTGGAGGCGTGTGTGAATTTCTTTAATTTTTATTGATCATTCAACGTAAACACGAATCTCCCGATAAATATCTGTCATATGCCATATGGAATTTACACGGCAAAATCAAAATCAAATAATCGGGCAGGTCAAGTATCGATTCGAAGTAATGTCAAATTTGAAATTTGCACTCTCTTAAAATATAATGCATGTGTATAGCGACAAAATTTAAACAAATGTTAGTAATTTCAGACTCGATTACCTCGCGATGAAAAAGATCTGGTCGCTTCTCTCATCCCCCACCATTTTATTCATTTATCGTTCTCGACGATGACTATAGGACGTCGAAAAACTGGTCGCAAAGACCGGCATCGACAGCTGTTTGCCGTAACGAAAGATCAAAACAGCTTCACCGATAAGCAACGTCTGCATCCAACAGATGTATAAATCTATAGACTAGATGAGGAAACACATGCCTATATCTATATGCCTATCTCGGTTTCAACGATATATTTATATATATATATATATATATATATATATATACATCGTTGAAAACGAGATTCCAAAATCACGTTCATTAGTCTCACTCCATAATTGGTATAGGCAAACGTTAAACCGTGACAAGGAATTTCAAGATACATCGATGTGATGTGATGGGATTTAATTTTTTTTTCGTCTTACGTTCTCACCAAGGCAAAGGGCGTTCGAGGTAAAGGGATTTTTAAGATTCTCAGCCACCCAAAAAAATACAACACTTTTCGTGATATATAAATAATAAATAAAAATAAATCCAATACGCTAATGAAATTTAAAGGGAAAAAGCTTCAAATTTGTAAATATTTTCTTTTATATAAATCAGAGCATGGAACGTGGAAACATTTTTATGCCAAATATTTAAAAAGATAATTATTTATAGTCAATAAAATAATAAAATAAAATTGAAATTGTTAAAGGGCCAATTATTGTAAACATGAAAATTTTGTTTTGTAAATATCTTTTGATCTATCATCTACCCATCTACGTTTGGAATACAAAATCAGAGATCCTCGTGATAAAGTTAAGTAATTAAATTTCCGACTGGAACTTCTGATTCGAAATTTTCCATCTGGAATCAATTGAGTTTGTGAGTGAGTAGGATAGTAAACTTTGGCGAAGAAGCTCGGATAAGCGAGAAGAGAAAATTATGTAATCATCATTTTCTCACTCACTTTCGGTGTAGGAAAGTGACGTGAAGTGAAAACTCTTATACCACCTAAAGTGAGTACGAGAAGCTCGTCATTGCTTTGACTTTTCATTATATTCGATTTAAACTGAATTTATAAGGAATTGCACCGGTTTCATCCATGTAGAATTTTATTTAAAGGGTTTTTCATTCTATTCGATTTAAACTGAATTTATAAGGAATTGCACCGGTTTCGTCCATGTAGAATTTTATTTAAAGGGTTTTTCATTATATTCGATTTAAACTGAATTTATAAGGAATTGCACCAGTTTCGTCCATGAAGAATTTTATTTAAAAGGTTTTTCATTCTATTCGATTTAAACTGAATTTATAAGGAATTGCACCGGTTTCGTCCATGTAGAATTTTATTTAAAGGGTTTTTCATTATATTCGATTTAAACTGAATTTATAAGGAATTGCACCAGTTTCGTCCATGAAGATTTTTATTTAAAAGGTTTTTCATTCTATTCGATTTAAACTGAATTTATAAGGAATTGCACCGGTTTCATCCATGTAGAATTTTATTTAAAGGGTTTTTCATTATATTCGATTTAAACTGAATTTATAAGGAATTGCACCAGTTTCGTCCATGAAGAATTTTATTTAAAAGGTTTTTCATTATATTCGATTTAAACTGAATTTATAAGGAATTGCACCAGTTTCGTCCATGAAGAATTTTATTTAAAAGGTTTTTCATTATATTCGATTTAAACTGAATTTATAAGGAATTGCACCAGTTTCGTCCATGAAGAATTTTATTTAAAAGGTTTTTCATTCTATTCGATTTAAACTGAATTTATAAGGAATTGCACCGGTTTCGTCCATGTAGAATTTTATTTAAAGGGTTTTTCATTATATTCGATTTAAACTGAATTTATAAGGAATTGCACCAGTTTCGTCCATGAAGAATTTTATTTAAAAGGTTTTTCATTCTATTCGATTTAAACTGAATTTATAAGGAATTGCACCGGTTTCGTCCATGTAGAATTTTATTTAAAGGGTTTTTCATTATATTCGATTTAAACTGAATTTATAAGGAATTGCACCAGTTTCGTCCATGAAGAATTTTATTTAAAAGGTTTTTCATTCTATTCGATTTAAACTGAATTTATAAGGAATTGCACCGGTTTCATCCATGTAGAATTTTATTTAAAGGGTTTTTCATTATATTCGATTTAAACTGAATTTATAAGGAATTGCACCAGTTTCGTCCATGAAGAATTTTATTTAAAAGGTTTTTCATTATATTCGATTTAAACTGAATTTATAAGGAATTGCACCAGTTTCGTCCATGAAGAATTTTATTTAAAAGGTTTTTCATTATATTCGATTTAAACTGAATTTATAAGGAATTGCACCAGTTTCGTCCATGAAGAATTTTATTTAAAAGGTTTTTCATTCTATTCGATTTAAACTGAATTTATAAGGAATTGCACCGGTTTAGTCCATGTAGAATTTTATTTAAAGGGTTTTTCATTATATTCGATTTAAACTGAATTTATAAGGAATTGCACCAGTTTCGTCCATGAAGAATTTTATTTAAAAGGTTTTTCATTCTATTCGATTTAAACTGAATTTATAAGGAATTGCACCAGTTTCGTCCATGAAGAATTTTATTTAAAAGGTTTTTCATTCTATTCGATTTAAACTGAATTTATAAGGAATTGCACCGGTTTCATCCATGTAGAATTTTATTTAAAGGGTTTTTCATTATATTCGATTTAAACTGAATTTATAAGGAATTGCACCAGTTTCGTCCATGAAGAATTTTATTTAAAAGGTTTTTCATTATATTCGATTTAAACTAAATTTATAAGGAATTGCACCGGTTTCGTCCATGTAGAATTTTATTTAAAAGTGAAATTTACCATCCGGAATCAATGCAGTTTGTGAGTCAGTAGGGCAAACTTTGCAGAAGAAGCTCGGATAAATGAGAAGAGAAAATGATCTAATCCATCATTTTCTCATTCACTTTCGGTGTAGGAAAGTGACGTGAAGTGAAAATTCTTATATAGACTTAAAGTGAGTACGAGAAGCTTGTCATTACTTTGGCTTTTCATTCTACTCGATTTAAAGTAAATTTATAACGAACTGCACAGTCTTCGTCCATGTAGAATTTTATTTAAAAGCAAAAAAGGGCAGAGAATGAATTTGCGCGAGAAGAATTTTATTTACTTAGAAAGCTCAGTGTTTGTGCGGATTTTCACATTGAAATAAATTGACGACCTCTCTGGCCATTTCATCGAAACGTATAAAATCCCGATTTGTTCGGTCACGAACTACTAGCAAGAGTTTTCACCATCTTTTATCAGCCTTGAACTCACTTTTCTACACACGGATTCTTCACGTTATACGAGCGACCAAATATGCATTATTCAGAAAAATTCAGAGCTAAACAATTGCCTGGTAAGACACATAGTGGAGCAAGAAAATAAAGGAGATGAGACAATAATTTACCGTTTGTCTTTTTCTCATCTCAATGATAAAAGCGAGAGAGAGAGAGAGAGAGAGCTTGCGGATTGCAAATACTGATCTAGAAAAGCTTTCATTCAAAGTAACTTCCGGATAAAAAAACAATTTGGGTCAATGTCTCTTTGATATCCAGCTGAGAATAAAAATTATTGTATATTTTGAACCAACAGCCTTTTTTTTACTAAATAGATTTCACCAACAGGACTATTAACAAAAAAAAAAGCATATCCTTCATGCAATTTTACTATCTCATGTTTTTTCGTCTCTTTTATTTTGCGGGAAAATTTACCGTATGTCTTATTCTCATCTCAATGATAAAAGCGAGAGAGAGAGAGAGAGAGAGCTTGCGGATTGCAAATACTAATCTAGAAAAACTTTCATTCAAAGTAACTTCCGGATAAAAAAACAATTTGGGTCAATGTCTCTTTGATATCCAGCTGAGAATAAAAATTATTGTATATTTTGAACCAGCAGCCTTTTTTTTACTAAATAGATTTGACCAACAGGACTATTATCAAAAAAAAGCGTATCCTTCATGCAATTTTACTATCTCATGTTTTTTTGTCTCTTCTATTTGGCAGGAAAATTTACCGTATGTCTTTTTCTCATCTCAATGATAAAAGTGAGAGAGAGAGAGAGAAAGAGAGCTTGCGGATTGCAAATACTAATCTAGAAAAGCTTTCATTCGAAGTAACTTCCGGATAAAAAAACAATTTAGGTCAATGTCTCTTTGATATCCAAAAAAAATCCAGCTGAGAATAAAAAATATTGTATATTTTGAACCAGCAGCCTTTTTTTTACTAAATAGATTTCACCAACAGGACTATTAACAAAAAAAAGCATATCCTTCATGCAATTTTACTATCTCATGTTTTCTCCCAATGATAAAAGCGAGAGAGAGAGAGAGAGAGAGAGAGAGAGAGAGAGATTGTGTATTTTGAACCAGCAGCCTTTTTTTTACTAATCAGATTTCACCAACAGGACTATTAACAAAAAAAAAGCATAACCTTCATGCAAAATTGCATATCCTTTATGCAAAATTGCATATCCTTCATGCAATTTTACTATCTCATGTTTTTTCGTCTTTTTTATTTTGCAGAGAAAATGTCGAAACAAGGGAGTATAAAGGGTAGTATAAAGGACGGTGAGAGAGGTCCTTACGATCCGGTGACAACAAATGGCGATGCCGGAAACAATGAGATTAAGCTAGAGGCAAAAATGTCCCTGTTGAACGGAGTAACCGTAATTGTTGGTTCTATTATCGGTTCTGGTATATTCGTGAGTCCAGCCGGTGTACTCAGATACACGGGTAGTGTCAACGCCAGTCTGCTCGTCTGGACGGCTTCTGGAATATTTTCTATGGCAAGTAACAATTATTAAATAATATTATAAATATCATGAGTATATCAAAAAATTTAATTCTGATAATTGGACCGGAAATTAATTTACAAAGATCGGAAAATGCCTGCAATATTATTCACTTCTCGAGCGATTATACGAAGTAACAATTATAAATTAATATTATTAAATATCATGAGAATATCAAAAATTTTAATTCTGATAATTGGACCGAAAATTAATTTACAAAAATCGGGAAATGCCTGCAATATTATTCACTTCTCGAGCGATTATACGAAGTAACAATTATAAATTAATATTATTAAATATCATGAGAATATCAAAAATTTAATTCTGATAATTGAACCGAAAATTAATTTACAAAGATCGGGAAATGCCTGCAATATTATTCACTTCTCGAGCGATTATACGAAGTAACAATTATAAATTAATATTATTAAATATCATGAGAATATCAAAAATTTAATTCTGATAATTGAACCGAAAATTAATTTACAAAGATCGGGAAATGCCTGCAATATTATTCACTTCTCGAGCGATTATACGAAGTAACAATTATAAATTAATATTATTAAATATCATGAGAATATCAAAAATTTAATTCTGATAATTGAACCGAAAATTAATTTACAAAGATCGGGAAATGCCTGCAATATTATTCACTTCTCGAGCGATTATACGAAGTAACGATTATAAATTAATATTATAAAATATCATGAGAATATCAAAAATTTTAATTCTAATAATTGAACCGAAAATTAATTTACAAAGATCGGAAAATGCCTGCAATATTATTCGCTTCTCGAATTTATTGCGGTCTCGACAAAGTGCGTCACTCTGTGCCAATAAATTGTAAAAGCAAACAGTCCCTCGTTATTAATGTTACACACATATATATATATATATATATATATATATATATTTTTATCATTAATCTGAGCCCCCGTTAATACGCATGAACGCTTTTTCGGACGACGTCGCTGCGTCGAGGATATTTAGCCCCGTAGAGTGGTGACAGGTTCGATTTTTTTTCCCTGTAACAAGTAATTATGTCTCCCAAGTGCACAATGTTTCGATCGAATCGACGGAGCGTAAACGAGAGACACTTGCAACGAGAGAGTCGTGAATCATTTTTTTTTTTTCGTTATCGTTAAAACAACAAAATGACGGCTATAATAATTTTTTTTTTTTTACCAATTAAATAATAATATATTCTCCGTGTCAATGATAATCGACCCAGAGAATTTTTCTCAAAATTAATTTTTACCTCAACGTTCATTTTTTTTTTTTCACCGAATAAATTTACCGATTGAATTATTATTTTTTTTCTTTTTTTTTTTTTACTTATAGGTCGGAGCTTATTGTTATGCCGAGCTTGGATGCATGATAAGAAAATCTGGCGCCGATTATGCGTACATAATGGAGACATTTGGTCCCTTCATGGCCTTCGTGAGGCTCTGGGTCGAGTGCATGATCGTCAGGCCGTGCAGCCAAGCGATCGTTGCACTCACCTTCAGTGTCTACGTGATGAAGCCCTTTTTTCCGGACTGCGCACCGCCAGACGATGCAGCGAGAATGCTCGCAGCATGTTGCATATGTGAGTTTAATTTTAATTAAAAACTTTTTTTTTTTTGTTTTTTTTTTTCTTCCATAAAAAAATAATAAAATTTCTTCTTTCTATTTTTATAATATTTCACATTTCATTTTTGTTTTTCGATAAAAAAAAATATATTTTAATCCACCCTTGGAGCTCAATAAACTTTGAGGCCACTTAAATTTAATAATAAATTATTAAAAATTTTAACATATCAGAGAGACTGACTTTTTAAATTCATATCACGTCACATTCGTTCAAAATATTGTCTCTTGTTATTCTTAATACACGAGAGACAACACAGACCAATCTCTACCCTACGAGGAAAAAATAAAAAAATAAAAAAATCGTAATCGAGCCACAAAGACTGATGCAACATCTCAGAGAAATTGCGCTACGTGATTCTTCAATGTATCATCTCGCTCTCTCATCTTATAAATCGAAGTTTTCGTCTTCCTCTTGGCACTCGACGCCATTTTTGCTTCGACTTGTTCTTCCTTATTCTTCTTTTACATATGGGATGACTGACACTATATATATATCTATCTATATATATATATATACTATCGTCACTTTCAACACGCGTTCGTTCGAATTATGCTGTTTGTCCTGCTCCCTCTCAGCCCATTTATCAGTCGTTATACGTTATTGAATTATATTTGATTACAATGAGGCGAGATTGCTGCTGCCTTTGAAGAGTTTGTCACTTGCTTTTCTCTATGAAATTCGTTGACCAAAGCTCATATATGAGAACGTGTGTTAAGTCGACCGATTATAAACCATCTCGAGACCTCTTCCACTAAGCCTTCAAGGTTAACCTCAGCTCTGATTAGTGTGGAACATATTTTTTATGCTCCTTTTAATATCTGCCTGCTAGATAAAGATCTAAAAAGGCAGGTAGAAAAAAAAAGATAAAATACGAAATCTTTGAAGAGTTTCCATTTTTCGTTTAATTAAAGTTTATGTCAACTTTTTTCTATCAACTTAACTTTTTGGCTTTTCTTTATTAAATCAAATGGCTAAAGCTCGTATTAACACGATCGATTATAAATAATCTCGGGTGCTCTTCCACTAACCCTTCAAGGTTAACCTCAGCTCTGATTAGTGTGGAACATATTTTTTATGCTCCTTTTAATATCTGCCCGTTAGATAAAGATCTAAAAAGGCAGGTGAAAAAAATATAAAATACGAAATCTTTGAAAAGTTTCCATTTTTCGTTTAATTAAAGTTTAATTAAAGCTTTTACTTTTTGACTTTTCTTTATTAAATCAAATGTTAACACGATCGATTATAAATAATCTCGAGTGCTCTTTCACTAAGCCTTCAAGGTTAACCTAAGCTCTGATTAGTGTTCCGCTTTTAATATCAGCCCGCTAGATAAAGATCTAAAAAGGCAGGTCAAAAAAAAGATAAAATACGAAATCTTTGAAGAGTTTCCATTTTTCGTTTAATTAAAGTTTAATTAAAGCTTTTACTTTCGGACTTTTCTTTATTAAATCAAATGTTAACACGATCAATTATAAACCATCTCGAGAGCTCTTCCAGTAAGCCTTCAAGGTTAACCTCAGCTCCGATTAGTGTGGAGCATATTTTTTATGCTCCTTTTAATATCTGCCCGTTATATAAAGATCTAAAAAGGCAGGTAGAAAAAAAAGATAAATACGAGATCTTTGAAGAGTTTCCATTTTTCGTTTAATTAAAGTTTATGTCAACTTTTACTTTTTGACCTCAGCTCTGATTATTGTGTCGCTTTTAATATCTGCCCGTTAGATAAAGATCTAAAAAGGCAGGTAGAAAAAAAAGATAAAGTACGAGATCTTTGAAGTTTCCATTTTTCGTTTAATTAAAGTTCAATTAAAGCTTTTACTTTCGGACTTTTCATTATTAAATCAAATGTTAACACGATCGATTATAAACCATCTCGAGACCTCTTCCAGTAAGCCTTCAAGGTTAACCTCACCTCTGATTAGTGTGGAGCATATTTTTTATGCTCCCTTCAATATCTGATAAATTCTCTTGGCAAAATGACCTTCACCGCGGTAATTGCAGTGCGAAGGTTACTTCCTCCTCCGTTTCTTGGAACAATTTCCAACACCTTGACCTCGTGCTATTGGCTGAAAACTAAAATTGTTTTATTCTCCGAGATCTCCCAGTAGATTTTTCTACTGAAAAAGAGACCCAAACCCAAACACGTGTGATATAATTATTAGCGCAGCTAAATGACAACGTCCACGTCGTCCACGATGTCCACGATGGTCCACGATGGTCCACGATGGTCCACGATGGTCCACGATAATTAAACGACGATGACGATGACGACGATGACGACGATGACGACGATGACGACAATGACGACGATGACGAGACTCTGACCACAATAATACGTTAACCCTCATTCTCGAATCGATAGAATCTCGTTTTACTCGACATTATATTTCTATCCACTTGTTGGCCAGTTAAAACTTCCAGTAAGATTCATACAAGGAATTCCTCATCGCCGAATGAATATCGAAAATAATAGCGAGAGTCACGCACGGATTGAGTTAGAACGAATTATCCATGAGAAAGGGAGAGAGAGAGAGAGGGAGAGGGAGAGAGAGAGGGAGAGAGAGAGAGAGAGAGAGAGAGAGAGAGAGAGAGAGAGAGAAAGAGAGAGAGAGAGAGAAAGAGAGAGGGAGAGATTTAAATCGATATAAGATCAATCGTGTATGTAATCATGAACGATCCAAAATGTTGTTTACTTCGTTGAGACTCGTGAGCTACAAAGTAAAAACTCTTCATCACGTTTTATTTTGTACGTGCGTTACAAATTGACCTCCAAGGACATTTCTTTGAGATCAGATCGTTCGTAGAAAAAAAAAAAATAGAAGAAAAAAAAATAATGAAACACAAGAGAATTGAAGAATTTATTTTTACCGTCCATTTGGATGGTAAATATAAATAGCTTGAAAATTCTAAAAGCCATTTACTGTCATAATAACATCTCTAATAAAGACTATACAGGGAGTTCGAGTTTCACCGAAAAGTCTCGTTAAAGTCAAAAAGTACATATTTATGTATCATAAAGCAGAGCAACTGCGCAAACTGTAAAATACATTTAGACTCGATGATATAAGTAATGGAGTAGGAGAGGGTGGAGGGTGAAAACCACAAACCGCAAAACTCGATCTTCGATGTCTCTCTGCGTAACTCGTGAGGTTTCCTCGGCTGAAAACTAGACAAACACACAGACATATATCGATCGAATTCTTTTTTTTCTTCTTTTTTTCATTCCCCGAGAGACTTTTAAGCCTTGTTGAGACTCAACATCCACTCAAAGCGATTGGCTCTGATTGCATTTCTTTTGTACCATTTTTCAAAGCTCCTCAATTTTTTTTTTCTCATTTCTTCATTAATTTTTCGACCACGCAATTCGCATTGATTGTACGTAAGAACGATATCGAAGGGAAACAAAAGGTCTGAGTGCTTTATCAAACTGGATTATACGTTGAGACTCCACTGAATTTTAATTGAGGCAAAATGTCAGGGAAAGATTTTAAATGATGAAAATATGATTTTGATAAGATTGGAGGAGCCTGATAGTCATCTTGATATATAGTTGTAAATTATAATTATCTTTCAATTATTTTTCTTTGTAATGTGCTGCAATTGCAGATATATATATATATATATATATATATATATATATATATATTCAATGTATATTAACACTCACTAATGTAAGTGTTGACTCAACTCACTCAATTATAACTCGTTAAATTATGCAAACGAGTTATTGATTTGCACATTTTAAATTTTCCTAAAGTCTTTCTTTTCCTAATCTGGGGGTCATTCGGTCATTGGGGGGGATTCGGTCTCGATTAGTCAAGCTGTGAGAACTTTGACTGTATACACAATCGAGCCAATATGTGACCTTCGTTAATCGTGTAAAATCTCAGACTATTTCTCGCTTCTATCATCTAATTGCAAAAAAATATTTTCTGCATATTGTTCATAGAAAAAAAAAAATACACGTCTCCAGTATCTACGATGTGCTGTACGATGAGAGAGCTCAGTGAGAAAGAACGTCATCCCCGAGCAATTAGAAAATTGAAACGTATTCCCTCGCGATCCCTCCTTTAATCACAATGATGATGAAACTTGCTCGTTATTTATGCAGAAATTCGAAGGACATTCTTCGAGAAATTGGCTCGTCTTATTTTTATCACACATTTTCTCTTTCCTCGTAATAACAATGAAGATTTTTTTTTTATTTCGGGCTCAAATGACCTTGAAGTTTAGTGGGTCAAGAAAATTTGCAAGTATCATATCATCCAGTCACGGTATATCGTTTGTGGTGAAACGCGAACGCTCGCTAAAGCCAAGAGTTTATCAATATTACGAAGAGAGTCAGATCGATTGATTGCTCTCGAACGAAGGTCATTTTTTTTCGATTATTTCATGATCCATTATTCCAGAAATTTGCTTCAAGTGTATCCCTATAGTTTCACTCCTACATTTGTCACAAATTAATTCATCTAATGAGCTCGAGTTTCGAATCATTTTTTGACATTTTTTTTCACCAGCTGGGCATATATGCAGTCACGATATCGTTTGTGGTGAAATTCGAATGCTCACTAAAGCCAAGAGTTTATCATTCATTATTCCAGAAATTCATTATTCCAGAAATTTCGATTTTTTTACTTTTTTTTTCGATGATTTCATGATTCATTATTCCAGAAATTTCGTCCAAGCCACGCGATTTTTTGACATTTTTTTTCGATGATTTCATGATCGAATATTCCAGATTTTTTTTTCAAGTGTATCCCTATAGCTTCATACTCGTACGTTTATTATAAATTAATTCATCTAATGAGCTCGAGTTTCAAGTCACTGCCATATTTTTCCCAGACAAATTATCACGCGATTTTTTGTTTATTTTGTTCACTGGCTGTTTACCCTCTCGCTTTTTTTGTCATTTTTTGTCATCATACGATACGCCTGTCTCGACATTTCTTCATAAATTTTCCGCATACAAGATAAATTCTGACGTTTCATAAGATGATTCTTATCGGATATAAATTTTCGTATTTTTTTTTTCTCCTCGCACAGGCACTCTGGCATTTATCAATTGTTGGGACGTCAAGTGGGCCACGAGGGTACAAGATGTATTCACGTACGCTAAGCTACTCGCCCTATGTGTAATTGTCGGTACGGGAATTTATCAATTTTTCACAGGTGAGTAAAATATTATAAAAAATACTTAATTAATAAATCGTCATTCTAATTGTATTTTCGTCATCAATTTTTATCTCTTATCATATCTCATTACAACTCGGAAAAATTGCGTGATTTATGCAACTCATTAATGGTAAAAATATTTTTAAAAAAATTTCATTATAATATAATTAAATTAATTTCCAAAATTTTAATTATCATTTAAAATATTTTATTTTACCAGAATTATCTATGTGTGAACTTTGCCAATTTTTAATTAACAAATTACAAATGCATAATTGAATAATTGAGTTCATTCTGAGTTCCTGAGAATTTGAGCTTTATTTTGATTGTATGAGACATCTCATTTTTTTTTTCCATTCACATAAATTGTATATCGTTTAAATTGGCGAATTATCCGTAAATTTTGGTCAATCTTCTCTAAATTGACTTTCACTCTATTGAGTGAATCTATCGAGTGGGAGAGAGAAAAAATATTTATTTAAAATTAACTAAAATGCATAAATTTCAATTATTCTCGTTAATTCCAAACAAAATTTATTTGTTTGATTTAACTAAACGATTATATTTGATACACCCCAAATTACCTTCTTTTTAATTACCCAATATGTAATCAATGAAATAATAAAAAAAAAGATTTGGTTGAATCAAAGAAAAATAATTTATTTGGAATCAACTAAAAGTTTAGTGGGACGAGATTCGAATAAAATTAAATTGATTCAAGTAAACTTTTACTCTCGGTGCCGTGATCGTCCTGGCGGAATGAGAGATGACATGCTTTATGGTTGGAAAATTGCGACCGGAAGTTTGGATCATAGCGATCAAGCTTAACGTGTGCTCGATTTGTCTAGAGACACGTCGCCCACGCCCCGTGTCCATTCGCTTGAATTCATAAAATACGAAGTACAAACTCTGTGTCTCGACTAATGTGCTATATATGCATGTTAGTGCAATCTATATATATATATAAATGTACAGGACGACACTGTGCAAAGACAGGAGAAACATTAGTGGAGTTAAATCATATATATATATACATATATATATATATATATATATATATATATATATATATATATTATTTAGCACCACTGCTGTTTCTCCTGTCTTTTCACAGTGTCGTCCTGTTACCGGACGAGACAATTTGCCCAATCAAAAAGCCGGGCTAAATACGTCCGCGAGAGTAGAACAAGTCATGCCGCTAGCAAACTCCACGTGTATAAAGAATATCGGTTAAATTGGACCATTCAAACCTTCACCGAATGACTCGCCGCTCTCTCTTTCACTTTTTTTCTCGACAAGCTCTTCGTCTAAATCGCACTTTTGCTCCTTACGGCAGAGTTGAAAATATATAAAAGTCTGGCAAAGAAAGAGGCGACTCATTCGTATTTAGACTTTTTTTTTGATCTCCCGATCGTCTATATCGTCCATATGTCTATCTGCGATGATGCATATGAAATTTGAGGGATCCTCCATTTTGAATAATTCTTAAAAAATTTCAAAATTGCTCCCAATCAATAATTTATCAAAAATCATTTATCAAAATCACTTGATAATAATAATAATGCATGAAAATTATATAAATTTGTTTAATTATTATTTATATTTCTCAATAATAAATATTATTTAAAAATATTTAAAATTAGGACACACCGAGTATTTTACATTCGACAACACAAAGACCGAAGTGACGAGCATAGCTTTGAGTTTCTACTCGGGTCTGTTCGCTTACAATGGCTGGAATTATCTCAACTTTATAATCGAGGAACTCAAAGATCCAGTGCGAAATTTACCCAGGGCTATCGGTATATCTTGCGCCCTCGTAACTGTAATTTACGTTCTCACCAATGTGGCTTTCTATACTACTCTGAGTCCTGTCGAAGTTTTGGGCAGTGGAGCCGTCGCTGTGGTGAGGATAGAGAAATTATATATATATATATATATATATGTATATATGTATATATAAACCCGTTACGTTGCGTTACGTTTTTTTTTTCACTCCATATACTATATTTTAGACATACGCGAATCGATTGTTCGGTGTGATGGCCTGGACGATACCAGTATTCGTGGCTCTGTCGACCTTTGGCGCGGTCAATGGTATTTTGTTGACGTCTTCTCGTTTATTTTACGCCGGAGCTTGCGAGGGACAAATGCCCGAAATTTTAACGATGATTCAGGTCTCAAGGTTAACACCAACACCGGCAGTCATATGCATGGTAAGTATTTTGAAAAACATTGCAAAATGTTTTTTCTTTCTTTTTTTTTTCATTTCTTAAGAATGTTGCGATTGTTCTTTGTACATTTTTTTCCTCTGTTGGAAACAAAAACAAAAAATCGATATTTTTTTAACCTTTGAAAAATTATCGCTCATGTTTTGATATGTCTCTCGAGTATTAATAAATATTTAATGTCAATACGATCATTTATATGTCATATTAAAATTATGTACAGAGATACTGCAAGTGTCTTTGAATTGTTTGATAATTCTGACATCGTTAAAAAACGTCACGTATCGCTCTATGTGCAGTACGTATGCTCGTTGTGGCAGCCTCGGGCTGAATGAGCCCGCATCCCGACTCCTGACATTGGTATCTTTACTCTCTCTCTCTCTCTCCTTCTCTCTCCCTCTCTCTCTCTCTCTCTCCCTCTCCTTCTCTCTCTCTCTCTCTCTCTCCCTCTCCTTCTTTCTCTCTGTCTCTCTCTCGCCCTCTCCTTCTCTCTCTCTCTCTGTCTCTCTCTCGCCCTCTCTCTCTCTACGATCCCTCCTCCACTTACGCGTTGCCCTTTTGGACAGTACAATTTTTTTTTCGCACTCACACACGTTCACTTACCTTATTCTTTTCACGAGACTTTTTTTCATACAATAATAAACGTACAAAAAGTGTAAAGAAAAAAAAAAAGAAAAAAATCTTCGGCAATAACGAATTCAATATCCTGAGACGACATTTACGATCATTTATCTCTTTTGCAGGCACTCTTATCAATGCTGTACCTGACATCTTCGAATATCGATGCTTTGATAAATTACGTGGGTTTTGTCACTTGGGTTAGTAAAATTAATCGATCACGAGAATTCAATTAAGAAAATTTGTTTGTCACATTCATAATTTCATTTATTTTGTTTGCTGAATAATTCAACGTTCGATTCAAGAGTTTAGAGTCACATCGAAAAATTAGTGAGAATTTCAATTCCATTGTGATTTGAAAAGAAAAGAAAAAAATTGAAAATTCAATAGTTTAAAAAATACTTAATAACATTAATTTTACCATTGAAACTATTTTTTTGCATGAGATATTATCAGCATTATTAAAAAATTAAAATTAGATCAAATAAATTCAGCATTTTGTAATTTCGAATATTATTAATTTTTCTTCTCAACGATGTATCATAGCACATAATTTAATGCGAAGCTTTCAACCGGAAGCTCAACAATTTTCTAATTATTCATAATTCAACGTGAACCATTAGAATCACGTGTAACTCGTACTTTACTAATTCTAGCTAAGCATCGGAGTCTCGGTTGTTTGTCTTCCTTGGCTTAGGTGGGCACAGCCTAATCTTCCCAGGCCCATAAGAGTGAATTTATCATTTCCCGTTATATACATACTCGGCACGTTATTCGTCACTCTTGTACCCATGTACGCAAGCCCAATAGAGACAGGTGAGAATCCACAAATCATTTTAAATCATTATTTTTTATCTTCATGATAATACATTTAAAAAAATTAAAATAAAAAATTCATTATTTACAGGATACGGTATTTTGATGATATTGTCTTCCGTACCTGTATACTTTGGCTTCATAGCTTGGAGAAACAAGCCGAAATTCTTTCAAAAAGCAGTCGGTAAGTTTATTGCCTCGTATTTTTTCTACATTAAAAGTGTTGATTTGACCCACCAATAATATATATATATATAACACACAAAACTAATAAACGACGCATCTTCAACTGTTGGTTTTTGTTTTTGCACGAAAGTCCCCAAAATTATTCACAGATTGCCAAAATGACGATATATATTATTATTATCATTATCATATATTTTGTTGAGTTTTTCTCTTTAATTTTATTATTCCAACAGGCAGCATCACCCAATTTCTCCAGAAGACGATGGTTGTCGTTGGACCAAAGAAAGAATAAGGTTTTCAAGCACACTATTACATATTTATACTCTCATTGAATCATGCATGCTTTTTTTTCATACGAAAATTATACTTTAATCGGGTCAGAGGCTAGAAAATGTTTTTTTTTTTCGTATTCATATCTTCGCGATATAATAGATGAAGAGTCACGTTTAAAATTTTAATTTTGCACGATAAAACATGATAACAACGGCACAAACAGCACACTTGCATATCAACGAGAGCACCGTAACAAAAATTGACCCTATAAAAATAATATATATATAAAGTTGACCGGCCACTTTACTATTTAACTTTTTTCTTTGTCTACTCGTTAGGGAATTGTTCGGGAATGATTGGAAGTCCAATTAAAACGTATGGGAGTCAACCGATCTTTGTAAATCGAGAAATCAAATTTTTGCCTTGAAATTTTTTAGCGTCGCGAACTCACCAGAAGACAGCGCCACCGTCGTGGTGGGAAAATTCAAATTTTTGCGCGTTATGTATCGAATCGGTTAAAAGTCAAATTACGTTCGACTAACTTTACACTCAAATTTTGATTTCTCGATTAAAAAAGATCGGTTGACTCCCATACGTTTTAATTCCCAATAATTCCCAAACGATTCCCTAACGAGTAGAAAAAGAAAAAAGTTAAATAGTTAAAGTTTCCGGTCAACTATATATAGGTATAAAAATATTTAAAAAAAAATTATAAAATTTACATGAGTATTATAAGAAAAATATAAGTGAATTCTTATAAAAATCAGTTGGGTGATATTATAACGGAGATTTTCAAGATTGAAAATTGATTATTCAAAAAAAAGTATCGTTCCTTTTATGTAACACTTTTACTCGGCCGATATGGCCAAAATGTTGCAGTTGACTTCACTAAATTCCTGCAGAAGATAATGATGGTCGTCGGCAAGGCGAAACCAGCTCAGGTTTAACAGGCCTATTCGAGAGACGATTTTTCTTTTTAACCGACCGTGTATGGATACACTCATGAAGAAAAAAGAAGAAATGCTCCACCACGGACCACCCGATCAAAGTTTTGGAAAATTAATGAAGTAGAAAAAAAAAAGATTGGCCAGATGAAAACGACATGAAATTGTGCGTCCAACGACAAGAGACAGCCATATTGAAGTGGGACGCGCGAAAGTCAAAAGTGTTAAAAACAAAAAAAAAGGAAATGGATCGACAATTTCCTGCGATCGAAGAAATTTCTCATAATTGGCACCGCCAAGCTCGCAGCAAATCTTCCCTCCGAAAATTCACACACTTGTCACGTGTAAAATAATTTATCAATGGTGAAGAGCGTAGGGACAAACATTTTCCAGCTGCTCTCAATTCAATTTTCAAAGTTTGAAAAATGAATTTACCTGTGAATCATGATTTAAGATTTAATTTTACCATAATGATCCTTATAGGCTCGTTTTTACCGACCAAAATTTACCGGCCGTTTGATCTTTATTTTTATTTTTTTGTCAACGTGCACGGTTTATCAATTAAATAATTTACTGATTAATAAATCTTTCGATATCTGGCCTTCAAAATGTCGCTAAAACATAATAACGACACAAATGCAACAGAATAGAAAAAAAAAAATTTACTGCCAAGATATTTAATTTTTAGATATTATCATTATACGTTAAAAATCAATGATCGTCGGAGAGATTTTACACCTCTTTTAGCAAGCAGTTTGAGGGTCTTTTAATTTTATCTCGTATTTTACGAAATCCTCAGTATATTATATATATATATAGATATACCACGATTTTTTTTTACAAGATCAACGAAGAGTTTAGCTTTGACCCTGAAATTTTTTATTATCTTTTATTTGCTCATTACTCATTAAATTCGTCGATTTCACGAGACGCGTCGTAGCTCGAGAGGTCTCTCGTTAAAGAGACTGACGATCACGACGCTTTAATATGTATATTTGTAGCGTCTCCTGAAATTGAAGAATTCACTCCCATGTCTTCGTTTTAAAATTGAAAGAAAACAAAAGAAAAAAAACAAAAAAAAATAACGTTGCACATATCCGTATAGTTGAAGATGTCCCTTTTCGGACTACACTCTGGGGTCTCCCACAGGGTAAAAATATATTCTTGGAACGCGAGATCTCGAAACATATATAATATATTTATATAGTTATGGAATCGTCACGAGTACCCGAAAAAAAAAATTCCACTTAGTTCTTTTTACGAAATAGTAACCGATCCTTTTTTTATACTATTATTTAATAATATATTACATATATATACATATACACTATATATATTGTAGTTGTTGCTTCCAAAAAATGAAAAAAAAAAAAAAAAAAAATCGTCAGGATACGCTTGCGATCGTGCGAAATTTAAACGTCAACAACAACAACAAGAATAAGAATAAAATCAACAACTCATGTGACAATAAAGCATCGACTGAGTATATCGAATGAGTATAATTGAGAGGAGCGTTATTAACATTCCATACAATGAATTTTGTATCATTGATATTATTACAATTAATTTTTTACGTTTCAAACAATCCCTGTATGTACTTGAGAAAAAAAAAAACAAAATGAAAAAAAAAAAAAAAAAAAATGATATTTGTTAGAGCTGCTCTAACTAGAAATAGATGTAACTTTAGCGAGAGCACGCTCATGTCTGTTGTGTGAATCTCACAATCGCGTGTAAACAATTTGCGTATCTTGAGATTGAACGTGAGATCGATAGCTTAGGATCTGTACCGGAATTTTGTATAACTCTCTAGCGATGATTATCGCTGCCGTTAGAGTGCGCTAGCTACCCTGTCAGCATTTGCGACTTTCTCAAGGATCATTTCTGCAATTATCTGTCGCTGGTTAACGATAGCGATAATCGTCGCTAGAGAATTCCGGTATTGAGCAGATTAAAGAAAAAAAAATCAACCAAAAAAAATTAAGAAAATAAACAAATAAGAAGCGAACTGTGACAATATACATATATATATACATATATATATATATACAATTTGTGGCTCGATTAATGTATAATTTTTATGTATACTCTACCTCATTATATATTCCTGGGCTGCCTTTTTTGGGTGTTCGCTTAAATTTACCAGAAAAGCTCTGAAAACGAAGCTGAGAAAAAAAAAAACTGATATTCATGGATTAACACCGAGGTGAAATTTCAACTACAATGAAAAATTATTGTCCCTCGGGGTATTTGGTAAAATTTGCCAGAATATTCTGCAACTTTTTTCTCTCGTGAGATATATCTCGGTTTGTTTCTGGGATCAAATGTATTTCAACAATGAAAATCTAAAGGTCTATCTTCGTTGGCTTCGTGTATCTTTGAAAATTCACAGACTCAAAAGTCTGAGTTATTGATGGTCAAGTAAATATTTAAAGCGAGTACATATAAGGGGCATTTTCTAGGCCAAAACGAGGGTCTATCACGACTTTGCTTTGTTTGTCCTTTTAGTGTTCTGTGGGAAAACTAAGCAAAAATCTACAATCATAAAGATTTTTTTTTTTCTAACCATTATGGTCGTAATGGAACTTTCGAATTAACACAGGTAGTCGTTATCGATTGTTATACAATTTCTTTTTATCAAAATTCTTTGTTGAAAATTACATTTTTTAAGACCCTACCAAAGATGGGCGTGTATGCAGTATGGAAGTTATAAAAAAAAGAGTAAATTATTATTATTTTTTTTTCAAATATTCATTATTTTATATCCAAGATATTATACTCTCATTCCTAAAGCATCAAGATCTGAATGATCGTCAATATTTAATTGAAAGCAATTCAAAATGATCGACAATTATTTTGTTGGAAAATTTTTTCGAGTGGTTTTTTTAATAAATAATATTGTCCGTCAATTCAGGTTTTTTTTTAACTCTTCTTTTCGAATAGAAATCATTTCTTAGATATAAAATAACAATATTGTCAAAAAAAAAAAAAAAAAACAAAGGTCTAACCCTGTGAATTTGGCCTGAATTTTCCCATATATGTAATATTAGTTGTATAAACTGTAGACATATAGACATATATTTATGAATAAATAAGTTATCGTTCGATTAGCAGGCTTTGAAATTTTACTTTTTTTTCACGACTCGAAGAATCGCACCCGAAAAATTACTATGTCATTGCACCAGCAGAGAGGATAATAGAATTGGAGGTAAGTACGCATATATATATATAATATGAATCGACTTTTCTTACGTACGATTATACGTTGTGTATCTATATTGGTATGTATAAATTCGTAAGTTATAAATACATAACATATATAATACATTAATAACTTAAAAAAACAATATATTTATGACTTTGTCCAAGGCTAGTCATACAACATGTATAGAGTTTACGAAAAAAATTAAAATACACTAATTTGGCTTCGTCGACGAGAGGAACAAAAATTTGTGAGCGTCCAATGCGTACACAAAAATCTCAAATGTTCTTTTCACGTCTCACACTGTGCAAAGATATATGTATATATATATGCATACTCAAGATTACATTGGCGGGTTGGGCATGCCAATAGACATTAGCCGATTGAACATATTTGAGCGACTGGAAACTTAAGCGATATACCAATTACAAATAATATATTTTTGTAATTAATCCACTCTGTTGTTTGCCGTATCGATACATATTTATTTTTTGTGCGTGTATAATTTCCTTGATTAGTCAATTTTTTATTCATTTTTTTTTTTCATTTTCTTTTTAATGTTCAAAAGAACACAATGACGTAGAGACCAAGACGAGGAGCTGTAAATTTAACGATAATAATCGTCAAAGCTAATCAGCAAAAAATATGAAAATTTTCTCACAACTTATAAGCAGTCTATAAGTTTTCTTTTTCTTTTTTAAATTGTGATTAAAATCGACGAGGCGAGGAATTTTTATGACAATTTATATAGTCATTGCGTACACGTGACATAAATCGTCATGGTGAAATTATAACGATGAGCATTGCATTGCATAGGCCATTAGAGTTTGGAGGAAAAGTTTATCATCAGTGTGTGTTAATTGAATCGCGAATCGAGTTTCGGTGGTTTGTCGAGTGACTCACGTACAATGAAAATTCTTTATAGGCCCGTCACACGATTTATAAATAATTATTCTAGATGGAACCTGCGAGGTGCAAACTGATTCGTTAATTTTTCTTATTTCATTGAAAGAGAATGAAAAATTGTGATAAACGAGCAAAATATAAGTCCGGAAAACAATCGTGTGGTTACAATACGTTTCTTTGTGATGCTCATTTCGCCTTCGTACGTTGAAAAAGAAAGAAAGAAAAAATAATAAAAAACAAAAAAATTGTCTTCATGAATGATGAATTCGAGCACGATTTAATGCGTTTTATGAATCGGTCGGTTCATATATTATGTACAAATAAATTTCGTCGTACGTATCCACGACGTACGTAACGATATTGTTATTATTATTATTATTATTTTACTATTATTGTTAATTTTATGTTTCAATCATTCCGACAGTTAGACGTTCGCGATTCACGCAATTTTTTTGTGCTTTTTTTTATCGCTTCCTTTTTTTTTCTCCTACAACAAATTTACTTATGTTTATAATATAAATAAGAATACGTATTGTACACCTATATTGTTTTACAATCGCTGACACTAATTGCTAGAGAGAATAATTCCTATAAGAACCAGTCATACGTGTACAGAGGGAAGAGAACATGGAAAATACGAAGGATGGGGCCAAAAGACATGAAAAAAGAAAATGAAAAAAAAAGAACCAAAGAGAGTGGAATGGAAAATTGTGAATGATAACGACGACACGAATATAAGTGTGAAAATTCCAACTGGAAAAACTGAATTCGCAAAAGACGCAGAGCATTTTATTTACGACAAAGCCTGCAATCAAGCCTGCGATTACCATGACATTTTTTTTTTCCCCCTAATTTGAAAAACTTTGTGTACGAAATTGGTGCGAAATTGCATGTGGCAGTTGACAAAAATCGGCTATAATGAAGTCGAGGCATTTTTGGATAAGATAAAATGAAAATTGTACGAATCGCCAGTCACTGCATTTACTTTTGCCTAAATCGTGATAAGCAAATGAGTCAATTATATTTTCCTAGTATTTTTATCATAATGACAACAAAAAATGTTGAAAAAAATTGCACTAAAGCGAAAAGTGGGAAATGAGCATCGTGAGATGAGCAAAAAAAAAAAACTCATCACGACACTCCCCCCGGCATCCGCGAAAAGCTTAATTGGCTCACGAGGACAAAGCCGGTGTACAGTCAATTCTAACTAATTTAAGTTACTAATCATCTACAGGTCATAAAACACACTTTGCGCGACGAAGCTTTCATTCTATTGGTTCAGGGTCGATGGGGTTCGATTAAAAAAAAAAAAAAAAAACTAGTTCGATTCAACACTGAGATGTGATGAATAGTTTTGCTCCTACGAGCTCAACTCACTCTCTAAATTCCTTTCTCTCGAGTTGGATAAAATCTTCACAAGTCTCGCGTTGTTTAATAATTAAAAAAAAAAAAAATTAAAAAATTAAAAAACAATAATAATATCGGAGAAGGGATTCGGTTGTCTCTAAAGAGCTTACTGGCACGGTTTTTTTCAAGTCTTTTCTTTCGCATGACTAACAAAAAAAAAAACATTATTTAACTTACGATAACATTTTCTTGGATTTCTAAGCGCATTTTATAAATGTTGAGGATTGAAAAATAACAATACGACGGCGCAATTCCTCCTAGCGATATGCTTCCCTCGAGCATTCTCGTAGTTATTAAATGTTGATTGAGAAAATTCGTTATTTCAGTAGCAAAAGAGTAAAATTGAATAAATCCACACGAGCATTCTCTCAGTCAAGCACATTCACATGGATTTATCGCATTGAGCGTCGGAGCGTTTGAGGAATTAAATATTTCACAAAGTGTGCAATCAATCAATTGCCCGATTTGCGAATTTGTGCTCTGTGTCAGAGAAGTTCATGCTTACACCTACATAATTCTCCTACTCCCTTTCTCTCTCTCTCTCTCTCTCTCGCTCGGTCTCATACACGGGAGACTTGTGGGCGAACGCGATCCGGACTGGCTATGTCAGCTATTATTCCCGAGAATATTCTTCTCTCTGAGAGAAATCCAAGTGTCGGTTACTCAATTTAGCTAGTTACTCACTGCCGACCCAGCGATGACCTATCAGTGATTTCAGACCTTTCATTTCATTAGACGAGTATATATGATTTACATTTGCGTGACGAGAATTTTTCCTTTGTGCGGCTATGGAATATAAATTTTACAAATATTCCTCTCGTTTTTACGAGTTTGTGCATTATTATTTTGCCCACATTCGATCAACAGATTTCGTTCTCTCTTATCAAATTTTTCCACTTGGAAAATAGGTAGATTACGCCAAGAAAAATTACGAGTATAAATATATAGTTTAATTGTTGTTGTTCTTTTGTTTGTTTAGTTTTTGTCTGCTTCAAAAATTACCACAAATGACTTGACTGTTATTTCGTGCAAGCCAACGGGAAAACGGGAATTGTCAATTGGACGACTCCAAAGGATGCGTGTCCCCACGTCTCCTTTGAAACATGGTCACGAAATTTCGAAATACCTTGCGAAGTTTCTTGTCATCCCAAATTCCACGATTTCTCCTCTGACAATAACGAGTTAATCGGCGTGTTTGCGTGGTCATTAACACACGTCAGTTAGTTTCCATATGTCTGGGTGTCTCGTGTGTCATTAAGTATTGCGATTTTTCGAGATTCGTACTCTCCTCTCCGTTGTGATTCGTTTGTGCTCAAAAGAATTCGCTTGCGTAACGTATACGAGTCTCGCAAATTGCATCTCGTTTTGCCGAGTGAGCGTGAACATTTGTTAGCTCGTTAATGACGAAGATTTTAACTTGTGCGGCGTCAGAAATCTCTCGGCCACGAGGAAAATACGAACAACGCGACTCTCTTGCGGCTGATACGCAACTCTTCGAGGGAGAATCATTTTCCTCTTTGGGCTTTCTGTGCTGTCTCGCTTGCAGCTTTTCAGTTTTTCGGTGCACTCTCTTCCTCTCTCCATCTCTCTCTCTCTTTTCGTCTCTCCTCTTTCTCTTCCTCTCTCCATCTCTCTCACTCTTTTCGTCCCTCCTCTCTCTCTCTCTCTCTCTCTCTCTCTCTCCTTCTCTCTCATTCCTCGCTCTCAGCGAATCGAGAGCAAATTATAATCAACGTCGTTACACCGAAATTCTCTTTTTCTCGCTCTCGTAATTTTGCAATCGAGAGTCTCATATACAGCAGCGCGAGTTACGTCCCGACGATGACGACGCTTTCGTCGGTGTGTTTGCATTTTCAGAATTCAACCTGGATCAGCTGGCCGGCAATTCGGAATTCTGGCTCTGCGACAATTCCAACAGATGACACTCCGGTAATGGAATTTCTCGCGTTCTAGCACTCTGCTTTTTCTGCAATCATTGGAACGACACGAGTGAGAATTTATTGAAAAATGTAATCGATTCGAAATTTAATCTTAATTTTAGATGAAGCTAATCAAGAATAAATCAGCTCACTAAAGCTAGTTTTACACGTTTTAACTATGAGGAAAATAATTTACAATCGTAAATAGTCTTGCAAAATTTAAAAAATTACTACATTTTTTTCTTCCCGTTTTACAAAAATGTCCGATCTCTTGAAATACAGAAACTTTCCAATTATTTAATCCTAAAATTTATCATTTTTAAATTATTTAGTTCTACGTGTACAGGCAATTTCGAATCATAAAACTTCTGGCTCAAAGTTTTATGTCAAAATGAAATAAAAATAAAAAATATGTTCATGTGTTATTTCTCGAATAAAAATATTACTCGACAATTTACTGTACGTAATTAATGCATACTAGAAAATGTTTTCATATTCTTAAATATGCGATAAGAATTTTTTCAATACGGCCGGAAATGACAGAGTTTAATTGTAAGAATAAAAATTAAGGGGTCTCTTGTTAGGGTTTAATAGTAAAAATATATATATATATATAATTTTAATCGTACCTTTCTTCGAAATGGAAAGCAGCCTCGATTCTCATTATTGGCCGGTGGATAGTTGACCAACAGATCAGGAGTGGGCGAGCTGTTGGGACCGAGTACATTGAGCTCCTTGAAGCATTCGGTCTCGACCATCTGTAACAAACCGAAGTAGTCAGCCAGTTAGCTTTTGATTTTCAAGTCACGTATATTAAGAGAGGAAGACAACGTAGGCGAATTCGAATTGGTAAACGGAATCTCAACGTTTTCTCGCTCTTTCTCATCTCCTCATCGACGATTACGTTTTACACCCGAGGGCTCTCTTTGACTACTATTTAAAAGCCTCGTCGATATACGATACGAGTTTCGTTGATGTGCCGAGAGTGCTTTTGCTCATCGCACATACCTCGGAGTAAGAAGAAAAAAAAAAAAAAAAAAGGCTTAATCGACCTCCAGACGTTCTTTCCTGCGGTATTCTCGGTATCGAAAGACGTCACACGTTTTTAGCATCGCATACCATCAATGTATCTCAATGTATGGCAAACACGTGAGCAATGGATCGAGAAATTTACAGGCTCGATTATCTTTATCGTAAACGTAAAATAATATACAGTCAAACTTCCAGCGACTTAATTTCCCTAAATTTAATTAATTTTCTTGAAAGTGGAAATTCTATTTTGAATAAATTTTAAAAAAAATCCTCTAAACTTTGTGCATTAAAAGGCGAATAAAATTTGACATAGTGAGATGAAGAGATCGAGGAAATTCATTTGTAAAAAATAATTTAACGTATGGAAAGTTTCACTAGATAATAATAAGACAAAACTCACCTCATTCTGCCAAGGAATCGAGACGGAGCCTGTGTTGAATTTACTATAGAACGTGTCGTCCGTGGCATCGAGATTGACTCCTTTAACTGTGGAAAATTGCTCTATATCGAGTACGTCCTTGGCGTAGACCGCGTGAGGCTGCAAAATGACAAATTGCAAAGATTTTTTTTAGCCTTTCAAAGTTACGAGAGAAAATTCTCGTTGGACTCGACGTACAAAATGCGAGGCTCGTATGAGACAAATATATCATTGAAAATAATTGGATTACAAAGCTCTTGGGGCAGGGAGAATTTTGTGAAATTATTTCTGGTTTCATTTCTGAACTATGTGAGGTCTCCCGCGTAAATCAACACTTGATGTAGATAAGCCGAGCTTTTTGAAGTGCTCTCTCTCTCTCTCTCTCTCTTTCTTCTTCGTATAAAGAGAAGTTTGGGCTTGCAGCTCGAAAAATTTAATGCTGCGTTCAAAGGTAAAACAGCAACAGCCAACACGATTGATGTTTTAGCTCTTACTTGCTAATCGTACTTGCTCACGCGACTATTCGCATATCCGGTATAGAAACGGGAAAAACCTACGCCACATGCCTATACGCGCTGGCGATGAAGGGGCAAATAAAGAGAGAGAGAGAGAGAGAGACAGACCAGCAAAAATATTTTAAGAGTACTTTCCATATAATCCAATTACTAACGCTCGCGAGTATGTAATTTCTCTCATGGCCGCGTATCTCACATGACATTTGTCGAATTTATATGAAAATCAAAGTTTAATCGCGAGTATAGAGAACGAATTAACAGAGTTGAAATATTTTCGTGACTTTCAAGTTAAATGTAGTAGAGAGCTACAGAAGAGTAAATAAAAGAGAGGCTACATCGATTACTCCAATTATGCAGCATCCAGTAATTATTTGAAAAAAAAAAAAATTGCCACTTGCATGAATTTATTAATCAAACAAACAAATTTATTAATCCGTGCAGAATATTTATTTTTTATTTTGTTCCCCCATCAAGAATACGAAAAATGTGAATAAAAAAAAAAAAGAATAAATAAATAAATAAAAGTGAATAATCAATCTCGACGTCACCTACTCACATCCGGCACAAATGGTGGTTCCCACATACCGGCCTCAACCCTCTTCCAGTTCAAGCAATGAAAGAAACCATGAAGTTTAACTTCCTTGGCTCCGTGTCTTCCGCACTTGCAGCCAAGACGATTTTTCGGATTTTTTTTCAACAATTGTTGACAAAGACTTTTCGCTTCTTCCGTAAATTTGTGTGAATATTTTTCTTGATCCTCCTTGACACGTCGGTCGACCTCTTCGCGCTTGACTTTTTCCTTTCTCGCGCGAAACGGTGCTTGGCCCTCGATCATTTCATAAAGCAAACAACCAAAGCTGAACCAATCTGGTGAAAAAGTGTATTTCTCATTGTCGATGACCTCTGGTGCCATATAACCAACTGTACCGACGCGTCCTCGCACCATGTCACCTTCCATTATTTCAACGGCAAGGCCAAGATCTGATATCCTCACGTGGCCGTGATCGTCGAGAAGAATATTCTCGGGTTTGCAATCGCGATAGACAATTCCTTGAAGATGAAGATGCTCGAGACCGCAGACAACCTCGGCAGCGTAAAATCTTGCCCTCGTTATATCAAAACCAGGATCACCGCCCATATTGTAAATGTGAAACTTGAGGTCGCCACCGTTCATTATCGTTAATACGAGACAGAGTGCGTCTTTTGTCTCGTAAGCGTATGCGAGAGATACGACAAAATTTGAATTTATCTTTTGGAGTATATTTTTTTCTATCAGTACCATTGCCTCGCCTTTTCGTTTTTTTATCCGTTTCTTCTCGAGTTTCTTGCAAGCATACATTTTGCCAGTTGCTCGGACCTGGCAAGCGCAAACTTCGCCAAATCCACCCTTACCGAGTACACGATACATTCTGAAAGTTTTGTACGTTACCGGCTGTGCCTCCAGCCACTTCCACTGAAGATACCTGCGAGCATAACATTAAAAAAAAATTGAGAAATTAAAGTGATGGATCAGCACAAGTGACCAAAATTGTAATTTTAACACGGGAGGTCATTCACTGGTGCACTCGCCCTAAACATATTTAAAAAGAATTCAATTTTTTCATTTATTTATTACTCATTACTTTTTGATAATGATTTTCTAGAGGCCAAAGTTGATTTTCAATAAAGACAAATTTCGTCTGTCAATCAACGAGCTTTCCGATTAGTGCGAACCTCGGAATATGAAAAATTCAGCCATATATATATATACATGCCAGACAAAAAAAAGTATTCTTGGGCCTAGAATATTTTCAGACTTGACCTATATATAACTTGGAACAGCCCACATAATTCTTCTTTCAAATATTAAATTATCTCCGACCCGAGAATAAAAATTCTTGACCCAAGAGCAATTTATGGATGACCTAAAATATATATATATATGCTTGTTGGAAAAAAAATCATTTTCATCGTTAAATTTTATTTAATTATATTTGTTAAAAAACGAAAGAGTTCCCACAAGGTTCATTTTTTTACGTCTAATAATTTACCAGAATTTTTTTACAATTGCCTTCAATATGTCTATTCTTTGAAAAAAAAATAACTTTATTCATGAATCTAATAGGGCTGAAGTGAAAATCAACAAGTTTGACTGTGATTCTCTCCCAATCGTATATATTTTTTTTTTACTCAATCGATGCAACGAAATCCATTCATCCAATCGGGCAAAAAAAAAAAAAAATATATCAGATCAAGTGTAAAATGATTTACTGATGTACTACTTCAAAACAAACTGTTGTTGGTCAAGTGGAGATGACGAATCGGATGACTAATAAGATATATATATACGAAAAGCGAAATATACCGCAAACAAAGCTCGATATACATCATGTTTTCGTTCGTTAATTGCTTCGTTATAGCATATACAACGAACCAGGAAAGAGAGGGGCAGAGAGAGAGAGGGAGAGGGAGGGGGAGGGAGAGGGAGAGAGAGAGAGAGAGAGAGAGAGAGAGAGAGAGAGAGAGAGAGAGAGAGAGAGAGAGAGAGAGAGAGAGAGAGAGAGAGAGGCAGAGAGAGAGAAAGAAAGAGACGATAAAACAAAAAAGCTCATTTGACTGCACTCACATTGCGAGAGCACTCGACTGAGACCCGGCTGGACGTTAGCCAAAAATTTTCAACTCTTTCTCTGTCGCGGTCTCCGTGTATGCATGCACGCTGCATGTATACAGGAAGAAAAAAGCTTGTGCTTCTCTTGCAAGCTGATCGAGCGTTCTTTCTCTCTCCCGCTCTCTCTCTCTCTCTTCCGCTCTCTGTGCCGAGAGAACCATAGATCTTCCGGCCAAGGGGTGATGTTGTAGATTACGAGGGACATCGTGACGCTCGGAAAGCCCTCGTTTCACCGATGAGGGAAAGCGAGCGAGAGAGGGGGGGGAGAGGGAGAGAGATAGAGGATCGCGATATACAAAAGATTCGCGGTCGCTGTACGCGCTGCTTTGAATTCACCACGGAAAGTACAATTTGTTCGGCTTACGAGATGGTTTTCGTCCAATTTGTCTTGGAAAAACGTTTCTCTCTCTACCCGCATTTCTTTATATTGTGCACAGAGCGAGAGAAAGAGGGAGAGAGAGCTCTTTTTCCAATGGAAAAAGGAGAGAGTCTGACGACCTCGGCTGCACTCTCAACATGAGAACGTGCCAGTAAACTCACAAACTTGTGCATTACGAATGTATTCTCGGGTATCTCGAATGTCTCGGATCACGATAGAACGTAATTTGCTAAAGAGATTTATGCGGCTGCGTACAGGCCATGCAAGAACAAAATGAATTAATAATTATTCTCGTGAAAAATTATTTTAAATGCTTTTATAATAATCCAAAATCGATTATCATATCTGCGTTGATACTTGAGAATGAAAAGAATTTTTTACATATGAGGTAAAAAAACATTTAGAAGGGAAAATAATGTTTTTTTTTATATTTAATTCCAGCTAATAGTGTTTACTCGAAAATTCACTAATGAGGAATATGACGATTTTTGTTTAAAGCTGAGAACCAGTGTGGTCTTTTTTGTGGTTCTATGAGAAAAATTGTAAAGGGAAAAATAAATTTCAATCGTGGCCCTATCGAGTTGGACTGAAATTTCTCATGTATGTCTGTGAAGAATAATTTGAATCCTCTCAAAAATTCTGATACTGGCTGATAAGTTAATTCAAGTTTTATTTCAAGTAATATTGTCAAAGGATAAATTTCAATAATGTTAGGTAGAGTTCTAGCTCGGAGGGGCTTAAAAATCCTTTTACACAGCTGACTATTTAGCTATTCAGTTTGTTTCGGAACTCTTAATTTCTGTTTTTCCAGCTCCTCCAAACTTTACTCAGTGCATTTCAAAGGGAATGTCTTAGAATTAGTTGAATTTTGAACTAAGGAGCTTGCAGAAAAACACTTGAAAAAATGCAGTGCTTTCGACCGAATTTATTTCCCTGATACTGCTGCTCCCTCCACCCCTTTTCTTTATTTATTCATTCATTCATTCATTCATTCATTCATTCATTCATTCATTCATTCATTCATTCATTCATTCATTCATTCATTTATTTATTCATTTATTTATTTATTTATTTGTTGTTACCTGTAGAAGTAGAAGCTGGTGAGAAAGAGGGAAAAGGGCTCGCCAGCGAGAAAGTTCTTGACCGTCTGCGAGACATCGACAAAGACTTCTCTTCCGCCGGACCCGAGACGCTCCTCGCATTGTGCAATCAACGAGTCGTTCAGTATATCAACGACCTCGGAACCTGCGCTTCGAAGATATTGCTCAAAAAGATCCTTCGCCAATTCCATTCGATTCTCATCCATTTCAATCTCGTACTTTTCAATAGAGTCGAGAAATAAATTGTAACGATGAAATGCTGGCTTCCTGTCCTGACAAAATTGCCGGAACAGGAGACGTCCGATTGGTTGTTGATCCACGACATAGCTGTATCTTATGTCTGTAAAATAGAAAAATTAAAATTAAAAAAACACAAAATTAGACATTAATGTTACAACAACGTATGAAAATTTATAAATATTTGCGTCAATTCCCATGAAAATAAAATCTAAAAATATATTCGACACTTCTGACTTTTTTTTTGTTTCAGTTACATATTTTAAGTATTTCTTGTATATATACTATATATGTATATATTTTTAATTATATTGGCAGATAACTTTTCGTCAAAAATATATTTAATTCATGTAATATATTTATTGTTTATTTTATTTGAATATTTCTTCTATATATACTATATATGTATATATTTAATTTGCACATGTTTTGTGTATATTTTTAATTATATTGGCAGATAACATTTCGTAAAAAATATATTTAATTCATGTAATATATTTATTGTTTATGTTATTGTTATTTATTGTCAGTCACCAGAATTCTGATCTTTCAATGGCAAATTATTGTGTACTCGGAATAAATACAGCAATGGCAGGTGAAATCCAGAATTTTTAATATCTTTTTTAGATTCACGCACATTGCATTGATTGAATTTAAACGAATGAGACAGATATTTTTTCTACCGAGTTTCATACTTATACGTCAGCAAATATCGTTAAGCATAAAGTAAAAAAAAATCTGCGTTAATAATTTTAACGAGCAGAACTCAACTGAACGACCTTTCGAATCCACAACTTTTAATATCTTTTTTAATTCATGTACATTGCATTGATTGAATTTAAACGAATGAGGATAAATTTTCTACTTTCCTGCATACTTATACGCCAGCAAATATCGTTAAGCCAGGTAAAAAAATCCTTCGCTAATCATTTTAACGAGCCAAATATGACAAATTGCCTCACTCTTCCTTTCTGTTTCGATCGTTGACTATAAATACGATCTGTTGCTTTCAACGATTTTTATCGTACATAAATTTAATTAAGCCATTTCTGCAATTTATATTTGCCAATAATTCTTTATTTTTTTTTTTTTTTGGTGCACAGTTATTATTTAATTGACGGAATATAAAATATTCCAAGGTCAGAAACGACGTCAGAGCTAGAAAATGGGCCATTTAACCAAAGTTAGAATAACGTCATTGTGCGTTAATTAACTTGCAATGCAGTATGTGTGTATGCTATGACCGAAAATTGTTTTCAAACGAAAATTTTCGTGCATCGCCTCATTGCAATTTACCAATTAACGACCACTTTGAACTAACCACATTCTGTTGTTCTTGAGTGCAAAACATGACGTGTCAAACTGTGAAAATTTTTCGGTGAAAAATTTCACGATGTTTCATGATATATGAAAATAATCCTGTCGTTAAATCCTCGTCAAAAGTGTAAAGTGGATTGCAAACAACGAAATAGAATAAAAAAGAAGCTTCTCGGATAAAAATAAAAATCAATCACAAAAAGAGTAAAATGAGTGAGTTGTGTGACGTCGTCGATGATGCTGTGACGATGGATGAGCCATTTGCGGTATTCGTGGAACGCACTTTGTGGAATAACCCGAGAGAGAGAGATTCTTTTGTATTCCATCGTTGAATCGATTAAAGAGTTCTCGCAACGATAGCGATTATGCATCTCGTGGCGGATTATATTAACATTTTCTGAGCTCGCAATTTTCAATTTTCCACGAGTCTTCCTCATTGTACGAAATAACCAAGGCAGACACACGCAGAGAATCCCATCAAAATTGCATCTTGTACTGCTTGATGCATGAAAATAAAAGCACGCAATGGGATTTTCACGGATATTTGATAATCGTTGATGAGGTCAGCGGAGGGTCACATGTTGATTGATTGAGAGAATCAGAGGGTTCACTCTCTAGGGCCACCTTATTTCCAAACATGCAAGCTGAGCAACACACGAGGGAGTAAGGTACATGACTGGAATAAGGGAATAGATACGAGAGAGGGGGGAGGGCGAGATGGGGAGAGAGAGAGAGAGAAATAGGAAAAAAAGAGTTCGATCAAGAAGATGATTGAGGGTATAAAAAATCCATCTCGTTCGGGTCACTAGTTTCAGCTCGGAATCGCTTCTTGAGGAATTTCCGGGCTGATGCGGTCATAGTATTTCTCGTTTTCGCGCTTGACTCGTTCTTTCACTCTGTATAGATATATATATATATAGATATATATATATATATAAAGAGAATGAAATGACGCAAAGAGGAGAGAGGAAAGTAGATAAAAGCGAATATATAGCAAGTGACATCTTAACGGAATTTGATTGTGCGTCCTCAATCTCATATAGACGAATATATATATATAGCTCGCAGTTGAGTTGGGGGAAATTTTGACTGCGTACACGACACCGCTTCTTGGATAGATTCAGCGATTTCGAGAATGGGTGGGGTGAATGGGAGAGGAAATTTAAAAAAACGTGAGAAAAGGTCCACAGCCTCGACAATGTATGTGGGAACTTTGACATAATGCATTTGTATATTATATATATACGTTATATATAGTTACGGAAATGCGGATGCAGGAGGGCATGAACGAGGAAACGCAAATGAGGAAGAAGAAGTAGGAGAAAAATGGCGGCAATAGGGAACCGGAAAACGAGGGATAATGAGAGGGATATACCCGAGGGAGATTAGAGCGATATAAAAACAAGTCCGTGTGTGTGTGTGTGTGTGTGTGGAAGGGAGAAAAAGTCTTGGAGCTTAGAGGTGCGTGTGAGTACAAAAGAAGTAGAGACGTGCCAAACTCGAGAGCTTTTAAAAACAGCAAGGAGACGTTTTTTTCGAACACACGTGTGAGTGCTTTATCGAAACTCCGAAAAGCACACTGGTGATTTTTTTTTTTTGTACATCATTTGAATTCACGTTGAAGTATTAATAAAAATATTTGTGTTTTAAGAAAATAACAGACTCTTGTATAAAATTTACGGATAAAGTTATTTGTAGCAATTTTTTTTTCAATATTACTTAATACAAAAGCAATAATAGACGAGCAAACAAATGTCTGTGTATAAAAATAAAATAAAAATAAATTTAAAAAATGACAAATCAACTCAACTAAAATTTGGTAACGATAACTAAAGTTTTATTTCGCCCATAAGCAATGAAACATTTTTTTTAAGAGGGAGACAGAGAGAACGAGAGGGAGAGGGAGAGAGAAAGAGCGGAAAAGGGGACTCTGTATCTGCCCTCCCTGCTGGCCTTTGCAGCAATTCGTCTCATCCTCCCATGCGAGACCAACTCACTATATTTTCCTCCATTTTATTTAACCGGCAAAAAAACGTTTTCAAACACCTCCGACCAAATAACGTTCAATATGTTGTATAGAATTTTTTAAATATGCGATAAAACGAGTTTGCGAATGACGCGCTAATTTTCCCGCGACAATGAGAGAAAGGGACGAAGAAATTATTTTATTCTAAAATTTAGCACAATCGAATAGAAAGAGAGAGAAAGAGAAAGAGTGAGAGAGAGAGAGAGAGAGAGAGGGAGAGAGAAAGGATGACTATGAGGACGACGATATACTATACGGACGAGTTAGATAAACAAAAGGCCCAGAGTAGACCAGTACGAGGCGTTATCGCGATAACGCGCACGCGGTTCCGGACACTTCCTTTTCCCGATAACTGACAATGAATATCGTTCTGACACTCACTTGCGTTTCACGCATCTCTCTCTCTCGCTCTTTCTCTTTCTCTCTCTCTCTCTCTATCTCTTTCCCTCCCTCTTTTGCTTTTCGACAATAATGAGGCTCGAGACTAATCGACTCCATCGAGCACATACTGACTGCCAGACGACCTACATATTTACGAATAAATAATCCGAAAATGTCAAGATAAAGAATCTCGTTTGTTCAACGACAATATTTACTCCAAGTACAATTAACCACAAACCGGATGATCCTCAAAATTATAGATCCAATGAGCGATCACGTAAGATGTGACAATGTTGATAATCATTTATTTTTAATAATAATTGATCGGCATTTTTTTAATTATTATTAATTCATATTCTCTCTCTCTCTCTCTCTCTATATATATATATTGCATATTCAGCGTTATCATGGGAGTTTTCATCGTCAAGATAAAGAGAATAAAAAATATTCGATTTAATAAAACTTATTCTCAATACGTTATTTTCACATCATTGGAAAATTGTCGAAAAAAAAAATCCTTTATTATTAGACAGAATATAAAAATAGTTCAGCTATATACGCTTTTTTTTTTTTTTTTCGCTACGCAGTATCATTCAGTGCTGCAAACTTCCGGGGTATATAAACAAATGTGTATTATATCAATAATAAAATTCTAATGATACTCACCAAGTTTATCTTTTAGGCCTATACACTGCGATATGTGGGGGAATTGGAGTATTTTCCGCCATTTTTTACTCTTCCCCTTGTTGCTGTCACCACCGCCTGAAACATGCGGAAGAATAATGAAAAACGAGATATATATATATATATATATATCGTTTGACATCGAAAAGTCGAATGTCACACAAACTTCCCGCTGCTTCCTCTCTATAGACACTTTTATCTATATATATTGTATATTTACATATTATCATTATTATTATCATTATTATTATTATTATTATTATTATTATTATTATTATTATTATTATTATTATTATTATTATTATTATTATATGTATGTATACATATTTATATATACACAAAATGCATATTGTATATTATACATTGAATGTCATCGAGCCCGAGTATATTCGCTCGGCAGTTTTGACGAAATTACATAACTGGCCGAGACACCGGAGCGCGTTCGTTCGCACTACACGTAGCTCGTTAAATAAAGGCTTATATACACCGGCGTCTATCCATAACGAGGTCGGTGCGCCTTCCGTTGTATATGCCATTATAATGTTTATTGCTATATCGTAACGGTAGTATCCAGCTCGATGACGCTGTTCGAACTCTTATACATACATGTCTGTCACGTTATACATACGTAATCTTGTACGCGCGTGTGGACTCTCAACGCGGTTAAAATTTCAACGCTCGTTTCTTTTTTTTTTTTCTTTTTCATTTTTTCAACACGTCATACGAGAAACCGGAAAACTTGAAAGCGTCTTGGGAATATTTTAGCTTCTTCCGGATTTTGAGACTGATATTTCAATCAACAAAATATTCATTCTTACAATTCTATATATATATAATATATAAAAAAAATGGCAGAAAAAAATAATCAAATTTTTCAATTATTTAACATTATTGAGGGTTTGACATATTTCTTGTAAATCGATTTTATGGTTTATTACCCTTTATTATTGATATTCTCTCATCCGTATATTTTCATTAAAAGGACCATTATTCGATCACGAGGGTTGAAGATTTTTATTTATTTGTTTTTTTTTTTATTATCATTCCCACACAGATAACGTTATACGTATCCTCATAATATAATATTTATATACGGACGAGAAGGGGAGGAAGAAGAAAAAAAAAAACTTTGACCCTCAACTAGTAATGTCTTTTTATGCGAGTCGAAAATTGGCATGTAAGAGGGGGGGGGGGGGAGAAATTTTAGCACACCCATGGGTATAGAGGCGGAATTCCCGACACATTCATGCTGATATTTTCTGCAAGATCTCAATATATCTATATATAGAAACATAAGGTACGAGAATCTCGTCACGTATTTATATTACAAGGGAAAATTGGAAACGCCCGCTACTATCACGACGACAGATCCTTATTTTTTTCCACCCCTTACTCTTTCTCTGTTTTTTTTTTCTTTTTTTTTCGAGGGCCACAGGGACGAGCACAGCCAATAACTCGAAAACAATTGGGATGAATGTCTTTGTTTTCTTTTTGTTGTTTTTTTTTTTTTTTTTTCTTTCCCTGACACGATATTCGTCTTAACGGGAAATGACGGTAAATTTTTTTCTTCTTCTCACAAAATCGTGTGAATAACAACAAGTCGTGTTTATGATGAAAAGAATAAATGAGGAGAGAAAGAGAGAGAGAGAGGAGAATGAAATTTTTACAGTGAGAAACTTCGCAGAATCACACACACGGTCGGGGACTTTTGTATACAGCTCGTATTAGATCGGAGGTCGAGAACCCGAGCAGCTAAAACACAACCGAGAGAGACGACCTTTCCTATCTCTCTCTAGTTCTCGTTCTCCCTGTCGCTTGTACAACGGCACGAGACTACATGTTCACGATAAAAAAAAAAAGAAAAAAAAATATATATATATATGCTATATCTCCGGCGTAAGCGAGGTCGTGGGCATCCGGGTGAATTGAATTTTATCCTCGAGGCGCCAGACTATAGACAAGAAAACAAGAAAAAAAATGGATCAACCCCCCTTCCCCCACACACACACACAAATACATATGCATATATATATATATATATATATATACATAAATACACGTACACACACCAACAATATTGTCCAGCAGTTCACCACAGTCGTTTCGAAAGAAACTCTCGAGAAAAAGGAAAAGAAAAATTTGGAAGTTTGCCAAATTTCTCAGATATAGAGCAATTCCTCGGTGTCTCCGAAATGTCTCGTTTCGCGTAACTTATGGCCAAACGAATGCGTTAATATCCCCTCTTCGAAAGGATAAACCGATATAAAGACTACACATTGAGCGACATATATAAATTATATTCAGTGATTCATACAACATACAACTATCGTGATGTGTATTTTAGCGTAATAGTCATATAGATCCGATACAAAAAATATATTATGTGCATTGCAATTTATATGTTTTATCTGTAGAAGAATTCTCCTACAGATAAAACTTTTCGTGTAATGTCGGACAATCCTCGATAACGAAAAATCTTAACTGAAAACTCGAAAAGAGTGTTTTCAGCTCGTAAAAGAAAATTCATTGCTTCGAGCGTACAGAAAATAAAATTTTCAACGCAAGTGTGAATATTCTGTAAATTATATTAAAATTTTTGACCTAAATAGACCCTTATGGAGATTCGACTGTATCCTGTATGTGATATATATTTTTTTTTTTACGAACAAACGGCCATTCTCAAACAAGTTAAAATTTTGTTGTTTCAATTGACCATAAAAAAAGTTTTTTTTTTTCGAATCGAATCGTTTTGGAAACTTTTCGTTCAACGTCGGACAATCCTGGATAACGAAAAATCTTAACTGAAAACACGAAAAGAGTGTTTTCAGCTCGTAAAAGAAAATTTATTGCTTCGAGCGTACAGAAAATAAAATTTTCAACGCAAGTGTGAATATTCTGTAAATTATGTTAAAATTTTTGACCTAAATAGACCCTTATGGAGGTTCGACTGTATCCTGTATGTGATATATATATATATATTTTTTTTTACGAACAAACGACCATTCAAGGTAAAATTTTGTTGTTTCAATTGACGATAAAAAAAAGTTTTTTTTTTCGAATCCAAGAATATAAAAAAATTGTTGAGGTGAGTTTTAATATGAAAAAAATGTACCATCGATGGGTAATTTTACAAAAATGTCCTTTCGCAACGAGTTAAATTATTTTTAACGAAGAATATTAGAGCCAGTTTGAAAATCGTGTCACTCTGGAGAATGCTAGTGACGTACAAATTTATGCGCATATGTATTGCAAAAGCGACTAATATGTATTACGTATGAAATTATTCGAGTGATCCGCGAGTCTGTTCTTTTACAAAAAGCATGCAAAGTAAGGTGTTCGCTGGCATGAAAATTACAGCTGCAAAATTCTTCGAATAATACTCGAAGGCAGAAAGTAAATATGAGTAATTTCGTTATGCAAAGCATAGCACCTGACCTCTGGCGGATCTTTTGGGAAACGTAGAAATCACAAAAATGGTGACACGAGGTCCGGAAATAAACAAGAGATATAAAAACACACACATGGAGATGGATTTAATTTTTTTTTCAATTTCCTTTCACGATATTCGTCAGATAATAGTCTCAAAGATGGAAAAAAGTTTCGTTGAAATAAATAATTACAGCATTGTACATATTCGTCTTATCGGAGGCTTCGATATTTTGCGAATTTTAACCCACTTTTTTCATTGTTCTCGAGACATTTTTGGATAAGAGTGCGAGAAATATTCATTGTTTGCTTGATTGTTGCAAAAAAAAAAGTACAGAGCAAAACTCCCCGCGCAAAAACGATTTGTTTATGGCATCCTCGGCCTTCATGGTTGACGCAATTTTTGTCATTCCGACGTTTCTCAAATATTCCGCCAGAGGTCAGGTGCTATGCTTTTGCACAGCGAAAAGAGGGGCAGAGCTGAAGAGGCAGCACACGCTTGTTGGTCGTGCGCCCGGTTTATATATATATAAACCGGGCGCACGACCAACAAACGTGTGCTGCCTCTGCCGGTTTATATATATATATATATATATATATATATATATATATAGTCAAAATCCAACGATAGATAAGAGACACACAGTAAGATAACGTGAGAGCTCTTATGAATATGGCGTTTCTGTCACTGTGAAACAGAAGTCAAACGTGAAAGAAGAAGAGGAAACGAGCGAAAGTTCGCCAACGTCTGAGAGAACGAGGTTTCATTTTTTTTTTTTTTGGGATTCTCTCGACAGCGATTTGCCTCGATCTCATTTTACTACATTTACTATAATCTATTCCCAGTGATAAAGTACTGGGGGGAGCATGGAATAGTACCAGATTATCCTCACTAGCTTGAATAAAAAAAAATAAACTCTCACGATCAAAGGAAACATTTATTACGTTCTCAAACCATTTTTCGCTACACCCCTTTCTATTATATTAGTAAAATTTCGAAAAAAAAGTTATCACTTTTGTTTCTGTTCGTAAATAATTCCCTTACATATTTTAGCGTCGCGTAGACTAAAAAAATTTCTTATTCAATGTTGAAAATTTTACTCATCACTGACTGTAAAAATGAGGATTAGGCTATGAGCTATATTATGAGTTAGTGACGTATGTGAGTAAAATTTGGAATAGAGCCAATTTTTAGTTTGTAACATTTTTTTTTTTTTTTTTTTTCATATCCAACATAAAAATGGAAATAGAATTGACTGCCATGCTGCCATGCTTATGGGATAAGGTTTAAATTTTTTTACTCATAAAAATAGGTCGAGAGGTAAATTTTTTTTTCGGGGATCAAAAATTTATAATATATTATAAGCCCGTTGGTGAAAAATAAATACGTGAATACGCGAATACGCGAAAGGGGTGCCACGTGAGTGTGAATATCCCTAAAATTGTCTAAAAGAGTCCATAAAAGAATTGCCTATGGGAGAGTATCGGCATAAATATCGATAAAAGTGTCTGTGAGCGCAAAGACGGATGTCTGTGTGAGTGTCTACGAGGACACGTGACAGCGATGCCTTTGTAATGTTGCTGAGTGACATTAAATGCACATTGTGTGTGTTGTTACATGTAGTTAATAATAATAATAATATGAATAATAATAATAAAACTAGAGGAAAAATTGTATTAAATCGTAATATACGAACCTTCTCTGGCTTTGAGGTACACAGTGTTGGCCACGATATTCTCCAACTCCATCAATTCCAGCTTGATCGAGTTTGAGAGGCCTGATCGGTGAGAACGCGCGTTGCTTAAGGCGACGCAGAGTATCGGCCAGTTTAACGTTTATCTTTCTCCTGTTGTTGGCCTTCTCGTATCTTCGTTCTTTGATTTGCTTCGACGTATGTGAGATTACCAATTGTCCTTCTCCGGGGTTGACCACCCAGTCGGGTCCTGTAAGACCCGCTCCCATCTGCGCCCCGGGGGCACCGTCAATCAGTTTAATATTTTTTCTTTCTTTTATTCTCGTTTTTGCTTATTGCTCTCTCCCTCTCTCTCTCTCTCTTTCGTTTTTCTCTTGTCCTTCTTCCTCCTGTAGCACGTTGAGAACAATTATATATATATATATATATGTGCTCGAGGACAATGGAGTTTTAGCTTCGACACAATTGCTTGTTGTTTTTTTTATCGAGATAGATTTGGTTTATCGTTGATATTATTATATGTACATAATAATAATAATAATATAGAGAAGGGGCAAACACATAGACGAGGCGCGTGAGCACTTTGCGAGAACCGGAAACTTTCAGGGCCGGAACACTCGGCTAATGCAATCTCCGCGCACAAGGACGACAACGACGACGACAACGACGACGACGACGACGACAACGGCGACGACGACGACGACGACGACGACGACGACGACGACGACGACGATATATATGTAACACCCGACCAGCAGGACTTCCGTATGGCAAACAAACTTATGTGTGCTTTTATTCGTGTTCGTTTAACTCGTGTGTGTGTGTGTGTGTGCGACGAGCTAAAACTTTTACACATTCGTATGATTTCTTCGAATTTCCTAGTTTTTTTTTTGTACTTTGTTATACGATAATTCTTCGTGGCTCGTCTGCTTTTATATCATGTACTGTGAATAATTCAGATGGCTCAAAAATAAAGCTCGTACTCTTTTACTCGCTCTCACCGATCTCCCATAATTCCGTTCCGCGCTGTCCTCTTCCTTGTCAAGGCTCTCACGTTGCCAAGCATCCTGAATAGAAAAGAAAAGAATAAAAGATAGAGGCTTTGTAATGACACGGTATTACAGTACATACTATACTGCGATATATAGCTATAGTTCAGAGAATTGTGTGTGTGTATGTTTGTGTGCTCGCGCGTTTGTTCGTGTGTCGTGTTCGTTTGTTGTGTGTTTGTGTGCGCGCGTGTTCGTTTGTTGGGTGTGTGTGTGTGTGTGTGTGTGTGAAAGAGAGAGAGATATGCTATGATGGGACTCGTTGAATCTTAAGATAGAGGAACAAAATCATCGTGAGACGTTCACAAAGGCGTTTGGCCTTTAAAGGTCACTGCAGACACCAGCAAATACGAACTGTTTCATTTATTTTACTTTTTCTTTTATCAAAATTCTGATGTAAGTCTCAAGTTTGAACTTTTTAACATTCATGTTGGCATTTGAAAGAAAAAAAAAAAAGGAAGAAAATTGTTTACGTCTTTTAAATTCGAATTAAAATATTCTGTATGGAAGGAAAAATCTTCAGGGTTCTAATTGTTGGCGTGAAAAATTCACCGTTTTTTTTTTCTCTAGTTATTGGATATTTCGGGTCGGATTGTGTCTTAGAAGAGTGAAATTTTTTATATAATTTATTTTTTTTGCCAAAGTTCACAGAGAGATCGATTTTTAATTTTGTCCCAAAATTTAATATCGATCTTTTGTTTTCTCTGATGATGAATTCACTGGCCATTTTCTCAAAAACGCAAAGTTTGCACGATACAAATTCTGGGCATCGAAGGAATGGAATAATTCTTATTTGTGTATCGCAACGCCATCTCGTGGACAATCGACAATTTTCCTCATATCGATGATATTACAAATGAGTAAAAGAGGCTCGCGTGTAAAACAATTTTAGCTCTCGGGCCATTTTCAAGCGAGCACAAGAGCTGCGAGAAAAGCTTGAATATACAAGAATCTTCGTCATACTAGTGACGGATGCTGAAGAATGCAATCTGGTAATGAACGAGTCTGACTAAACTCGCGTGCGTCTCATTGACTCATTCATCAAAATTATCGTGGAAAAAAATAAATTTAAATCACCGCGAGAATTCATCATTTCTGATGAAACGAATCGAGTTTTGAAATCATTAATTAAACGATAGCTGATTTTTTTTTGTTTTTTTAATCAAACGCAAAATGGGGGCGAAGTGCATTATTAAGTGGCAAAATGGTTGCTGATAAAATTGATAATGATAACGATGATAGTAATAGCAATAAATAAATATATATAGTACAACAATATATTCTAATAGTAACAATACATAAATTTGTTTCACGAGAAACAAATTTTTCATTAGAAACAAATTTTTAATGCGAGCAGTGAACGGCAAAAAATAAAACGCTCGGTGAAACTTTTGCCTTCTTCTTTTTAAACACGTTTTTTTTTTTTCACGGTCAACCGTCGAGTCCTTTCCTCTCAGTAAACGTGAATCTTGGATGCTCCCACGAAAGGAAAGGGAAAGGCAAAAGAGCAAGTAGTTGTTAATACTACGAGAGGAGAATGCGGAGAACGAGAAGAACGAGAATAGTAGAGGTGAGATAAGACGATAAGAGGAACGAAGCGAAAGTGCAAAATGAGTGGGGAAGGTGTGTGTGAGAGAGAAAGAGAGAGAGAGAGAGCGCAATACGAAGACACTTTTACGAAGTACAAAGTGACAGAGTGCGAGGGAGGGGGGAGAGAGAAAGAGAGAGAAAGAAGGGGAGAAAATATGTGAATGAGCGAGTGAATGACCGAGAGAGAAGACGCGACAGGGGGGGGGGGGTGCGAGGGGGAAACACCTTACGTACAGAATACGCAAATACAGAAATAGAGGGAACTTATGCAAGTTTATTGTGAGTATATTAGGATTAAAAAACTTTTATAAATTATTAAGATAAAATTCTTGATATATCAAATATATATATATATATATATGTATATAATTATATACGGAAAAGGTATTTAGCGCATAAACAAAAATGATGTTAAAATAAAACGCGAAATATTTTAAAAAAAGTTCCACAGGTAGAAAAAAATGAAAAATTCGGTGCGATTGGAATATCGAAATTCAACTCAACAATAAGAACGATTGTAATTAAAAAGTAGCCGTTGGCAAATATTTGTCTGTCTTATTTTTTATTTCTCCCTCTCTAGTTTAAGATACAAAAAAGGTTCGCGACAATGAAATAAGCGATAATTATAATTTAGGAGCATGCAGGAGGAATTTAGCAAATAAGCAGCCAGTTTAAATACAAGAATGTAGAAACGGACCTGAGGAAAGTTTTTCAAGTAGAAAAGAACGAATATGAAATTGGAAAGATCGAAGTGTGCGAGCTATAAACACGATTCTGTGAATTCAAAAGTGACCGGTTGGGATTTTGGGTGAATACTTTTAGCTGTTTTTTTTTTCTCTCTCTCTCTCTCTCTCCTCCTGACTGTCTCATTCGCTATATAGAAACCACCAAGCATGTCTCACAACAGGTTGAGAGCGTCGCGGACACGTTAAAAGCGCGAGATTTGCAATTTCTTCTCGAGCGAAATGCTCGCATAAACACAAATGTGCGTATCGCACATCGTACGAAAAAATACGCACGCACGCACAGCTGTGCATTACACGAGGTGTCCAATTCACACGTGTGCCTTTGTACGTAAATTTCGCTTCTATTCCTCGTACACCTGTATTTCCGTTTTTGTTTCAAAATAATTTTACGTTTCAAAATAATTTTAGGTTTCAATATAATTTTACGTTTCAAAATAATTTTAGGTTTCAATATAATTTTACGTTTCAATATAATTTTACGTTTCAAAATAATTTTACGTTTCAAATTAATTTTACGATTCAAAAAAATATTATCGTGATCTAGAAAAATATTTTTGGCTACAAAATATTTTTCTCTCTAAATCCAAAAACATTATTTTCCTACAAAACTCATAGAAAAAAAAAAAAGTGCCGAGATGAAGAGCCTCACGAGCTGAGTGAAAAAAAAAACCGGGCAACACGACGGCGTGGGCTCTCGTGTTGCGGCGCGAGAGAGACGCGCGCGCTCTTCAGGATGGGCGTAAACTATCGGCAACATTTGCATCAATTTTATTTTTTTTAACTAAAGTTTTTCTTTTATACCGAAAAAAAAAAAATGATAAAAATCTTCAGAATCTAAAAACGATGCAAAGAAAGGAAAAAAAATATGCGCTCGAACTTTGCGAAAGAGAGAAAAAAGCTCAAACTTTTTCCCGGTTTCTCGACAACTCTCTTCGCGAATAACTCGTGCACGTATCGCGAACTTTTTTCTTTTTTCTCTGTTTATTTTATTGTATTTTTCCTTGATTCGTGGGACACCCGGTATGCGGCGAGCACAAGAGTGAAAAAAAGGTGGTGGAGGAAGAAGAGAATATGACGACGACGAGGAAAACGACGTCGACGTTGACGACGCAGCAGTAACGACAACCAACACTACGAGAGAAGCACACGACGGCGCTTTCGAAGAGGCGGAAAGACGTGCCCGCGAAGCGCAATGGCCGACCATCTCTCGCTCGCGCGCACACACACACACATAATCCCCATAACCCCAGTAACATTTTAGTACAAATATCTCGCTGCATATAACGTAATTTTTAATGATGTTTTTACACATCGATATCATCATATGGCACGATATTTGTACTCTGTAATAAATACTCATAGAAAACATTTTTTTTTTTTCGATCTTTCAACCGGCATGTTGAGCTCTCACTCGCGCCCCTTCCATATATACATATATATATATATATATAGAGCAGCCGTTTACGATATTCACTCGCGTCACACTTGCGAAGAGACGGAGATAGAAATACTCGAGAGACAGAGTGGCAGACAAAAATCGAGACAGAGTCAGGACAACTGCGAGTCGAATCCCACGCGCTCTCGGCTCCTCTTCGAGGACGTTCACGAGGGACTTTCTCTCTCTCTCTCTCCCTCTCGTTCTATCTCACGAACACCCGTTCACGGTCGTTCACGCCTCGCGCGCAGGAACCTTCGCGGCTTTTCCGACCAACCCTTTTCCTTCCTATTATTACTGTGTACATGGTTAATTTTCCTTGGCGTGAAAGTCTAAAAATTCCCTTCCGGGACTGAATGAAATGTTTCTCTCGCCGGGAATATATATATTTTTTTTTTTACACACCGAAGACAAAGTATCTGAATTTGATTATTATTTTCCAACACTTTTCAAATTAAAAGGAAACAATTATATGGGGCTTTCATTCGTGTAAATTTGAGAGATTACGTGCGAAAGGTGGCGATCAAGTGTTGCACGTTTCGTATCAATATATCGTATAAATTTATAATATATATATATATATATAATATGTGCGTATGTTTCTGTATGTGAATGTGAGATGTACTATACCTAGCAGTATAGTGTAATGATACGCGGGGGGTTGGTGAGCACAACCACGAACGACGGTCTCGAACGCGCGGCGTCTCACTCTTCGTATATAAAAGTTGAGTAGCAACAGAGCAGCAAAAGTGAGTACCTTTGCCTCGGGTTTGCCCGTGCACACTGCCTGCTCCTCAGCTCTTGCTGTACGAGAGACGGGCTCTGTGGAGCGGCGGTGTGCCACGGGAGAAGGGGATGGGGTACAGGCAGAGACAGAGAAAGAGCGACGGATAGTAGGGGAATCAAAACGAAGAGTGTAGCAGCGTGCGCGTCTCGCTCTGGAACGCCGGCGATTCGAGAGGGAGGGGGGGGACTCGATGTACAGTCAAAACTCTCATAATTGGACACATGCACAGGGCTGTAATTCAATATATACAGAGAATAGAGAGATAGATAAATTTGAAAAATTACGCCGGGGATCTCGATTAGTAAATATGAAACATATGAAAAATGTATTTTTTGTTTTTTATTTTGTCTCTGTTTGTACAGAGACAAAAATGTTTCTTCTACACTCGTGAAAAAAAAAAAAAAAATTCGAGTCTTTTTGGACTGTAACACGTGCGTGTATACATGTATATTATTTGCACAGTGCATCGATGGAAAGGTACGAGGACCGGTGATGTTCCGGGTTATCATATTCTTGCCGAGGGAAATGAGATAGCGACGACGAAGGGATATGACCTCGGATATGATGGAAAGGACACCTCTCCCTTAGGCTGTGCGAGACTCCCCCATATTGAATGCATGATGCACACAAGGAGGGAGGGAGAGAAGGCGAGAGGGCGTTAGCGAGGAAACTCGAAGGGTTCTTCCTCCAATGCTGCAACCCATCGCATATATCATCGTCACCGTATTGTCCCTGCTGCCGGCTCTCCGTGGCCCGTGGAAGCGTTTTTTTTTTTTTTTTAAATAAATATTTTTATTTTTTCGTTCTTTTAGCCGGGAAATGCGCTGGTTGTCGGTATAGCGAACATGCTCCCAGCCAGTTAATTTACCGTACGAACTTACGGTTGCGGGCGGTGATCGCAGCGCCGCGCGGCGGACTACGCGGCAACTGACAGAAGCGCTAGAGAGTTTTAGCGGGAAATTTGAATGCGGGATCGATTGAAATTTCGCGTTAAATTACGAGGTGACAGTGGAACTCGAAGAAAAAAAAGCAAATTATGCGAGGAATTGTTGAACGATTAGGATCTTTTATGTATTTTGGAAATTTGTTGGGGTGATCATATCGGACTAAGCAGAAAACGATTATGTATACTATTATGCGCATATTTAAAATATATTTGTTCAAATTTTCTAACATATTTAAACTTTTCAGTTTGACTTAAAAACAAGCTGAATAATTAGCACTTACTAAATTTGTTTCTATTGTGTTTCAACGTCCTTTCGGATTTTTACGACCATTCCCTTCATCTCAATTTATGGTCCTACATTTTCCTGTGAATTTTAAAATATAATTTTCCCTCGCTAGCCAACGCCTAATGCCTGATTTCTTCACTGGGGTTTATCTGGGAGATACAGTTATTCGGCGGTTAACCTATAATTTTTGTATATTGGATATCCGGAGGATAATTTTCATCCAGAGGTGAAAAGCAGACAGCGATCGAAATACTGAACGCGCCCATTACAGTGATCGCCAGAGTCGCTTGCCGACCGCTAATTATATATATGAGCTAAAATATCAATTTATATTATATATATGTATACATAGAGCATTTATATCAATTATCGATAATATTGTATAATCTCTGAAACGTTTGATATTTGGAAAATATTTATGTATTTATAGAAGAAATCGAGGAATTATATTAGTGAAATGAGTATTATCGGTGCTAAATTATTTCCAATGCTTCGTCCGATGACGCATTACCAAAAATCGATTCTCACGACTTCTTGCCACCGTCAAGAGTCTCATTGACAGAGACAGAGAGAGAGAGAGAGAGAGTAGAAAGGGGGAGTTATAACTCATGAGCAAAGTATGCTAGGAATGCGTCGTCGTATATTCGAAGTGGGCCTGTTTTCACCACCACCGATAGACAAGATAATTGCTTCGCCACGTCGCGTCGAAGAAAATAACCTTGCATAAGCGCTCGCCTCGTTACCGATGAAAATGCCTTGGACATGCATAAACTATTAGACTATTATATATATATATATATATATAGGCTACCACGTCTTAGAAAAGCTTGTCTGTTGCTTTAATTATGCATTTTTTGCCACGAACGTTCGAGTCTCTCTCTCTCTCTCTCTCTCTCTCTCTCTTCAAGCACAGAAGAGCGTTTAGATGCATTCACGAAGCAAACGAAGAGAGTGCGAGGTCATGACCAAATATAGTCTCTGACAAACGAGATGGAAGATTTTCACTCGAGGCAACACCAGACGATAAATCGATCTCAAGTGGAGCACAGCACGTCTTGGAGAGTCTGGAAGAACCTATACATATATACAGTGCCTATTTACTGTTTCTTATAGATTTGAATTCCAATCGACGTCAGCTTACGATCATATTCACATAATCGTAAAAGGGTGCTTCAAATTAATAATATGCAAATAAATAAATAAATAAATTATGTTCAAAGACCTGCTGGACACTTAATTTTTTTTTATTTTTTTTTAGCAGCTCACTTGAAAAAATTCGAGATCTTATGCAGAAACTATTTGTCCCCTACAGATTGAATTAACTCATTGAGGCAGATAAATAAAATAAAATAAAAAAATTTATGTTCAATCACCTGCTGTACACTTTATTTTTTTTAGCAGCTCACTTCAAAAAATTCGAGATCTTATGCGGAAACTATTTATCCCCTACATATTGAATTAACTTATTGAGGCAGATAAATCAAATAAAATAAAAAAATTTTATGGTCAAACACCTGCTGTACACTTTATTTTTTTTAGCAACTCACTTGAAAAAATTCGAGATCTTATGCAGAAACTATTTATCCCCTACAGATTGAATTAACTTATTGAGGCAGATAAATAAAATAAAAAAAATTATGTTCAATCACCTGCTGTACACTTTATTTTTTTTAGCAGCTCACTTTAAAAAAATCGAGATCTTATGCAGAAACTATTTATCCCCTACAGATTGAATTAACTTATTGAGGCAGCTTGGATTTATATTGAAAAACAAAAATTTTCATGTAAGAATAATATTGAAATAAATAATGACGAAATACTGAAGCTTCTACTGTACATTTTATTCATTTTATTTTTTGTGGCAGCATTTTTTAATACCCTGAGATAATATCAAGAGGCTATAAGCTTCAGGTTATCATCCCTGGAGATTGAAATCAAATTAAATTTATCTCAATTTTTTTAATTAAATTGTTTCATGTAATTTAGAGTAAAATATTAATAAATATGATGAATGGAATATGAAATATTGCAGTATCTGCTAAAGTGTTGGGAGGAATTTCAATCGAATTGATCTCGAAACTTGTATTGTAAGAAATAATTCGGTTTGAAACGAATATAAAATGGAAATGAATACGAAAAAGTGTGATATCGAGGCACCTGCTTTGAAGTTTATCCATTATCTTTCTATTATATGGAGAAAAACGAAGTTGAAATATACCATGAAAGGCGATATCTATCTCGCAATGACGAGTGGTCGATGCCAGAGGATATCAAGTAACAACCACACCGGAACCCTCTTTTTTTCTCTCTCTCTCTCTCTTTCTCTCTTTCTCTTTTTCTCTCTCTCTTTCTCTCTTCCACTTTTTCTCTCTCTCTCTCCCTCCCTCTCTTTTTCTCTTTCGCTCGCTCGCTCTCTCTCTTCGATTGCAGCTCGATGACTCAACTTCATCTCGATTACTTCGTTGCGCCCCTCGAATCTAAACCGTCTCGATTACAAGACTCCCTTTTTTTCCTATCTCTCCACCCTCCCCTGCAAAACCTTGCATTAAGGATTTATGAAGAATATTTTTTTTTTCTCAGGCAACTCAAGCGTCAAATTCATCGAAGGATTGTAATTTAAAAAATGTTTTTGAACGAATATTACGACCTATCACAAATATCTATAGAGATTGAAAAGTTTTGAAATATTTGGGTCATGGCATGCGACGAATTTTCCGCTGCTTTGACATTTCGGCATGATAACCAAAGAATTTCTTAAAATGAAAAATTTGATAGTTCACCGAAGAAACGATCGTTGGCAATTGAGAATTCCAAACTATTCTTGAACAATCTCTATATATATGTCAAAAGAAAAAAAAAATACCAAAGAACACTAAACTCTATGATGACAATCTCAAATATGGCGTTACCTCTCAGGAGCAAGATTGGAAAAAGTCGAGGATAAATAATGATTGGAAGAGAGGTGAGCAAGAGAATGAACTCTTGGTATCGAAGAGAAAAATTGGAAATTTAAGGCTTTAAGTTTATCGACAAAAAGTATGAGTATATATTATTTTTTTACAAAAGTATAAACATATATATAATTTTGTTTGCAAAATAAAATTTTAATATATATGTATATAATTTTGTTCGAAAAATAAAATTTTAATATATATATATAATTTTGTTCGAAAAATAAAATTTTAATATATATATATAATTTTGTTCGAAAAATAAAATTTTAATATATATATATATATAATTTTGTTCGAAAAATAAAATTTTAATATATATATATAATTTTGTTCGAAAAATAAAATTTTAATATATATACCGCAAATAATTTCAAATATTTTTGACAAATTTTATCGAGAATATGGAAAAAAAATAATTTTTACAATATAATTTTTTTTCTTTCATCATGTGAATAAGAAGAGTGAATATATACATAGCATGTATAATGTGCGGTCGTCTCTTAACTCGAGATCTCTCATGCTAGATTTATGATTATACATGACAAGTACAAAATATATGTAATATGCTCGACATACGCAGAAACCAATGCAATATCACTGTGCGTAAGCGTAAAGACGTCAAGATACATACTCTTGTATACATACATACATACATATATATATATATATATATATATATATATATATACATACATATACATATATATATATACATATATATACATATACATGCATCCATACATATATATATATATTTTTTTTTAATTTTTTTAATTTTTTTGTATAACTGTGCGTGACGAGTGTAGCACGCATCAGTACTCGACTGAACACTACAGGAAATACACGCGCGTGATTATTGTCGATCGTGCAACTGCAATTGACTCGAGATAGATAATTCGATCTCAGAGATGAGACACAAAGTTGACGGACTTATTTCAATATTCCAATATTTTTCGATTAATTTAAGTTGAATTTAGAAAATGATTTGTTTCGGTCAGAGAATAACAATAATTTATATATCAGATAAATAAAGTTGTAGGATTTTTTGTTGTTTTTTTTTTTTGTTTTTTTCATCCTGAACGATTTATTATATTTATATTTATGCGAGTACATCGTGTCGAGTAAAATAAATCGTGTATCGTCAAGTAAAAGTTAAACTGATGCAAAATGTTAATATTTTACTGGGCAAGTCTGATGCTTCTGCTGGCAGAAGCGACGACGAGCATATCGACGAACGATCCTAGTCAAAATGATGTCCGGATCTCTGGCACATCTGGCGAGAGGAATCGAGCGAAAAAAGCTCGTATAGTGAAGAAATTGAAGAAAGATTTTAGAAAATTGAAAAAACAAGAGGGGGCGGTCAAACTTGTTGGAGGTACAAAGGGTGACCATGAAGGTAAAATATTTCATAATCTTTTACAATGTAATTGAATTATTTTTAATCGTAAAATTCAATAAAAATCACAAAAGTCAAATTATTTAATTATTCAAATTCTTGCATTTGAATCGTTAAATAAATCATTAAATTATTCTATTATTTAATTATTTGACTTTAATTAAATTTTCTTTAATTTTTTTTTTCTTTTTTCCATTTATCCTCCATACATCTAATTTTTATCGATCGAGCCCTCGCGAATAATTCTCATAACCTGATACGAAATATCGTCGAAAAAAATTATAAAATTATAATGGAAATTTAAAAATGTTGGCGCGTGCAATATCGCTTTGTCAGCAATAATGACGATATTACGAGAACTCTCTGTCGGGAAGTCTTGATGGATTATTGTGTAACGTCGATTACAAAGGGGTCAACTCGCGGAATATTCGTGTCAACGAGCGTTCCCTCCCTCTCTCTCTCTCTATCTTTCGTCAAGATCAGGAGGGGAAATCCGCAGACTTTATAACTGGGGGAGGGGGGGGGGGGAAATTGAAAAGAGCGAAAACTCATAACATGGACTGTTTGCTATATAATAATAATAATAATAATAATAATAATAATAATAATAATAATCATAATAATAATATATGAATTATGTAAAAAGGAGAATTAATGAATAATTTAACAAAAATAATAATAACAATAATAATAAAGATAATAATTTATGACGAATGACTCAGCAGTGAAATTTGAATGTAGGAAATGTTGAGATTCTTCACAATGGAAAATGGGGTGGAATTTGCGATGACGAATGGGACTTTTTGGAGGCGACGGTTGTTTGCAGACAATTGGGCTTTGATGCCGCAGTCAAGGCAACCGGAAATGGACGTTTTGGTCAAGCCAGAAGTATGCAAAAAAATCTCAATCAAGGGGAGGAGGAGAAAAAAAAAAAAAACGATTTTTGATTTTTTTAAAAAATATCTTTAGGACGTTTTTGGATGGACAACGTTTATTGCGACGGTACGGAGGATCAATTGGCCAAATGTCGTTTCGACGGATGGGAAATATCCGATTGCCAGAGCAGCGAGGCTGCCGGTGTTATTTGCCACCACGAGGAAAACGTGACCTTGGGGCAAATCGCGGAAAATAAATCACCAAAGTCGAGGATAAAAGATTCTTATCGTCAAGGCATGGCTGTAAGATTGGTCGGAGGTCGTGTCCCGAACGAGGGGAGAGTTGAGATTAAACTTGGAAAGGAAGGTAGTAAAGAAAAATTGTTTTTTTATTTTTTTTCAAACTTAAAAGAAATTTATTCGAATCCTCTACAAAGTTTACTCGAAACGAATAAAATTGTCGATTGACCTGACTGAAAAATCACGTAGTAACCAAATGAATTTTAAATAGAATAATTTTTATTTAATTCAAGAAAAAAAATAAGAGAAAAGAAAAGACAGAAGAAACTTCTTTTTATTAGTGAGATTTTTTTTTAATTTTATTTCTTTTAATAAAAATTATTCTATTTAAAATTCATTTGGTTATTAAATAGAATAATTTTTATTTAATTCAAGAAAAAGAAATAAGAGAAAAGATTAAGAATAAGAGAGAAAGAGAATTTGTTCTTTGTTATCGGGCAATTTTTTAATAATACGCGACAACTTCTTTTTATTAGTGAGATTTTTTTTTTTATTTCCTTTTTGCCAGATTGGGGTGTCGTTTGTGGCGATGGATGGTCTTTATTTGAGGCAGGAGTGATTTGTCATCAGCTCGGTCACGGTTACGCCTCGGACGCAATACAGACGAATTTTTTTGGTGGCGAAAGAGCCCCAATGTCCATAAGTGGTCTCAAGTGCCAGGGAAACGAGGTCAATATCGGCGAATGTCTGCACGATGAAATTTTCGATTGCCCAGGTAATAGAAAATCTCAAATTTTTCAACTTTTTTCATTGATAAAAAGAAATATATATATATAAAATTTATATTTTAATTTTATAACTTTCGTGCATAAGATTTTTTTTTCAATCAAAATTTTATCAGATTTATGAATTATCGCGAATAATTTTCGTCAGTTTGAAATTATCCTTGATGCAATTGCGCCAAGAATTTAATCGATGAATTGTCTCCTCGCTGATTTTTCTTCTCCCGCAAAATGCCAGGAATCGCTGAGAACGTTGCAAGCGTTATTTGTACGAGAGAAATTGCTGATCTCGTCCTGGATCACATCGAGCTCATGAGAACTTCCCATCTCGAGGACAAACAATTGTATTGGCTACAATGCGCGATGGAGGAAAATTGTGTCGCTAGTCAGGCTTACAAAATACAGAAAGAATCGTCAAATTGGCATCTTGAGACACGAAGATTATTGCGATTTACAGCGAGAATATTAAACGCTGGCATGGCCGATTTTCGTCCATCTGTGCCAAAGCACCTGTGGGAATGGCACATGTGTCATATGTGAGCTTCAATCGTCAAACTTTTTCATAAACTCTACACACACACACATACACACACACACACACACACACACACACACACACACACACACACACATATATATATATGTATATATGCACGAGTCATTCCAGCCAAACTCAGCCTACATGTCATTCTTATGCTGTAAAATGTCATCGAGTCAGAGAATTTGTCATATGTGAGCTTCAGTCGTCAAACTTTTTCATAAACTGTATATACTCTACATATATATATATATCTATATATATATATACACGAGTCATTCCAGCCAAACTCAGCCTACATGTCATTCTTGTGCTGTAAAATGCCATCGAGTCAGAGAATTTGTCATATGTGAGCTTCAGTCGTCAAACTTTTTCATAAACTGTATATACTCTACATATATATATATATCTATATATATATATATATACACGAGTCATTCCAGCCAAACTCAGCCTACATGTCATTCTTATGCTGTAAAATGTCATCGAGTCAGAGAATTTGTCATATGTGAGCTTCAGTCGTCAAACTTTTTCATAAACTGTATATACTCTACATATATATATATATATATATATATATATATGTATATATATACACGAGTCATTCCATCCAAACTCAGACTACGTCTCATTTTTATGCTCGAAAATGCCATCGACGTTTTTTTTTGCATTATTATTCCAACTCTAAAACCAATTTAGCTTTTTTTTTAAGGACACAATTTTTTTTTCAAAATTCCATCAAACTTTTATTTTTCAATTCTTTTTACCGCAAAAAAAGAAATGTTCAGCAATGTTTTTTTTTTTAAATAACAATTCTAAAAAAATGCTTGATAGAGTTTTAGAGTTGAATCAACAATAAAAAAAAATGTCGAAAAAAATTTCCGAGGTCAAATGTACATTGTGTTGGGATGACCCATACATATATACATACATACACATACACACATATATATGTGTATATATATATATATATATATATATATACATACATATATGACGTGAAAATATATCAATATGTAGAGATATGACATATATATCGTTACTCTGCAATCGTTAATAGACGACACGTGTCATCAGCTGATATGAAAAATTCAATCTTTTTTCTTTATCTTTGTTGAAATCGATTGTGACCAGGCATTATCACTCGATGGAAGTGTTCGCTACATTCGACGTAATCGACTCGAGCGGAAAGAGGGTTGCCGAGGGTCACAAAGCGTCCTTCTGCCTCGAGGATAATCAATGCCTGCCAGGGGTCACACCCAAGTTAATGAAATTCATTTTCACCCCCCCCCCCTTTTTTTTTCTCTCCTTTTCATTAAATTATTTTCACGATTATTCAATCATAATGAATTGGGGAAAATATGAAAATTGTTCCGTTGTAGATACAAATGTGCTAATTATGGCGATCAGGGCATATCAATTAACTGCAGTGACATCTACAAGCATAATATCGACTGTCAATGGGTCGATATTTCGGAACTCTCGCCCGGTGATTATACATTCAAGGTATATATATACATATATATATTTATATGACGAACGCATGAGGTCGTTAATCCTCGTAATATATTTTGACATATCGTATCTAATTTTTCCTCAATGACACGAGACAATTTTTATCGTTATCAGGTCGCCGTTAATCCTGAATTTAAAGTCGGCGAAATGAGCTTCGACAACAACGCAGCTGTTTGCCAATTATTGTACACGGAAACCTTCGCTACTGTTCACAACTGCACAATGGGACGTCCTTGAAAATATTTTAATCCATACTTTTTGGAATAGTGATTTGAAATATATATATATATGTATACTATTAAAAAAAAAAAAAAAAATCAGAGTATTCAAAAGTATAAAAATTCCTTTAAATTACTATATTTAAGGATTTTTAGAACGTTTTACGTTTTAACGATTTTTAGATACGTGGATTTGAAGCGTTTTATGCACTGCATTTTTATTTTTAAAATATTTTAATCCATACTTTTTGGAATAGTGTTTTAAAAAAACATATATGTATACTATTAAAAAAAAAATCAGAGTGTTCAAAAGTATGAAAATTTCTTTAAATTACTATATTTGAGGATTTTTAGAACAAGCTTTTAACCCTTTCTGAGAGGACATAATAGTGTATTGTCAGGAGAATTACACCCTGATAATGCACACTTTTGACCTTTCACTCCCTTCTATATATCTATATATATATATTCTAGCAAAAGTAAAAGGAAATTACATAAATAAAATACTCCCTGCTTATCAGACTATTCCAAGTTTCAGATTTACCATTACATTTAAGTACGAGAATCGTACATGGATTTGAAAAAAAGAAAGAATATCACACTAAACGGGAAGAGCGTTTTATACACTGGGTTTTTATACTAGTGTGCAGACCTCGAAAGTGGATTAAAGTTTGCTGTAAGAGCTGAATATTTCTCGGTTAGTAATCAAGTTCGAGTCGGTTATCTGCTCGATTACGCGACAGCGATGCACGACGAAAGACAATTAAAAAGAAAAAAAAAAAACAAGTTCAAGTACACACTTGAACTCGGCTGGACCATCGCAAATAGCTCTTCTTGCGCTTCGGAAGTGTTTATTTTTCCACACTCTACTTTAATTATTTCAATAATCTAGTTCACGAATGCCCAACCAATCAATAGAAAATTTGATAATATATTTTATATAAATTTGATAATAAAATTTACAGATTCAATGAGCCATTAAAATTTTTATTGAATCCACAAGCAAAAGAAAATTGATAGAATTTGTAACAAGCGAGCGAGCAATAAAACAAGGCGCTATGTATTCGTTGAGGCGACTCCCGCTATATAACCCACAATCAGATATTTTGAATTGTTTCATAAGTGCAGTAATAAATGTTTTATTCATAAGCTGATGTGCTACTACTCAGTCGGCAAAACAGATTTTGCGTAAGTCAATGTGAGTGCCAGAGAGAAAGCTGCTTTTACTCCAGTGCCAAAATTCTCCTAAGCGGTTGATCTTTCGGACAAACGAAGAGAACCGCGAACTGCAAAATTGTTATACGCAGTTCGTAGTTCTCTTCGTTTGTCCGAAAGATCAACCGTTTAGGAGAATTTTGGTACGCAGTTTTTGTTACCGACAGAGGAGCAGCACATCGAGAGTTAAACCTAAACAATATATACTCCAAATATATATATTTGGGAAACATAAAAATACAAGAAAAAACATTTATAGGGCTACACTACTTATGAAACAATCAAAATATCTCATTGTGAGTTATGTATAGCAGGAATCTTTTCGGGTTCATTATCAAGGAAGCAAAAGTCAAATCGTATTATTTATAATCGACGTCCCCATGTCGGTTCGGAGCATTTTTATGCATCTTGCAAAATGATTGTGAATAACAGAGGAATTTAAAACACTACTTGCCAGTTGATGGCTTGAGGTCTTCTCAAACGTAGGCAGTACTCAACTCCCGAAAAAAATATCGGAAATTTGGCTGTGGCTCTTTTTTCACTTTTCGGCACCGCCACCATAATGTCCCTCGATAAATTTTCATCGATGAATTTCCCTCGGTAATAACTCCATATCCGGCTGAAGGAAAGCTGCAAATAGAATTAAAAAATTAATCCACCTTTCACGACAAAATCATACATATTAGCAATAATAATAATAATAATACTAATAAATCAGCACCTCATTTATTTGTAATCTAATGCCAATTTGGTAGGCTGGCATATCGCAAAAAGTACTGATATATCAGTAGCCAAAAGGCCATTGAAGAATGTTTGAGTTGATATCGACATAGGAGCATAGATTTCCCCACGCTGCAAGTTCACTTTGTAGAAGCTAAAAAACGATCATAACCTCTCACGGTTTCACTAAAAGACGCTTCGTCCAACATCGACAAAGGGGCTGCCTGCTTGGCAGCAACCACGCAACTGACAACAGTGAGCTCGCCAAAAGAGCGAGTCAACGTTTTTAGCACGGAGGTTATGTTTACTTTGTATGAGATAAGGTTAGTTTGATTTTGTGTGAGATGTTGAACGAACGATACGAACCTTGACGTTTCTGTCAACTGTGTTAGTCGCAAAAATGGGTCTTTTCGGTAAATCACCAGAGAAGAATCCCAAGGAGCAGGTAAATTTTTTTGTCGTAGTACAAAATCACGATCGATTCACCTCAAACTGACATTTTATTTACAATCGTATCGTTGAAAAAATTCAGGTTCAAGAATGGACACACAAGTTACGAAAAGAGGGCTATCAATTGGACAGGCAGGTTAGAGGTGAGTCATAACACACGCGAAATCAATCATTCGGGATCGTCATTAACGATATTCCATGATTTTACTGATAGCAAAAAAAAAATCGGTATAAAAACTTAAGAAATTTTCCCTCGTAATTTTAGCCCATGTAGAAAGCGTCGATGAGTAAGAAATTTCTCAATTTTGACAGTCATAGAGAACATTTTGAGAATATGGCTTAAAATTACTAGGAAATTAAAGCCCAAATTTTAATTTATATCTCAGTCTAAAAAAAAAAAAACTTTCCTCGTATTTGAATTTTATTCATAATCATCAATACAATAAAATTCAAGTGCAAGGAAAAAAAATGTTTTTTTATGAATTTTGTAAAAAAATTTTTTTTTTATAGATTCCACTCATTTATGGATTCTTGCCAAATTAATCATGGACTATTTGTGTAGGAAATTTTGGTTCAATAAAATTTATGAAAGTTGAGCCAAGCACAGAATTTTTTCACAAAGTTCATAATTACATAAAATCTAAAACCCGTGAAGATTTTTTGGTGATAAATACAGCAATCAAGTGGATCCGCTGCTTTACTCGTGTAAAAAAAAAATTCTACAATTGTCCAAAATGTTTTTGCGATATAGTATTTTGAATTTCCCAAGGCCAGACCAAACACACACGAAATTACGAGAAAAAAAAATTGTTTTCCTGAAAATAAAGTATCCATTAGGAAAGAAAAGATGGCAACGACTTTTTGATAAAAAAAAATATCAAACTAGTTGGTAAATACTGACTCACAATCTCTAAATTTCAGCCATTCAACGCGAAGAGGAGAAGGTGAAACGTTCATTGAAAGAGGCAGCAAAAAAGGGCGATAAGGACGTTTGTAAAATTCTCGCCAAAGAGATAATACGAGCCCGAAAAGCACGTGGAAAAATATCAACATCGAAGGCACATTTGAATTCGGTGTCTTTGCAAATGAAGAATCAACTCGCGACAATCAGAGTGGCTGGTTCGCTCTCAAAATCAACGGAAGTCATGCAGGCGATGCAGTCATTAATCAGAGTACCGGAAGTCGCGGCAACTATGAGAGATTTGTCAAAGGAAATGATGAAAGCAGGAATAATCGAAGAGATGCTTGACGAGACAATGGACTCGATCGAGGATTCCGAAGAGATTGAGGATGAGGCAGATGAGGAAGTTGATAAGGTAAAGAGAACATTTTATACCGAGGAAAAATGAAATTTTTAGGTCAAAATATTAATTTGGGTACTTTTTTTGTCTTTTAAGGTTCTTTGGGAACTCACAGCTGGCCAGTTGGGAACAGCACCAGCTGTAGTAACGGAAACTCCGGGTGCGGTAGCTTCGACCTCGAACGAGGAAGAGGTCGAAGAGGTAGACGACAAGGAGCTCGAAGAAATGAAAAATAGGTTACAGAGTCTGCGAAGTTAAGATATATACGTAGAGTGCTTGAAATTTTCCTATAAACGTCAAGCTAGAGCAATCATTTTGTAAAATGCTGATGAAAAATCGATTTAAAATTTTTACAATCTTTTCTCTCGGGCTTTAACTGATGCAACTTGTGCACACTCGATTTTTAACGTTAATTCACACTAATGAGACACAGCACTATTACAAAAGCCGTGTAGAGAAAGATGCATCGAATATGCGAAATATTCGAGATATATACGAGGATAGAAAAGCAAGAGAGAGAGAGCAGTATTGCACATATTAATCAAATTTTGGTGTGGTTGATATTTCATACTATTTTACGCCGCTCGTTAAGCAGCGTCAGAGAAGCTGGCTTCGATAATACACATAACCAAATAATAAATCGATATTACGTTAATACTTTGGAAGTAGAACGAACCTTTCTCGTACTTGTGGCGAAAAATATGCCAGCAGCAAAAAAAAAAAAACGAACGAGCGATCTACACGAGAGTTGTAACGTGTATCATAATCTCGTTAACAATTTTTTTTAAATGGCGCTGCATAAGCGCGTCTTTCACTTAATTTAGTAATGTACATAATAACAGTGTTTACTCGCTTTGTAAAGTATAATTAACGTTATAATATTACGAAAACCGAGAAACTCGTATTTTTTCCTCCTATCCTTATTCCAAGAAGACTGTGCGCTTTATTCATAATCACGTGACGCGTGCTGTCCGGTAATTCAAACGGAATTTCGGGGGACGTAGGGTGGGGGAATTGTTACAAAAATTTCTTTACTTTTTCATTTTCTCGTAAAGCCTTTTAGATCTATTCAGGGAAGGCTGCCAAGATTATTCATGTTCAATAATTTCAGTACGAATAGAACTCGATAACTCAATGAACAATGTGTATCGATTTTGTTATTATTTAGCGCAACAAACGTGCTTTTGTTTGGAGCAAAAAAAAAACAAAAAAAAACGTTACCAGCACGAAATCTGCAACATGTCTCGTTCTTTCCACACCACTTTTAAATGGCGGTGAACGCTCATAATACATTTAATTGAAGAAAATCGATCGAAACCGTGTCAAGTCAATTTGTAAAATGAAATTAACGTTTGGGTACAATTACCGAGAGTCTTTAATTTATCTCAGACATGCACTTATTACTCCGTTTACTCCGCTCTACAATCGCGTCTACTCAAACGACTTTGCCATTGTCCGACAGGTGGCGCCACTATCCGCCATACAATGTCGGGCGTATCGAGAAACTAACAATTTTTTTTTATTATCAATTTCTCGTTGCGGGTTACTGCCTGTCAGTGTGAGCTGTCAAAATGCATTACGTTTGATGATTTCAGTAGCGACGAGATACCCAAAACGAGATAACACGCGCGTTCTTCGTTGCATTCAAATGAGAAAAAAATCTACACAGAGAGGAGAATATGGATCTCGGATACAAAGACCATCGGAGTCTCTGACGCGAAGCTCATCAGAATTTGTGTAATTGTGTATTTTCATTCAAGTATCCACGAACGGGGGGATAACCCCTTAAAAGTTTATCATCTTGTCGGGTACAAAAACACAAAGATTTTTCCTCTTGTATTTCTCGTTCTTGGCGAACCTCGCGACTAATAAACAGTTTGAAAAAAAAAACAACGCGTCAGGGACTCTGAAAGAAGATGGCTTGCCTTTTGTCAAATCAAGAAAACATCGAAATAAAAATACCCACCGTCGAGACTACTGACGGTGTAACATATTACGCGATTGAGGTTAGAGTGGCTGACGTTAATTGGAGCCTCAAGCATAGATACAGCGAATTTGCTGAATTGCACGAAATTCTTGTGACCGAGCATTGCGTGGAAAAAGATATATTACCACCGAAAAAACTCATTGGTAACAAGAGCGAAACTTTTATTGAAAAACGACGAGTATCATTGGAGAATTATCTCAATGCTGTCTACCATTATCTCAAGAAAACTATGCCAAGAGAATTTGCTTTGTTCTTGAATTTTCACATACACGATATATTCTTCATACTCCAGAATATGGCATTGGAATTTTTTATCCAGGGTGACAGTCTTTTGGAATCCTCCGAGAGCTACACATTCACGCCCCTTCAGGTACTTCCAGCAATATATTACAATGAACTTAAGGCCTTCTAAATTATCCACAATACCTTCATGGCAGTTCAACTCGATTAGCTGACTGATCGAATTAAACTGCCAAGACTCATTATTCACTTTTAAACTTGTTGAATTTTTACTCAATTGGAATTTGATGTTAATTTTTTTATAATTACAGTTATACGCAATCAGCGAGCGTTTAAAGCAACCATGTCCACCCCTCGAAGTCGTCGATCGAAAGTATGACTTTAGTCACGTGCTCGATCTAAATTCTCATTTAAAGCATTTGACAATCCAGGGAACACCCGAATGTTTCGGAACCAGCAATATAGATCTCTCGACACTACCTGTGGAATTGTCGACCTTCAAGAGTGTTGAGACTTTGGTAGTCGACAATTATCCAATGGAAAATATTTATGGTATGGGCAATATGAGAGACACGGTAAAGCATCTCGAGGTGCGCAATACAAAGCTCCGCAATATCGTTGAATTCGCAATGTGCGAGGAAGTACACAAAAGAATCGAGAGCGCTAATGATTCGCATGTTTGGCTTAAGCTGACACATCTTGATCTTAGCGATAATCAGATCGAGACGATAGACGATGCGATTAAATTATTGCCCCACATCGAATCTCTCCTACTCAACAATAATTCCTTGTCTGAAATTTCAAATGTTACACTCTTGCCACGACTCTCGCAATTGCATCTAGCCTCAAATAATTTTAACAAATTGCCTGAAAATTTATACACGAAACTGGGCAATATTGTCTACATGGATCTGTCGCAGAATAAATTAACGTCTCTAGCGAGTTTTTCAAAATTATACTCGCTCGAGGGTCTCGATGTGAGCTGCAATAGAATCGAGAACATCGACGAGGTCAAGAATATCGGTCATTTGCCCTGTTTGGAAAATTTAAGACTGACGGGCAATCCCGTTTCAACGATTGTCGATTATAGAGTCAAAGTCTTGGAGCCCTTTGGCAAACGCGCCGGTGATATTTGTCTCGACAATGAGAAACCGAATCAAAAGGAACTCGACACTGTAGCCGTTCTTCAAGCCTTGAGAATTGCTCGTGAGGGCAAATCACCGACCTTTAACGCAAACGGTTCGTCCCTCTTTGCCGCTGAAATACCGAGCACCTGAGACCTACTAGTCTCTGCCTGAGATGACCTTAAAGCGAGCTCGAAACCCTCATCCAACTATTATCCCTGCCCTTAATTTTCGATCCAATTTTTTTTCGAGCGTGCATCGAATTTTGGCAAAACCCAGAGATCTTACGCACAATCCGATGAGACTTTGCACTTTCTCAAAATCTCAATGCAACTCTGAAAAAAATTCATTACAATTTTTGTTACCGTCTGAGAGATTGTCGTCATTTTGAATTCACCACGAGATTCATGAGAAATTCGATGCAGTTTTTTTCCTTTCCGGGTCTCTTGCATGTCTTCCTTTCCTCCAGCTCGAATATCTCGATTCTTCTCTCAATTATCCTAATTTTCTTTCTCAATCTCACAATCAGAGCGACGAATCGTACACTGAGATTTAATATTCACTCAACAGTATCTCCAATACCAAAAATATGAGACACGAACACATGATGCATATATATATATATATAATTTGTATATTTCGGGGATTCGTAAGTTTTTTTTACAAAAAAAAGAGGACGATTCGCCTTAGTTTTAAGGATGCTGTGGACGCTGGTCCTGCGAAATTACTCAAAGTAAATTTCGCCAACGATGAATTTTCAAACGCGATACATTATTTCGGTGTATAAATTTTATATGATGATACGTAATTAAAACGAATATAATATTCTGCTGTATATAAGATGACAAACTATTTTGTTAATAAATTAAATAAACTGTGATAATTATGAACGAAAAAATGTCGATGATTTCAAAACTTACCTTTGCAGATTTTCAGGAGAGGTAATCAGTGGCATTTCTTGATTGTTTCAAATTTATTCTTTTATTTTAATTATACTCAATATTTCTTGATTCACCTTTGAACATTATTGATTTCTTGAAAATATTAAAATATTCATAAATAATATCATACCAATATTGTATAATGCTTATACGATACGCTCTAGGCATTTTTTTTTTTTCCTTTTAGTCTTTTAACGTATATCTAAATTCTACCACGTACATAAGTTATCGTTACAAATAATTTTTTCTTCTCTTTTGTTTGTTTTTATTTAATTTCTTATTCATCCATGTGGATTCTGATCACGATAGAATATTTTTTAAGTATTCTTCATTTTTAATAAGGTATGAAATTTTTTGCTTGGATTTGTAACTATGAATTTTTTTTATTTTTTTCTCTTTTGTATTCAGCACCTCGGCAAATTTTTAAGGCTTCTTCTTAAGGACATAATTCTTACCCATTTTAAATATTAATCGGTCCTCTAACGTGAAATGCTGCAAATTTATCACTCTCAGAATTTTAATTCCACTGTAAAGATCGAAAAGTTGAACAATTTTACTTGAAACGGTCATATTTTGAGGCACAACGACAGCAACAACGAACGATATACTTTAATCCTCATAGTTGTACTATAAATATTTTGCTTTGAGCTCCATATAACTGGCGTTAGTCGAGCGATAATAATCGATTTTACATTCAAAGCGAATCGATCTGTGCGCGTTCTCAAAAAATTTGTCCAATCGTTTTTTTTTTCCCGCGTAATTCGGGACAATGTTTATAAAAGTCTGAAAACTTTTCGGGGGATTGATGAATGAAAAAAGTTTCGATGTTTCAAACGGTTAAAACTTGTCAGGAGAGGAGATGAGAGAAAAAAAAGTGATGGAAAAAGGCAGGAATAATGGAAAACGAAATCGATCGAATTCTCATATTTAGACGATTCTTATGAATCATCTCAATGGAAGTCAATTCAATGATAGGGCGAGAAAAGCTTTTGGATACAATATAATATCTGTACTTTATAATAAGCATATATATATATATATATATATATATATATATATATATATATATGTGTATATATATATAGTTTAATTTTTATAATTTAGTTGTGCGCAATTGGGATGAGTTTTTCGCCTGATCCAATGGCCGGAAGTGGAGCCTCAACTGTCAAAACACCATCCTTGCTGAGCGAGGATTTGATGCTCTCAGGATTCGTTCCTTTGGGCAACAAAAATTCCCTGTTATACTCCCTGTAGACGGACTTGCTCTCGGTCTTCTCCTCGTGCTTGGCATGAACCTGTAAAAAGATAAAAATAAAAAAAAACGATTAAAATTTTTCCATTTACGCGCACATAATTATTGAATTTGGAGTAAAAAAAAGGAAGAGGGAATAAATTAATTATATGTAAAAAAAAAAAAAAAAAATGTGGCTTTTATCAACGTTAGTTAATTAAAAAGATCTAGGCCAAAGTGAAACTTTAACACACACGATGTAAATCGATATTTTGAGAATTTTAGTGCACACGAGCAGCGTGACTTTTCGCTTTAGGGGAAACATATTGCGTGATTCCACTAATAAGTCCCCAGCTGATTTATTAATACGAGGGTTCGACCGAGCTCACCCCGTAATCGTATTGGAGATACGACCTAAATTTCTGGCCAGAATCTACCAAGCTCACCGCAATTTCGGGCAACAAAATTTATCATCTCTCACAGCCGGCTCTTGGACGATAAAAATAGGAGGGAATATTCTTCGATCGACTTTCACAGGGGTCGTTGGCTCGGGGCCCTCGGATAGTCGCGTGCAACTTTATTAATGTACCCCAGTCTGACGCAGCAGGGAAAAGTTGCGTCGAGCATATTTAAAAAGAAAAATTAATTTTTACTTCCAAAATGTCTCGTCTCCAAAATAAATCCTGGCACCTTCTCAATATTTTCTTGATGAGAAAATATCAATCAGATTGTAATAAAAAATTATCCACGTTTCTCAATTAAGGTAGATGTAGCAGGCAATTATTACATATTATTTCAAACTTTATTATTCAAATTGGGCTTGAAATTGTTCTAACGATTATTATTCAGTCAGATTTTTTTTATTAAAAAAAAAAATACACAAACACCCGGCTCTTGGACGATAAAATTAGGAGGGAATATTCTTCCATCGACTTTCATAGGGATGGTTGGCTCGGGGCCCTCGGATAGTCGCGTGCAACATTATTAATGTACCCCAGTCTGACGCAGCAGGGAAAAGTTGAGTCGAGCATATTTAAAAACGAAAATTAATTTTTAGTTCCAAAATGTCTCGTCTCCAAAATAAATCCTGACAGCTTCTCAGAAGAAAAGAAATCAAGAAAATATTCTTGATGAGAAAATATCAATCAGATTGTAATAAAAAATTATCCACGTCCCTCAATTAAGGTAGATGTAGCAGGCAATTATTGCATATTATTTCAAACTTCATTATTCAAATTGGGCTTGAAATTGTTCTAAGGATTATTATTCAGTCAGATTTTTTTTATTAAAAAAAAAAAATACACAAATAAATATACTAGGGGATACGAATAAAAAATTGAAGAAAATCTTTGTAAATTGGGAATAGTCAGGAAAGGAGGTTCGCGTGTAAGTCATACGAAAAGTGGATACTGACTCATCGGTCAGCCCGAAAAGCAGCGAGTGTAGGAGGTGTCTGATCGAGCTTATTCCTCACCCACTCAGAAATGTAGAGCAGGTCAGTACGAAAGCTTCGTAAACGGTCGAATTGAAAGAGAGAATTATCGAGAAATGTCCCATTCACATTGATAATCCCGGAATCGTAATTAAAAATTCGTCACTTCTATCGAGATTAATTTTTCACTTCTGGATAAAAATTATCTTTCGCATTTTTTATACCAAAAGCATTTCTTATCCGGCGGATAAACTCTCGTGAAGAAATTTGGCATAAATGGATGTTAAAATTAGATGAACAATCGTATCTTTATCCACGCACAAGAGACGAGTCAGGATCTTTTTTTATCTTTTTTTTTTCTTGCCACAAAATCCACGGGAGTGTAAATGCAAAGCGGGAGCACTTTGCGATTTTGTACGTTCGTTTCGTTTATCGTCGCGAGCTGCGTGTGTCTACAAGAGTGTTTGGACAGCTGCGTTCTCTTATATACGTCTAGTGTATAATGCGGTTCATATATAAATGTAAAATTCTCGCTTACGTGGCGCTAAGAAATACAAACAAAAAAAAAGAAAAAAAATTCAACGCCACAAGCTGAGTTAAACGAATAATTCTATTAATATTGATAAATGGGTAAATCTATTATTCGTTGCTTGTTCTGACATTATTTTCTATACTTGTGGCACAAATTTGCAAATCTTTCACAAACAATCGTTCCATTATTTCAACAATTCTTTTTGTTCTATTCTGCCTCGTCGTAAAATTTTATTCATTCTATCAACTAAAAATAATAATTTTTCTATTATAATAACAGGAGAAAAAAATTGCAAATTCGATAAATGAGAAAATTGATTATTCCATTAGTTAATTTTTAATTTTCATAATTACTTCAGATGCAATTAATTTTCATTACGTCTTGGAATAAAAATTATTTTCGCCACGTATTCTGAGAGTTTTGTTGAAATAATTAAACGATGAATAAATAATGTAGGAAAAATTGAAAAATTGCGAACCTGACGAAACATTTCAGCGAATGATATATAGTCATGGATATTTGATATCGACCAGAGCAACATTATATTCTGCTAGTCTCTATATAGTTTTAAATATTCGATATGATTCACCTTCGTATAAATTTCGTAATGATCGTTCGATCGATTTTTAATTTTGATAATTACTTCAGATGCAATTAATTTTCTTTATGTTTTAGAATAAAAATTATTTTCGCCACGTATTCTGAGAGTTTTGTTGAAATAATCAAACGATGAATAAATAATGTAGGAAAAATTGAAAAATTGCGAAACTGACGAAACATTCCAGCGAATGATATATAGTCATGGATATTTGATATCGACCAGAGCAACATTATATTATGCTAGTCTCTATATAGTTTTAAATATTCGATATGATTCACCTTCGTATAAATTTCGTAATGATCGATCGGGTCAGTTTACCCCAATAAATGGGGACGTTGATGAAAAACAAATTAATGAATAATAGAATTTATTTTCTAGGGATAAAACTCCGTTTCGACTATTATGGACGAAATGCTATGCAAAGTGAAATTGAGGGTCTCTATCGTACGACAACTTTCACCACATAATAAAAATTATTAAATACCATTTTTTTAATATATATATTTAAAAAAATATTTACTTCTTCGTTAAATGTTCATGAGGATATAATTTATATCTAAAAATTCTCTCAATGAGTAATTCATTTTTAAATTCGCCCTACAACTTGATAAATTATTGAAATGAACGCGATAGACATCTGCATATTTTACAATTTGTTTATCGCAGAGGAAGTGAAATTAAAGAGAGGGTGGCGCCATCGAGATGGGAAAGGCTGAGCAATTGAGATGATAGGAGAGATAAATCGTTGCCATAAAATGTCGAGGAGACTCGGATAAAAATGATATGGAAAAGTGGGTCATGGTGTCAACGCCATTATCACGTGAGCTCGTTGCTCGATAGTTTCGGGCCATCAGGGCAGTAGGAAGAAAACATTCGAGCTTCAAAGAGTCATATAAGATGATGATAAAAATGGAAGAGGTTGGTGTGGAGGAAGAAAAGCAAGAGAGCTGAACGAAAGAAAAATGGAAAGGCGAGGCGACGCCCAGTCGCAGACAAAAATTCCACAAGGGGATGAACGAGTTGGGGCATCCCCATGTTTGTGTATCGGTGGCCAATCGATAACTTCTTTCTCGTGGAAATTAAGGGGGAAAAAAATCTCACAAAATGAAATTCCGATTACGATAAATTTATCCGGAAATGTTTTAATAAATCATCGATCGTTAATCAATCTTTTTGCTTCTCCTCAATTTATCGGGAACCTGTTTTGTGCTCTGTCGGAAGTATTGACCAGTAAAAATGAGAAATAAATATTTCGCAAATTTATCAAAATATTCTCCGAGCTAATTTTTTTTCCAAAGCAACCAATCAAATCATTGGAGATTTACGATAATAATTTGGTGATAAAATAATGAAAAATAATTATTGCATCGAGAAAATAATGTTACTTAAGTAATATTTATAGAAATAAATGAAAATATTATTCATTTGACTGCCGATCACTTGGTCACGCGTGATTCAAAGCGAAATAAATTGAAAAACATGAGAATTGTGCATATTAAAAATACACACGATGATTATACATAACAAATATCGTTGGAAAGAAGTTGAAAAGACACGAAGGACGACAGAGGCTGCTCTAAAGCAAACGTAATTTTATATTATGCGTTATGTACGAGAGTGTTAAGTGTATATAGAGACACGCGTTTGCGTGTCATTCTCTGTTCGGACTCTGACGGTCACCGACGTATTTAGAAATCGAGCCTAGTCGTGTCGTCAGGCAACACAAATCGGTCGTGTGCGCCTTCACGACCCTGACCAGAGAGAGGACAATTCTTCCTCTCTCTCTCTCTCTCTCTCTCTCTCTCTCTCTCTCTCTCTCTCTCTCTCTCTCTCTGTCCTTTCGTCCCCGTGTTAAGTTCGACTCTGTGCTACGTCGTTGATATATATATATATATATATATATATATATATATATATATATATATATATATATATATATATATATATATATAATAGTAACAGATCGCCCGTGCCTCGAATTTTTCGAACGCTCGAGACTCGACGAACTCGAACGACAAAAGGAACTTGTAGATGAAAGAATCAAAGACACGTCCTCGATTAAGAAAAAAACAAAAAACGGTCGCATCACTTCCGTCACATATTTAAAATGTTTAAACATTTTTTTCGACAACAATTTTTACATTTAAAAATTTGAAATGAATTTACGATAATTTTATCTTCAAGTGTCTGATAGAAAAAATAAAAATCATTAAATTTTTTTACAAATTTGAGCTTTTATTCCGTGATTAAATTTATCGAGCGTGTCACGATGTGCCAGATTGGCGAATAAAAAAATGCAGGTGCAGGATATTAGGCCGCACCTTTGATAAAAAAAAAAAGAAAAAAAAATAATGAGCAACAAAGTAGCTCTGCGTGATACTAGAACAAAGTTTGTTCACGTGGCCGATCATCGCGGAGACGACGAGCCTAGATTCGTGTCTGCATAGAGGCGGGGCAGCACGGGTGCTAATTGCATTACGTAAAACGCTAATGAGTTACAAGCACAGCAAAGAGAAACGATCGTATTCCTCGCTTCACAGCTCCTCGCCAAACTTTTCTTTGCTTCACTGTCGTCTGACGAATTCAAATCGTGTCCGTGTTCGACGTTAAAGTGAATCTAGTCGTTTGATCAAACGTTTAATTGGCAGTGAAATAGAATGCTCAAAAAAAACCGCCATATTGTTTTTACAATACTAATGGATAGACATTTAACCCTGCGCAGACCATATGGATAGACATTTAACCCTGCGCGGATCATATGGGTCATTTTTGACGATAATTAAAATATTCACGAATTTCACGATAATTAAAATATTATTACAATGTTTTTCAAGTATTCAAGTAGAAAAATAATATGATCCACGGAGGGTTAATAGAAATATTTCAACCCGGACGAATATCTTTTAATCCAAAGAAGAGGGGGGCGGGGCAGCACGGGTGCTAATTGCATTACGTAAAACGCTAATGAGTTACAAGCACAGCAAAGAGAAACGATCGTATTCCACGCCAAACTTTTCTTTGCTTCACTGTCGTCTCACGAATTAAAATCGTGTCCGTGTTCGACGTTAAAGTGAATCTAGTCGTTTGATCAAACGTTTAATTGGCAGTGAAATAGAATGCTCAAAAAAAAAAACCGCCATATTGTTTTTGAAATACTAATGGATAGACATTTAACCCTGCGCGGACCACATGGGTCGTTTTTGACCCATATGGTCCGCGGGGTGCCAGCAAAATCATATGATCCACGGAGGGTTAATTGAACTATTTCATTAATTGGCAGTGAAATAGAATGCTCAAAAAAAAAACCGCCATATTGTTTTTGAAATACTGATGGATAGACATTTAACCCTGCGCGGATCACATGGGTCATTTTTGACCCAAGTGACCCATATGATCCGCGGGGTGCCAGCAGAATCATATGATCCACGGAAGGGTTGAAATATCTTTCAATCCAATGAAATTTTACGATAATTAAAATATTATTACAGTCTTTTTCAAGTATTCTTAATCAATCATTCCCCCTCCCCCCTGCCTCGGAAATGTTGAAAAAAATAAAGCAAATTGACACATCGAGGACGAGACGATCGATGTTTCCAAGTTGTCGAGACAAACAGAAAGGCTGACTCATTTTTATGTTTACAAAATATATATATATATATATATATATATATATATATATATATATATATATATGTATATCAGGATTGCGTGTCGCTATGTTACGAGGCTGAGTGAGCTCTTTTGCAATAATCCGAGTTATCGATCTCTGAGTTGCTCTCAACTTGATGCTCGTACAATAAGGCAACTAAAATATCGAGGAGGGCGAGATCGCAATATGGTAGATTTGTGAAATATTTCTCATGTATATGTAACGACATGATCGTAAAAAAAATAAAAAAAATAAAAAAAACAATTCTTAAGTATAGCCGGTAATCCTAGAACTGGCGTGGGCGAGCAAGCAAACTTCGTTGCCTCGTTATGCAGCTTGTCGACTGTTCGTGTATACATATATATATATATATATATATATATACACACACACACACACACATATATATATATATATATATATATATATATATGTATATATGGATGCATGCGAGTATGCAACCCCCTTCGTCAGTAATACAAAGCGAGAAACCACGACCAGAGCTTTAAAGGCCGTGGCGTGGCAAACTTGAGGGGTCCAGTTCGTTGGATATCGTCTTACGTTAGCCCGAGAGTTGCGTCGATTGCGCAAAGTTTTTACTCTCGTTCTACACTCATCCGTAGCACAACGACAGAGACAGAAAGAAATAGAGAGAAAAAGCGAATGTGAGAGAGAGAGAGGGAGGGAGAGGGAGAGAGAGAGAGAGAGAGAGAGAGAGAGAGAGAGAGAGAGAGAGAGAGAGAGAGGAAGGGCCTAGCGTGTGCAGCAAAGTTCGAAAAAATGCGACAAGTTTCGCGGTCAGGATCATCGAACCGCAAGATTGCGAGCATAAAAAAAAAAACGAGATCCTCAGACTCGTTTTAACGCGGTTTAGCGCCAACTTTGTGTGCGATTATATATTCCAAAAAGAATTTCACGATTTCTTCGATAAATCGACATTGCAAGACGATCCTATTACTCGCTTGGGCGATGATTTTTTTTTTCGTTTTTATTTCGATAAATTTGTAACTCAATAGCTTCAATCTGATGCGTGTGAATTGAACGATGAAGTTTTTTTTTTTCAAGTTAACACGAGGCTGGCAAATTTTTACTCATATTGAGAAAAATCGATTTAATTTGTATTTAAATAAAATTTGTTAGAATATTAAAATATATTTGTCCGAGCAGCAAACCGAGAAATAAATTTGAAACAAATATTTTTGAGTAAAAAAAAATATTATATAATTTGAGCTTTTTTTTTCATTCAATTAGACTTTGCATGATTCAAGCAAAATGCATTGAATGACAAATAGATTTTTCACGAGATGTATACGAGATATTATTTTAATCAGCCAATGTAGAAACAAGTATCCAAGATCAGGATGGCAAAAAGGACATTACGAAAATTTTGGCAAAATTATTTATTGCAACATTGAAACTGAATTGGGCTGCTCGCTTAAATATTTTCTTTCATTTTTCTCGAGGCTTTCGGCAGATACGTATTTTTTATATATATATATATATATATATGTATGTAGAGGAATATATATATGTATACAGATCTACACGTGCATAGTGGCAAAAATAACGCGCTTGAGAGCTTCACAGCTATCAACAAGCGTTCCTCTGCTATGCCTGGCCTGACTCAGAGACTAAAAATAATGGTGTTACTTAGCAGATTTTTTTTTGTTTTTCACGTCCTCGTTGGATTTTTGAAAAAAAATCCGTAAATTGCGTAGATTCCGTTTCAGGGATTTTTTCGAACGAGATTAGAAATTCAAATATTACCGAAAATCCATTGAGAAAATTCGTACGATGGTTAATATCGCTTGAAAAGCGTCAAGAAGGAATAAAATCGTTGAATTTTTTGTATTTATATTCGATTGAGAGTCTCGTCGAGTATTCTCGACCTTGATGAGAAACGATCCTTAAAGGTACACGACGAGTCACCTTCTCCTGTTTCACGACCCGAATACCACAAACCTTGACCACGATATACACACAGAGCGTGTACAATCGTTTCAAGACTTTTCGTCTCATCGAGGTGCTCTCGAGGCTTCTTTTATGGGAGTATTAAAATTAACCTGCTTGTCGGGGGTCGTTTTTTTTCCACCACGTTATTTTTTCGTCGCGACGAGAGAGTCCTTTTTGGATGAAAAATAAAATAAAAATAAAACTCTCGATCATGTCGTCCAGTTGGGCGGACGAGAAGGTCAAACGAGTTACATGACTCGAGTGAAACTGGCACAATGTGGCGATATGGAAGACGAGAGAATAAATAGGGCAAGTTGAGGATGAGATGGAAAAGATGAAAAAAAAAAAATATTTGTATTTTTAATCGCGAGTGATTTTGCAAAATAAAAATTTACTTCAATTTTTGCAATATGAAACAAAAAAGTGTTAAAAAATATTTTTTACGTTAAATTATTATTATACCTGAGTATTTGATGAATTTATATTTTTATATTTTACGTAAAACGTAAAAAATGACAAAAATGAGAATTCAAACACGATTCTAATTATCCTTAAAACGTTCGAATAATTCGCAACTTAAAGAACAAACGTAATAATGAGAAAATACTTGGCGAAGAGTTGTGGAAGCAAAACGAGAATAAATGTAGATAAATAAAATAGAATAAAATTGGAGAAGAATAGAGACGAGTGAAACGAGAGGAATATTTCAATCTCTCTGGTGCAAGAGTGACTAGATTAATAGCAGCCTCTACTCTTTGCCGGTGCATCGACCCGTGAACCTTCGAGCTTTCGCTATATAGAACACTTTATAACGGTGAACTATTATATATATATATTTTTTTTGTTGCTTCCAGGTCCGGAGTTGCAGAGATCGAGATAGTGTTACTCGACTTTTCTTCGGGGGGTTTTTGTGTACTGCAGCAATTCAACGAACGTCCATTAAGCATTTTTTCGTTGCCTCAATTTATTCCAACAATCTTTCTCTCCAATCTCCAAGCGTTATGTAATTTTCCTTTTCTAGCATGAAATAATGATGATGACTTTGTTTTTTTTTTTTTTTTTTTTTTTTTTTTAACGTTGCTTAGGGAATATTTTTCATAATAGGTTTGAGATTTTGGGAAAAGAGCGTGAAGAAAAATTTCGGTCGAGTTCGTAATTTTTTGGAGATCCGAGACGAGCCGTGCAAAAGAGAGGAGAGGGAAGAGAGAGAGAGAGAAAGTTCACGAGAGCGTTCACAATGGCTTCTCTCACATTATTCCGATCGGATGGTGTGACGGTGGCGTCGGACCTCCGTTAGCAAAGACCAAGAAATTATTTTTAGTTGTTACTATTTCGGTGAGCGCCGGCATCAAGAGAGAGAGAGAGAGAGAGAAAAACTTGCGGCTAAACGAGCACGATTCGACGCCACGGAATTCTCCGACCGAATCTTCTACGTTCCATCGTGGATAATTTCGCGAAAAAAAAGAGTAGAAAAAAAGAAGAAAAGAAAATGGCCTCCTCTCCTTCGAGGAGGAATTTCGTTTCCATTTCGCGATATTATACAGATCGAGAATGCGAGATATTTTTGGATACTCCGAAATGAGTGAGCGAGAAATCGACGTTACTATTTATAACATTTTCATTTTCCGTTTGGCAATGTTGCTAACTGGGTCTCTTACGCCAAGAAATTCCAAGTTTTACTTATATTTCTCAGGCAATTAATATTTATAGAATTAATCATTTGTGGCAGGGAAGAAAAAATAATTAGAAATTATTTTCTAAAAAAATTATCGTGACATTTTTTTTCAATAATGATTTTTGTCGTAACGCCGAGAAATTCCAAGTTTTAGTTACATTTCTCAGGCATTTAATATTTATAGAATTAATCATTTGTGGCAGGGAAGAAAAAATAATTAGAAATTATTTTCTAAAAAAATAATCTTGACATTTATTCTCAATAATTATTTTTAAGTCAATATTATTTTTTTTTTAAATTAATTATAATTAGTGAAAAAAATTGTTTTCTAAGGATTTTCGAAATTTTTCGGTTTCGTCGTAACGCCGAGAAATTTCAAGTTTTAGTTATATTTCTCAGGCAATTAATATTTATAGAATTAATTTTTGTGGCAGGAAAGAAAAAACAATTAGAAATTATTTTCTAACAAAATAATCTTAACATTTTTTCTCAATAATTATTTTTAAGTCAATATTATTATTATTTTTAATGAATTATAATTAGTGAAAAAAATTGTTTTATAAGTATTTTCGAAATTTTTCATTTTCCGTGACGAGTGTCTCGACTTTGTAAATTCGTAGGAATGAAAAGAGATTTTTTTCTCTGTCTCGTTTCTCGGATTATGCAACTGGACCAGATACGATTTCTCACCAGACAGAAACAAGACGAAACTAACGACCGACAAATTTGCCCAAGAGATGCATAATGTGTCTGGGGAGAAGTTGAGGGAACATCTGTTATTTCGTCTCGCGTTACGCACAATTTCTCATTGACGACTAGCAACGACCAGCATAAAATGGCGTCGATGTAATTTTTAAACGAACGACGAACGATAATATTTTCATTTTTTATTGAGGGTGTGATGGGGTGGGTAAAAATTAATTAATTGTCCGTCACTCTGCGCCATTTTTAAAAATTATTTGAATAAATATAAAAATTAGCAAAAAAATAAAAATTTATTAAATGTGTGCAAAGTTTCGTTTTTTTTTTCCAAATTAATTTATTTTCTAAAAATTCGTTACGGCTGGAGATAAAAAAATTTATTTCACGTTAAAGTGACGGAGGAATTTTAGTTTTGGATTTTTTAAATTAAATAACTCACCAATAGTTTGTTGTCAACGGTCTTGACGACGATTTCCTCGGGTGTGTACTGGGATACGTCGAATCTGAGTTTAAGCATTTTGTTGTCACCCTCATCTTGGATGAGCGGGCTGTTGAGACCGTCCAACCAGGTGCGCGAATCGTGTTGCGGACTCAGTGAACTGTTCTGAGTGGACTGTTGGGTGGTCGAGCTGAAATTTAAATGTCAAATTAATATTATTATTATTATTATTATTATTTTCCTCAATTTAATATTGAATTTCTTTTTTTAATGACAATATAGGGAAATTTTCAATAAGTAAATTGTTTGGGACTGACGAATTATCGCACATTAAATTTCTCCTCACTCTTAAATCTTCAAATTTTTAATTTATGAAATGTAAAATTTTTAAATCATGAAGAAGAATTCGAACTTATTGAAAATTTAGCTATAAATTTGAACAATTGATGACAAATGATGAATCATGCAGCATACGTGAAATGATCACGATGGATCGCTATTTTATCAATATACATATCGAGAAATATCGATTATTAAAAATAAAAAATGGCTGACATTGTGGAAATAGTGCTTTCTAACGAAAAATATATTCGACGCGACGATATTACATACTCTATATGTATATATATAGAGTATATATATATATAGATCTACGAACTCCATAGAGCCTACGAATAACGAAGATAATGATAGGCTGCGAGCAAAAAAAAAAATATTGTGCGACAAGTATGAAGAGCCTGAAACCTGATAAAAGGCAATTTGATAAACATGTGCATGTAAAATAAAATAATTTCTAGTGGTGAGAGGACGTCGATCGATGATGCTCATTAAGAGCCAATTTATTAATTGACGATTTAATGAACGCTTCGTTAACGAAGACAAAAGGTCGAGAGACGAGAAAAACGAGACTCTATCAGTCTCGCTCGTGCGAAATAATGTGAAACGTACATACACATACACACACACACATATATATATATATATATATATATATATATATATATATATATATATATATTTGTATATATATATACATATATATATATATATATTTGTATATATATATACATATATATATGCTGTAGTGAATGAAAAATACGTGACGTCCATTGCTTTGGATAATTAGCAGCGTCAAGCGAGAAAAAAAAACATTCTCACCAGACAACTTTTATTATTATTAACAATGTAATAAAGCTAAAATTAAATTATAATCGTGCGGTGTGTTAGCGACAAATGGGACTGTTTTTTTTTTTCTAACTTCTAATAATAGAGCGTGTGTCTCGTGCAGCAATGCTATTTTCAATGTTTCACATAAATAATGCAAAACATAATAAGCTACGACGTGATCGAGGCGAAGAAAAGCTCGAAAAAAATAATAATAATAAATAAAAAAAAACAATAAAACGTAATAATTGAATAATTAACGAGCGAAGGAAACTTTTCTACCATTAGAACGAACTTTGGCTTTCGTTCATTGGATTTTTTTTTTGCTCTCTACCGAAGTCACTAGGGATTTTGCGTCACCTGGTGAAAGCGTCGAACTTGGAGCGCTTTGGCTGAGCCGATGGAACAGGATCGACTTTATCCCAACCTTCCGTCTTCGAGGTTGTCGTCCGATGCTCGCTGCTGCTCGTGTGATGCCGGCTGGTATATATATATGTAGTACAGGCAGTTATATATATATATATATAGATATATAGCAGCAGTTAGTAAAACCAACGTGTCAATAGTTAAGAAAAAAAAAAAAAAAATGCATCAGAGCCAAATGCCAGGCGCAACGAAACACGTCTAGTTTTATTTTTTATTTCCGGTGAATTGTACTCTTATTGTTTGCACAATTTAAGGGTAATTCTCAATTAAAAGGCTCTCAATTTAAAAAAAAAAAAAAACAAAGGTTAAAGTTTCAGAAAGATCGCTGGAAAATATCCACCATTTTTTGAATAAATTATAACGAAAACTCAATTGCATTTCTTACTCGAATTTATTTTTATTTCAAAAATATTGATAAATTAAATGATTTTTGAAGGAGTTCGATTTGCGCCTTCATAGCAAAACTCAATAGTGTTGATACACTTGAATTATGAGTTAAAAATATTCCTAGTCATTTTTTTTTTACAAAAATTATAACGAAGATCGATTCGATATTTAATTTCGTCAGGAATTTTTTTTTTAAATTAAAAATTGCTTGGACATTTTCCTGTTACAGTTAAAAACTCAATAGTGAAAATTTCTTGTAAATTAAATGATTTTGTGAAGAAGTTCAATTTGCGCCTTCATAGCAAAACTCAATAGTGTTGATACACTTGAACTATGAGTTAAAAATATTCCTAGTCATTTTTTTTAACAAAAATTATAACGAAGATCGATTCGATATTTAATTTCGTTAGGAATTATTTTTTAAATTAGAAATTGCTTGGACATTTTCCTGTTACAGTTAAAAACTCAATAGTGAAAATTTCTTGTAAATTAAATGATTTTGTCAAGGAGTTCGATTTTCGCCTTCATAGCAAAACTCAATAGTGTTGATACACTTGAATTATGAGTTAAAAATATTCCTAGTCATTTTTTTTTTACAAAAATTATAACGAAGATCGATTCGATATTTAATTTCGTTAGGATTTTTTTTTTTTTAATTAAAAATTGCCTGGACATTTTCCTGTTACAGTTAAAAACTCAATAGTGAAAAATTCTTGTAAATTCGAGTGAATCGAGAGACTTGCAAAAAGATTATAATAAATCACAAGAAAAGGATGATAAGTTAAACGATGCTGGACGCTTAAGAATAGGCGAAAGATGAACTTTCGCCTATTCATAGTCTCGCTCTAAATAAATTTAAGGTACGAACTTTGAAGCGGCTGTCACAACGGTCTATATATATGTCACCAAGAGAGGCAAATGCGAGGGGGTCGTCACGCACAGAGTAAACTCGGAGAGCAACCGGAAATGATGGCCTTCTTCGGGGAGGTCGGCGACCTCCACCCGCCTCTCACTCACTCTCTCTCTCTCTCCCCCTCCCTCCCTCTCTCTCTCTCTCTCTCTCTCTCTTTCTCTCGCCTATGGAGTTCGCTCGAGCTCTGCGTGCTTTTCTCGTCGTCGAAGGGTTCGAAAATAGTGGAGAACACACCATTAGCGCTCGCGAGCGGTGGATCTCTCGTTACGCGAGAGTTTTGTAACTAAATACAGAATAAATTCTGTCCGATAATAATAAACAGCTCGTGAATATGTTGCTAGCTCAGACTTCTGAGCTGTTCGGGAGGTCTCTTAACTTTGCACTCGAAGGCGTTTAGAGGGTTGCGAGGACAAAGACAAAACATGTTTTTAATTGTTTTAGCGAAAATTAAGCAATTATGCGAATAATATGCGACGAGGAATTCCAACCTAAATTAACTAATTCGTGCCAACTAACATTGTTAATTTTTTTTATCTGTTAAATATGCTTTAGATTAAATTTAAAAAAAACTGTACATACGAATTTTGAGATTGGAAAAAAATCTGTAGGGGTTGAGAATGAATTTAACGTCCATTAAGGTTGCTTTGATTTTAGCAAATTCTGATATTTTTCAAATAGGTTTGAATAATAATAAAAAAAAAAAAACTGCGTGAATAAAATTATTTTTTTCTCACAGATTTTTTAGTAAATTTACAAAATCCTTTCTTTTTTTTTTCTCGATACTTTCGATATTTACGATAATTATAGTTTTGAATTGTGAGCAAAATTTTATTTCAATTTAAAATTAGTGACGAAAAAAGTTTTTACATTTTTTACAATTGTTCTTCGAATCTCTCGATAGAATAGGAATTCGATGATGTAATAAAAATTAAGAATCACCAAAGGATATTTAAATATACTAAATCGTGCACAGGCCACAGAGATAAAGAGTTTAGATCGAGATTTCCATTTGAGCTCAGAGTGAAACGGGACTTTGCTGGCCCAGCAGGAATGCGAGAGAGGTCTCGGGAGGTCGAAAGGATGCCATTCGCCTCCCACGACTTCAGAGTGAATAAGTCAGAGAGCTCGCGCAGACCAGTCAATTTCTTATCTCTCTCTCTCTCTCTCCCTCTCTTTCTATACTTCTTCTTTCCCTCTCTTTTGTTCTTTCTTCTTTGCTCTTGGGGGGGTCAGCGCTCTTTCTAGATCGTTTCGATTAATGAAGCACCATTATATATATATAAGAGCACAGTATATATATATATATATATATACTATATATACGAGCACAGTATATATATACCGTGCTCTCTGTATCCTGAAGGTAGCACGAGCTGCATAATAATCTCGAGTTTATACAACAAATATCTGTTTACCGAGATTCCTAAGTATACAATTAAAATAAAAATTAAAAAGAAAAGCATTCCTTTGAAATTCTTGCACAAATTGAGTTTCTCATGTGTAAACTGAGGCAAACAGGGAAAATGGCCAGTTGCAAAAAAAAAAGCAAATATCTAAGAACAAATTACAAATATTTGAAAGAACAAATTATAAATATTTAGAGTTTTCGAGTCTTTTCTCTCCATGTTATAGAGTTTTCGTGTCTTTTCTCTCCATGTTATAGAGTTTTAGTGTCTTTTCTCTCCATGTTATAGAGTTTTTGTGTCTTTTCAAAACAACTGTGTCGTTTCAAAACACTCTATACAGTGTTTTGAAACTATATTATGATATATATTTGGTACTCGTCGACACTGACATCAAATAATTAATTAATTCCCGATATACTCTGACTACTTATCGAGTAATATCCACGATTAGTCGTGTGGAACGCCATAAAGTTGGCATTTAATGGTTTCACAGGACATACATTTACTCTTCAATTGATCGCGGTCTAGTTTTCTCAGAGTGAGATCAAAGGTCCCGACACACACACACGCAGAAAAATATATATATGTGTGTGTGTGTGCAAGATCCGAGCGACACTAATCCACAAGTGAATCATCGTCGTCGGCATCACGACCAGACTCTCTGAAGAATCACAAACCGTGTCCATGCTAAACGGGAAAGAATTATTTTTTCTTCGTAATTTTTTTATTTTAAATTCTCTCAGTGAATAAAAGGAGAAAATTATTTTTCTAATTTTAAGTCAATATCGTTTTGCACGATTCGCTAATAACTCATTGGCTCAAGTGGCTCGACAATTTCTTGGGGACTGTATCGTGCCGAGAAAATTCACCTGCGCCGGAAGTCGCACTCGTCACTTCCTGCAGAGGCGCTTCTACCTCCACGCCAGTAGCCACGGGTTTTTATAGCCTCCACTTTTTACGCGTCGGCGAGCTTCAAGCTTCGCTCTGTCTCCGTTTCTTTTTTTCATACCGCCCCACAGACCGTATTTTTTTAAAATTATATCTCATCTTTGAATCCTCATCGACGAAAGAAGGAGAGAAAAAGAGGGAGGAGGAAAGGCACGAGTCGATCATTAGATAAAAAATTTATCTTTAATTTATACACCGTGAAAAATGATTTTATATTAATTTTATGAATAAATTTATTTTTATCTTTATACGGTTAAAAAAAAAAATATTTCATTTGAATGAAATTTATTCGTCAGGAAAAAAATGTACTCAAAATTAATTGAATTCGAATAAATTTATTTTTATCTTTATACGGTTAAAAAAAAAAAATCATTTGAATGAAATTTATTCGTCTCAGGAAAAAAATTTACTCAAAATTAATTGAATTCGAATAAATTTATTTTTATCTTTATACGGTTAAAAAAAAAATCATTTGAATGAAATTTATTCGTCTCAGGAAAAAAATGTACTCAAAATTAATTGAATTCGAATAAATTTATTTTTATCTTTATAAGGTTAAAAAAAAAAAATCATTTGAATGAAATTTATTCGTCTCAGGAAAAAAATTTACTCAAAATTAATTGAATTCGAATAAATTTATTTTTATCTTTACAGAATTAAATTTTCAAATTCATTAAATTTTTTTATTATTTATTATTCCTTCGCATCGAGTTTTTTTTATTTTTTTTATTTAAGACGAATATGAGAAAAAATCTTACGCTCTGTTGAACTTTATGCATGAAGCAGAGACAAAACGGTAGACGAGACAAGTGCCATAAAAAAATAAGCTCGTGAAACGCGTTCTATAAATATGAATTCTTCGATGCTCATATTATTATGAAATGCGTCGAATTTTCGTCAATGCTTTTTACAGTGCGTTTATTACGTATAAAACGCTCGTTCCTCATATATATATATAGATATATATATATATATATATATATATATATATATATATATATATATATATATATATATATATATATATATATATATATATAGATATATATATATATATATATATATATATATATTTTTTTTTTTTTTTCATGAGACTTTTGTGATGATGTGTGTGTGTGTGAATATTCATGAGACATCGCGCGCGAACTCTCGATGAGATGCGTCTGATCTCGACGTGCCACGACTACTGGCGCAGTAATGAGTGCGCCGCAGCAACTGCCAGTGGATAATGCCCGTTTTGTTCGACTCCCAAGAGATTTTTTTTTATTTTATTTTTTTCTAGTATTGCGGATTTACGGAGAAACTAATTAATTTGTAACAAACAAATTTTTTTCACTGGATGAATATTTTAATATTCCAGCGAAGAATATTTATAAAATAATTAACTAGTAATTCGGTAACGAAAAAGTTAATCAAAATAATTATCGTTTATTTTTAATAATTATCGAATTACTTGGAGTATAAATAAATGGTCGGTAATTGAAAAGTTAATCAAAATAATTGGCGTTTATTTTTAATAATTATCGAATTACTTGGAGAATAAATAAATGATTATTTTTTCTACATATTTGATGATGCGATTAGCCTCCGCACGAGTTTATGCGGTTAAGATGATGAGCACGTGGGTGTAACAGAAGGGGACACGGAAGATTGTGACAGAGAAAAAAAAAATTGTTTACGGAAGTACAAAGGATAGAATGAGGTATGCGAGCGAGTTTTGCATCGCGCTCGTGCCACAAAGACACGGTCAGGCTCCTTCTAATCTCTTTTCTCCTTCTATTTTTTTTTCTTCCTTCCAATTTCATGTTTACGTGCAACACGCGAACTGCGCTTATATTAGTGGGGAAGAAAGAGGAAATTATGTATACAAGCGAGTATCGCGTGGGGGTTCGAACACCGGCTCGATCGTCATTTTGTGCACGAAACGCTCCAGTTTATGGTCACGCGTCCGTGGGACGAGATCTCTCGCGCCCGCGCATATATACAGATAAAAAAAAAGATTCTCCATGAATGGATCGATAAATGAAAAATGTATGAAATTTAAGTATATTTTACTTTATTTAATTCGTTTAGCCGCAAAATGACGCATTTTCTATTCCAAAAAGTTACATTTAAATCAAATAATTTGTTTTTTTTTGTTGCTCAAATCGCCTAAATGGAAGTAAAGAAAATCCAATTTTGTCTGGATCGAGCAGAATTTCGATATTGAACGAAAATGCGTCAATTGGGATTAGAATTATAATAAGAAAAGGAAATATTTTCAATTTCTGCGGTGTTTTGTTTTTGATGATGATGAAAGATGTCCGATTTGACCTCGAAAAGTTTCATGGCAAACGTAAAGTCGACGCGTTACGAACGACTTTTGTAATTTCGGGGAAAAAATCACCGCACGGGTTAAATTTCCTGCCGTCAAGAAGCCGTCCTCGCGGTCGAGCAATAATTATCGCAGACTTAGCCCGTTTGGGTTAATCGGATAATTGATCAAAAATATAATAATAATGCGTGAGACAAAAAAAAAGTAAAATCCAACAATGAATTACAATATAAATAATTTAAAAAAAAAACCAACAGACGATATTTTGGTCAATTGATAATTTGATTACTCAAGGTCAAGTTAATCAGATAAAAATCATAATAATTTTTTTTTCAATTAATATAAAAATCAATGAAAAAAAAATGCCCTAAATTTTGTTCATTTTCCAACAAATAAAATTAACGTTCAACTTAATCCTCGGAGTTCATAAATGGGAATCAATCAGTATGAATGAGTTAATGAAAATGTTTTTATTATAAATAATGCTAAATGGTAATAAATGACACCATAATAAATTGGCCATTGTCGCAGCTCTAAAATGATTGCTGAGCCAATTAATAACATACCGATATCGAATTGTAGTTTTGTGACAGGGTGGATCGAGATCTTCGTTTAGCAACATTTTCATACGTTACTTAATTATTTCAATTGATCAATCGATTAAAATATTTTACAATGAGAAACACACTCGAGCTAAATTATAATACAGACGAGACACGAAATTAGGATGAAAAAAACGTCCAGTCTCTGCGATGTTGCATAAATGACTGCGCAAAAAGGTAGCAGATGATGAGATCTACCATGATCGTCAAGTAGACCGGTGGGGCTCATCGTCTGGCGAATCGGTGGACCAGCTGAGCGACGTCAACTCGTTAAAATAAACCAAATGCATGCTTACACATAAAAGCATATGCAATATCCGCACATATCCATTTATGTATCTATATGCAATTCTCGTTAACTAAAAATGCTTGCAAGCGCAGTAACGACGCGATTGCGTTTTAATGTGTGTCTTGCCCGGACTCTGTATAGAGCTCAACATTTTTTCTTTTCTCTCTCTCTCTCTCTCTCTCGCTCTTTTGAAAAACAGGCAAAACTGCGAGCTCGAATGATCATCAGCTGACGTAATCCACGTAACTACAACTCATTGAAATCATCGACGCGTATTTCTATTTATGTGTGTATGCAGATGTGCTTGTTGAGCACTTGTCTATATTCTTGTGTACGTTCTCTCTCCATATATATACATAGTATGCATATATAAATATATATATACACACACGTGTATATATATATATATATATATATATATATATATATATGTGTGTGTGTGTGTGTGTGTGTGTGTGTGTGTGTGTGTGTGTGTGTGTGTGTGTGTGTGTGTGTGTGTGTGTGTGTGTGTGTGTGTGTGTGTGTGTGTGTGTGGGGGCACACAACGAGTGACAAAAATGTTTTTTCAAAGTTCTCGTTTTAGAAATTAGTCAAACTGGGCGAGTTTTAACGAGGATAAGAGAAAATCGTCGTGATGGTTAAAAATTTTCCGAGAATTTCAACGTCAGAGCTGCTTGGATTCGATAGTGCGCAGTTAGAAAAGCAACGGACTTAATTCCAATTTAGCGTCTGTATGCGCGATGTGTACTGTATATATATATATATATATTGACGGAAAAGAGGGTTCGAGACACAATATAGAGATACTCGGGGAAGCTTGTACATGGGGTGAAGATTTATAGCCACAAGGGTGCCGTTTTTGGCGAATGTTCCTGGGTGTTTCAAGGCTACCTCACTTGGGGTAACTTTTACACCCTCCGAGCTCCCAAATTTACGAATAGAAAGTGAGAAAAATATGGACAAATGCAGATGAAAAAAAAAACCAGTGAAATTTTGTTAGATACACGAGTCTTCTTTGTCGAATAATTTTTTTTATTTTTTCTCATAAGGGCAGGAAATAAATGAGGCGTAGGGCGAGAGTGAGGGTTGCATGTGGAGAGTTTGAGGAAGAGAAGAAAAAAAATCTCCCGGTGAGTGACTCGTTGAGATAGAATATGATTTTTACTCATGACATATATATATATATATATATATGCCATGAGTAAAAATAGTATATATATATATATATATATATATATATATATATATATATATATATATATATATGTAGTCGTCAACAGCACGTTTTCACCCCTTTTACAAGCAACCCTTCCGTTGATCTAGATGTGGGGGGGATGAAGCTAAAGAGCAAAGTCTGCGTGAATCTGTATTTTCGTCAAAGAGAATTCTCGAGTAAAACTGAACAAAATCCTAAAAGCCATTCCACCAGGCTTTTAGTTTTAGTTTTTTGTTCTTTGCTCGAAATAGATAACTTGAATTAAAAAAAAAAAAAAAAAAAAAAAATGCTCTGCACAATGAAGCAATATTATTATTGTCATGAAATACAAGATTGAGAACGAAGTTAATTGAAATTTATGCGCGATTAAAATTGATTAATTCCCCTCATGAGACAAATATTGTCATAAGGAAAAAAATAAATGAGAACGAACATAATAAAAATGTGCAAATAAATTAGATTAATTCTCCCAATTAATCAATATTTTTATCATCATCGACCGACAAAAAAATCTATCACGAAATTACCAATTGACACTAATGCCCTCTCGATATCTTATCGTCTTATCGTCATTACCGTCCTCGATAATTATTATTATATCTAATCTCGTAGTGATTTTTTTTTTTTTATCAAAGATTAATCACTTTTTTGATAAGAGAATTAAGGAAGAATCGAGGGAAGAAAAAATCGTGAGAAATTGCTCGGCTATAGAGGCGGAAGATCGGAAGTAGTGTAGACCCGTGTTGGTCAGACGATATGTGTCGGACACTCGGGCCGGGCAACGCGCACAGTAGAAACAGCACGGATTGCCTGTATTAGCAGTAGTAGTAGAAATAGTGGGCAGACTCACTGCGAGCGGAGAAGACGAGAGAGCCCTCGGGCTTTTCGACTGCAATGACCGAATCACTATAAATAGCTCCCTACCAAAATACATATATATACACATACATAATGTATACATATAAATATACACAATATATACATATATATACAATATATACATATAAATATATACACATACATAATGTATGCATATATATATACAACAGGTATTTGTGCGCTCAAATATCGAGATGGAGACAGCGAAAAATATTTGAAAAAAAAGCTTGAAGCTTGAACTAAATTTTATTTCAAAAATTTATTTTAATGTAATAAAAACGTTAGTGTGAAAAAATTTTTTTAACCATTTTTTTTATATAAATGCATCGAGATTTTGGGAAAAAAACAGATTAAGGCGAAATCTTCAAGGATTTCTTCAATAAAATAGTTTGGGAAAAATTGTAATAATTTCTCTCGCTCTTTGGGGATTTTTGTGAACCCATTAAATTGAGACAAATTTCCTTTGTATGCAGAGAGACCAGAGAGACATTGTAATGAAACTTTTAGCTACTGCGAGAGACTTCCTGAATCATCGCGTTCACGTTCGCATGAATTAATTTAATTCCAACGAGAATTGTGTTGGTTTGCCGGCAATGAATTTCCACGATAAGTCGTGGAGATATTATCGGCAGTATGTAAATCTCTATTATATATAGATATATAAATATAAAGAGAATGATAGAGGGGAGGAGCCACGATGCATATCGAAAGCAAAATAGACGATTCATATCCGCCAACGCGATTTAATATCATTGAACAAATGTCTCCATGTAACTCCATGTACAAAAATATTTGCACATTTGGCCAAGCTGTATTATAATAAAGCTTGGCCAGGGACTATGTAAAAATTTTTTTTGCCGATTGGCCGTACGCTTCGTGAAAATGTTTTTTGCCGATTGGCCACATCTGACTCACTCGATAGCCCCAAAACGACTATGACTATATGTATATATATATATATATATATATATATCACAAGGAATTGAGAGATATTTATGTAACTCTGCCAGAATTTTTATCAAATGCACATGTGGATATTGATAAATATATGCTACGTGATTATTTTATAAACATCCCACAGTTCACTTTCAAGGCTTATATTATCGATAATAATATTATCTCAGACTTTCATCGAGGTGTACAGATCTGTATATATATATATATATATGCAACTTTGGACTGTGAACGCGAGTTCGACTTATCGCTCTAACTTGTTGCTCAAAAAGTATCATTTCGTTTGGCTCTGCCAAGAATTTCAAATTCCGATAAATTTATATTTTTTATATTGAAATTGATATTTTTCAAATTCTGATAAATCCGATGTGAGTAGACAAAAGAAAAAAATGTTTTTAAAAATTAATTATCAAAAAACTCACCTCGTGGTGCTTTTGAAGAAATTGTTGCTCTCGCGATTCATCAATTCGCTACGGAATTTCGACATCTCGTCCTCCATCTTTCTCATCTCGGCGTCAAAACGCTCACGTATGTTTGAGAATTCGGTATCGATGACGCTGAAGTCACCAAGTTTTATGGGAATGTTGCGCTTGATTCCACTGTCGGCCATTTTTATTTTTTTTTAAGTTTTTATTTTTTTCAAATTACTGTTTGTTCTTGTTGTTTTTTTTTGTTTTATCACTTCAACACACCACTCACTGATTCGACGGGAGATGACGAGAATTTCAATATTTACGTTATGAAAAAAAATTCAATGGGTTTTCAGTGTAGACGATTTTTTTTTTTTGTTTGCAACGAAAATTTTAAAAGATGCTTACTCTCGAGACTCTGATCGAGCAATGAACAGATCACGCCGGCAACTACTCCTTAAATAGTTACGCCGGGTTTGTGCACTCGTGTCGTGGGTGTTCGGCAATGCTCGGCAATTCTCGATTATTTCTCCCACCCCGCGGCGCCGTCGCTTTCGGCAGCCGCCGGCGAGATCCGCTCTTCGACTTTTATCCCCACTCCGTGCGCATCTTGTTCGCGAGTAGAGCGGCGAGCGGAATGTTCAGATCTCGCAGTAGAGCAAGAGAGAAGGAGATATTTTGCTCGATTTTCTTTTTTTTTTTCTACTTTTTTTTTTCGACTCACCTGATTATAGCGTTTGTACGATTTCACGTTATATATGGCTACACAAATCGAGGTTCACATTGTACATATGTACGTGTCAAGCTGGATTTGCCCTGATCGTAATGTATGATAGACCCGTGGAAAGGGGGGGGGGGGGAGGAATTTGATGAATTCGTGCCATTCATGTATTCTACATTTTTCTATGGAGTTCTGACTCGATGACTAAGTCATGAAATATCCTTGACTATTCTCAAATTCGAGATACACCTGACTTGGAATAATTGAGCGAATTTTCGATTCGGGGAATCGATACGAGTATACTGGATCAGTTTTGATCAATGGAATCGAAATTTGTCCCCATAGAAATGAATTTATACGCGAAATATGTATGTGCAATACGGAAAAGAGGGCACAACAATGATATATATATATATATTATTTGAAATATTTTGTAAATTTTTAATATTTGTATTGTAATTATTTATATATTATTTGAAATATTTTGTAAATTTTTAATATTTCTATTGTAATTATTTATATATTATACGAAATATTTTGTAAATTTTTAATATTTGTATTGTAATTATTTATATTGTATTTTAAATATTTTGTAAATTTTTAATATTTGTATTGTAATTATTTTTATAATATTTTTAATATTTGTATTGTAATTATTTATATATTATTTGAAAGATTTTGTAAATTTTTAATATTTGTATTGTAATTATTTATATTTTATTTGAAATATTTTGTAAATTTTTAATATTTGTATTGTAATTATTTATATATTATTTGAAATATTTTGTAAATTTTTAATATTTGTATTGTAATTATTTATATATTATTTGAAATATTTTGTAAATTTTTAATATTTGGTATTGTAATTATTTATATTTTATTTGTCTATATTTCTCTTCCGGGGGATGGAAGTGTGTACGAAAAAAAATATGGGGGGCTTTGAAATTCTACATAACTCCACATAAATTCCATATAAAAAAGCATGAATAATATTTTCATTATTATAGACACGAAATTGATAAATTTTTCTCGTAAATCGAAGATATACGGTAATTGGAAAATTTTATAAATTTCAACTGCATAAAATGAATTTCAAAGTTTTGTATTTTTCTTTGTTCGTAATTGTCAACTTTTAACTTATATCCCGGAAATTAATCATCAATGGGAATTTTTGCTATTGATTATTTTTCTACGTGTATTGTAATCGAAGACCAAAGAAGTCCGATGGACCTATGACTTAGTGATTAATTATAATAATGATCTAAGCATTAATTGTTGAAGCTGCAACGCGGTACGTCTCGTTCGCGTAGGTGATCTCTCTCGCGTATACATATTGCGGGACAACAAGACGAATCATTGTATTCTAAACTGAAGGTGACTAATGCCACGGACACATGATCCCTTCCTTATTCACGACCCTCGTATCCGTCTCGAACTCGACGAAACTTTATATGTACTACTATGGCATATATATATATATATTTCGTCTATACATTCAATATATATATATATATTTCGTCTATACATTCAATATATATATATATATATTTCGTCTATACATTCAATATATATATATATATTGAATGTATAGACGAAAGCCAATTATTCGCTACGAAAGCTGTGACCGAGCCAACAGGCGCCCATGTAAAAAAAATGTTGTGTCCTATCACCTCTCTCATGTTTTTGGCTCACTTCGTTGATTAACCGTCATTAGGCACACATCGTTAGTGTACGATCGTAAATATAATGACAAGGACACACTCTGTGCATCAACGACCCGAGTGTGCGAGTTAAAAGTAATGAAGTGACGATTTTATGGGCATGATGCGATTGACAATTGATTTGAAAAAAAAAAAAAAAAGATTTATATCAACTTTTTCTGTTAACCCAATAGGTGTATTTGACAATTAGTCTGTTTCTGTCGATCGCTGCATCCAAGACAAATAAATGAGTGACGTTTTGAAAAAAAAAAAATGGAAATAAAAGAATGATTTTTGCTAATAAAATAACACTTTGCTCAGCAAACAATCTAATTAATGTTTGTTTACATTGTCGAATTCTTATACTTTGAATTCTTATACTTTAGTTGTTATACTTGGAATTCTTATACTTGGAATTCTTATACTTTAGTTCTTATACTTGAAATTCTTATGCTTGGAATTCTTATACTTTAGTTCTTATACTTGGAATTCTTATGCTTGGAATTCTTATACTTGGAATTCTTACACTTGGAATTCGTATACTTTATTTCTTATACTTTGAATTCTTGTACTGATACTTGGTCAAAAATTGACTTTGCCGACTTCATCTGTCTTTTGCCTCCTTTTAGTAGTGACAAAAATAATTCTTTTACTGCCATTTATTTTTTTTTATTTTTTTTAAGCCGAGACTCATTTGTTTGCCCTCGTTGTCATTCATTACGTTATGTCTGGGGTTAATCTCGGATACAGCGCGTGACCGAACTCGGCCAAAGTCGTGGGTTTTCGAGTAATTCTTTTTACAAACGTTCTGTCATGACCCTGTGACCTTTGTGTTTCCATCATGATACACCGGAAACCCGGAATTTTTTTCTTTTCTTATGTAATTTAACACATTTAAAACAAATTCTCTACACGATAATGATTTGTCCACTTAGGTCGAAGCAATGAAACTTTATAGACTAAATGGTGGTATTAATTTTAACACAATTTTTTTCATGTCGAATTATGGGAATTTTGGTATTCCTTACAATGTCAAAATTACATTGCGCAGGGATTGCAAAAATCATTATGAATCGACATTTGTAGAATAAGTGCTAAAATTCATACATTGTCACCATGGCCACAAATCAATAGCAATAAAATTATTGCCATATGCAAAGCTTCACTGTACTGTGTGTAAAAAAAAAATCTTCACAAGAATAAATTGTTACAATATTATTCCTCTAGTCTACACCTGGGTCACCATAAGTGACCCGATGTCATGATCACCTGGGTCACCATCAGTGACCCGATGTCAGGATCACCTGGGTCACCGGTGACCCGTCGGCATTGTATATTTCCACGTGGCGACAGAACATTGCGTAGGCCAGCGGGTTATTATTCCAACGATCTAACGGGAATCTCCTACGATCCTGTCTCATCCTTTCCTGTGTCATTCGCAACAAATAAAAAAAAAAATCTCCAAAAAACTTAAAAACAATTTTCACAGCCTACTAAGGTGATCACGAGAGTCGAGTGGGGGCGCCCAAGAGAGGACACGAGCAAGCACAAGTGTGCATATTAGTATACATACGAGCTTTGAATCAACGAAACGAAAAATTCATCGTCATCGATTAAGACCTCGCGCTTAAGCCCACTCGTTTAAGATCATTCTCGAAGTAACGTGAGGCAAAATTTTATCCCCTCCATACTTTTATTTCTATTCTGTTACGCTTCCTTGTTATGCACCTCCGCAGTGAGAAAAAAAAAAACAAAAAAAAACATTCGTCCGAATGCGAGGCTCGTTTACGAGCGTTCGTTTATTCTTCTCCTACCTCCATGCCTCTCGCTATCTCGGAAATAAACACGTGACGATGTCTCGAAAATGCGAGATGTTGCCAGTCGTGGTGACGGCATGCTTTTATATACATATATTTCTATGTATGAGTTTTGCCGCTATTTCGGACTTTTCCGAAACGCCCATTTCCCGATTTTTCCCACTCGTATTGTGTTGTCTGACGTTTTATAATAATAATAATAATAATAATAATAATAATAATAATAATAATAATAATAATAATAATACGAGAACAAAATTACCAAATGCCTCAATGGATGACGCGAGTCAAGCTGTGAGATGCCATCGAGCACACTCATCCAAAATTTATTTTGATCTCATTTTCTTTCATTTCTTGCCATGTAAAATTTTTAAATCTATTTTATCAATTGCTGAGACTTAGAAAGAAAATAGAATGTAATGGCGAATAATGTTTTGCGAAGGATGTGAAAAAGGTCAGCTATATCTAGTTTGGGGCTCAAAGTTGTCCGCCATTTTATGAGGATTTAAAGTTTATTGTGATATTTACGAAAATAATTTTGGTAGCTCGTAATTGATTTTATAATTTTTTTCTCTCTAGATGTTGAGGATTTTTGTTTTGTTTTATCGTAAATGTAAAAAAAAAACCTTTGGTATTATTAATAGCTGATTATTCATATATAATATTTATAATTTTTTTTCCGAATTATTCAATTATTTGATTAAATTGTCAAAAATTTTTATGTATATAGAGAAGAAAATAATTCAGATCAGACTCGAAGTTGATGGGAATTGGTCATCGAAGATACCGATTGCGTTTCGCGTATGGGCTCCAGCATAAGTGAGAGGAAAAAGTGTGTCAATGCCAGGAAAACTCGATCCAGCCGTCTGCATCGTTGCGACGAGACTCAAGACCACGTGCATGGACGCATATATATGAGCCATTTTAGCCCAAAACAATATTTTTATTTATTTATTTACTTTTTAGTATAATTAATTATCAACCAGCGATAAAAACTCTAAAAGAATTGCCAGCTTTAATGAAAAATCGATGTGATCGTTATCGACGATTTCTTCAAATAAATATTTAGTCGTTAGCAATTGCTCTGAAATTCTTATAGGAAATTCTTCGTTGAAAAACTAAATTTTGTATACCCACTAGATGTCCAAAAAAAACATTATTTTTTTTTCATTATTTCATATCTAGCATTTTTTTTTATTCCCAAACAATAATGGTGATGTGAATAATAGGCGCTATTTAATTTAAAAAAAATGTTTCAAAATTATTGATAATTATATCAGAGTTATTTTAGTTTGGTCTGGAATGCCCCATACATATTCTACGATATAAGATTATGCCTGTAATAATGCAACCAATTTGATTCGTATAGATATTCAATAGGGACTATTGTCCCTATTGAAATTGTAATAAGGACAATAATATTGCTGAATACTGTAAAAATTAATTCCACGTCAAGAATTGATAATTAAAGCACGTCGCTGACAATTCTCGTTAAAAAATGCGTGGGTGGACTGGAAAAACTCGCAAAGGAGCCACGTGTGACGTCATCTGGTTCTGGGGAGCACGCCAGATCAATGAAGCGCGTCACAACAGTCCATAGATGGACGGAGACACTGCTGTGACTATATATATATGTATATATAGCTCTGGCTGTATTTGCCTTTGTACATTAGCTCGCTTGTCTATTTTTTTCAAAATTATTTAATTTTTCACCTCATTCGAGTCTTTATGAACAAGTTTGTGTCGTATACTCGACGACATCGATTATAATAAATTGCATGACGAGATTCGAAGAGTCATACACACGAATAATGCAAAGTCATTATAGAATCGATGCAGATTGCAGATCATTCGATTATAGATTCGAGACGATCTCATATGTGATTCGATGAGAGAGTTTTGTGGGACGTGAAATCGGGTACGACACAAAGTCGTGCGCTATATTGTATGCTAATATGTCCAAATAAGGCTACATATATGTATATGCATGTGTACAAAGGGCTCGAACATGCGTGGGCCATCAATAAGATGTAATATTACTGCGGTAGGACAAAAAATACGACTTACTGACATCATTCGATATAATATACACGCGTCCCCTCTGCCATTAACCTCGACAGGAGTCTGTCCTTGATCGTAATATCACGGTCTCTCTGAAAAGATATACATATATCTCTCAGTGAATACACTGACTATTTATAGTAATATATTCTACTCAATCGCTCTACGTCACGAGAGCGTGGATATTTAAGCGTGGGAAGAATTTTTGGGCATCCGCGATCTAAAATTCCTCTGCGTCGTCATAAAAATTATTTTAAATTATGATAAAACATTCGTAATCAATATGGCCGCCCTAGATTCATAGTAGATCCACATGATTTTCTATCAACCGGAAGTTTTGATAGAAATAATTTGGAACTCACGTATTTGTTTTGTTGCAATCTTTCGCTACTATAGTAGTTCAAAAATAGTTTCGAATATTCTCGCTCTCTTGTTCTATATTATGCATGAACAAGGTAGACGAACGAGCAGAAACTGTGCTCTCCTCGATGTTCTAGCAATTTCGGAACTATTAATAGATTATTGAGAGCGAATCTCCGGGGTATACCTTTCGTCTGTATCTCGTTCAAAGCCGGCGTCGTCTTGCCGGTCGTTTTTGCCGGCCTACCATGCGTGATGTTGAAAAAAACTCCGGAAATTAACTGCTGATCTTATCGTACTGCCCGTTTACACAATCGTGACCGGACCGCGTCGTAAAAACAAAGATGGCCGCTCCCACGAGCTGTCGTACCGTGCGAGCCACTGGAATACGTTCAAAAGCGATCCGACAGATGGCGTTACATGGTACTTCGTGGCATTTGATAATATTTTTATATTGCGCGTTACGCCGTGAAATGGTAAACGACATTGCACCAAGAAGTAAAACGGGTGCGCGTCAAACGTCTTGCAAAAAAAATCCAAACTTTATCTGACGAATAATTCAACAATGGCAATGTGGCGTATATTGCCACCGAAGCTCCTCGAGTCTTCGAAAGCTCTTTCGCGTAGTGTACCATGCGTGTCCTATCATCCAAACGTAAATATTTTCAATCACAAATTATCTCTAACCTCAATTATTCCGTACAATTGTAGACTTTGATCAAGACTCGCAATTATGACTCGCTTTTCGTTTGTGCCAAACGTATCAATCACAGGTTTTGGATCATTATGAAAACCCGCGGAATGTCGGAAGTTTGGACAAAAATGACAAAACTGTTGGTACCGGTCTCGTGGGTGCTCCAGCCTGTGGAGATGTCATGAAATTACAGATCAAGGTCGATGAGGACGGAAAAATCGTCGATGCCAAGTTCAAGACATTTGGTTGCGGATCGGCCATTGCTTCGAGTTCTCTCGCCACCGAATGGGTCAAAGGAAAAACTGTAAATTGACCAAATAATCCTAATTTTTGTTTATCTCAATAATCAATATTTTGCGTATCTATAATGCACGCAATTTGTTTACAGGTTGATCAGGCATTGAAATTGAAGAATACAGATATTGCAAAGGAGCTTTGCCTTCCTCCAGTCAAGCTACACTGTTCTAGTACGCATAATCTCTTTCGCTTGTTAATTTTTCATCAGAGATATATATATATATATATATTTTTTAACAATCTTTATTTTTTTCAGTGCTTGCTGAAGATGCTATAAAGGCAGCTCTTTCAGATTATCGTATCAAACAACAGGACAAGACAGCAAAGACCGAAGCCGCGCAGGTTTAGGCTTAAATGAAAAAAAAAAAAAAAGATCTTAGTATATAAAGAAGAAAAAAAATAGGAATCTCGTGCACAAATTTCACCATAATGGCTGCAGAGATGAGCTATATTTTAACAATTCTTGCATAATGCGATGTAATTGAGATAAAGATGTAATTATTATTTTGACGTTATGAAAATATTTTGAAATATATGCGTTTGTAGTCAGAAGTATGTAGAAATAATCGCGTGATATTGTGCAAGTAATTTTTTTTTTAACCCTGACTGCGTTTAGCGTAGCGCGTGCTGCAGTTTTTGTCACCTAGCGCCATCTGTCGAAAAAAAATCACAGCCTCAAACGACCTTGAGAATATGCAACGCGTATCTAGCGTCCTCCACGTACGTGTACCAATAAACTATTGATGGCGTCATCGCTTGTGTATGTGTATACTAGTTGAAAAATGACCGCCGATCGTTTATTTATCATTTTTATCGTTGTTTTTAAATTGTAAAAATGCAAATAATCAATTCAGTTCGTAAAATTGTGATAAAAAAAGAATCGAATCTTTAACGAGTTTTCAGTTGTGTTGAAATTTAGCACGATAAAAGGGGAAGAGTCAGCAGGATGGATGCCGTTACTTTGTTGATAGTAGCCGGCTTTATCCATTGTTCCTTATTTTTCTTCAACATTATTTTTCGGGTATGATGAATTCGACAAATTTTATGAAAATATTTCCATCGTTCTCTTCATTGAACTTGTATTTTTTTTTTTTTTTTTAGTCATGCTCACACTATCCTTATCTCTATTTTCTCCAAAACACCGGATTGGAAATACAAACACTGTGCGTAAAATGGTCAACTACGGTATTCAATCGTATTATCGTGAGATGGGGAATGGATCGTTCGAGATTCTGGATCCTTTGGTTCAATATTGGCGCAATAGTCAGTATAATTATGCTGCCTGTTGCATCCTTTCTTGTTATTAAAATGACCATTGATTCATGGTCAAGTGGGACGTCAAACAGTGGTGGAGAATCTGCTGTGGTTTTGGAGCCAATGGTATAAAAAAAAATCTTACTCAAACTAAATATCCTCTATAGATATTTCTAAGTTAGCATTGAGACTCAGAAATTCAAATTGTAAGTGAAATTAGTGCAATTTGCTTTATTACTGATTAAAATTAATAAAATTTTACCATATCCTCAGTAGACTTTCAATATTTGTCATTATTGTTTATAAAAATTTTCAGTTGCCAGGAGTTAATGTTCCCTTCAGCGACATTGGATATTACGTCGTGACTCTGGGACTTTGTAGCATAGTTCATGAATTTGGTCATGCGCTCGCTGCATCCCGAGAAGACGTTCAATTATTCAGTGTTGGAATTCTTGTGGCTTACATACTTCCCATAGCTTATGTATCGATGAGTAATGAACAATTGGCGTCTCTCCCAGTTATAAATCAATTGAGAGTTTTGTGCGCTGGAATTTGGCACAATATCGTGCTCGCCGCTTTTTCAGCCCTAATTCTCGTTCTAAGCGCATGGTTTTGGGCGCCTCTTTATACATATGGCTCGGGAGTCACAGTTAAATCAATCGCACCTGTGAGTTTTCAATTTTATTCTCAAAACTTAGCTAAAAATGTTTTAATAATCGATTTAATTATTCTTATCATTATTTCTGATTCGATTATTTTTTATTTATTTTTCTACAGAACTCTCCGTTATTGGGATCCACGGGAATGATCGCTCAAGACACAATTTATCTCTTGAATGATTGCTCCATTGAAAATAGCGACAATTGGTATCATTGCATACTCGAGGCGGTGAATCAACCGACTCCTGGTTATTGCGTACCGCAGGAACTCGTACAGGTGAATTGAACGAAATGAAAATTAACAGATTGTAGTATTTTCGAGGAATTCTCTTTACGTGTATTTATTGGGGACTTTAGGAGTATGACGAGTCTGCACCAGCAAGGACAATGCCCAATGGGGCGATAAATTGTTGCAGCGTCGACAGCGAGACAGCCGGAAGTTTGTGCTTCGAGTATATCGAAGGTCCGCAATCCGCACCTTTGCAATTACCACCTCATTCCTGTTTGCCTGCTCGAAAAATCATCGAGAGCTCGCATCGATATTGCCAGTCTAGTTATCACTGCGCATCTCAGGGCACTCATTGCATGAGACCCTCATTGGACAATACAACTAAGGTGAGAATTTGAAAAAAAAAACTCTAAACTATAAAAAAAAAAAAAAAAAATCACCTCCAAGTTCGATGAACAAGTTCTATGATATATTAAATTAAAATTCGTGAGGAATTTTTTTCCTCAGCCAGTTTAAAAATTTGTGATTGTCATAAACGAAATAAATGATTAATTTCAGGTGGTACAATTGAAAAGGCGAACGGGCAAGGATGTATTGTTTTTTGGACATCCCGCAGACATTTATCGCACTCTCGAAATCTCCGAGTGGATACCAAAGTATCAATTTTTAACGCCAGAATTGCCAGAATCACAGGCTCTTTTGTGCAAATACATGACCGTACTTTCGGCTGGTTTGGCGGTCGTCAATGTTGTTCCTTGTTTTTTCTTCGATGGTCAACATATCGTCAATGTACTGACTCAAAGTTTGCTACGCTCACGAATACGTCATAAGAGTCTTCGTCATGCAATAGCTCTCACAATCACGTGCATAGGAACTCTCGTTCTCGCTATGAACATTCCATCCATGTTCATTAATAAATAGCTGTAAGTAGCATAAAAATAATATATTATATGTACATTTAAATTTATTTTCAATGGCACCCTCCTTGCCTCATTTCTCTCTCTCTCAACGATAAGTGTCGTGCAATTTTTTTTATCCCGTTACCATCGAGTGACCAATTTCCATGATCAAAATCACTTTGTGAGATTCAAATTTTTTCGCAACTCGCGCAATGAATTTTCTCCATGTACGATGAGAGATTTTATCGCAAACTGTAAATAGAAAAAATATTACCGATGACAAACATACCCGCCTTTTTCAAGTGAGGTCAAAGCCCGCCAAAAATATTTCAAATAATTTTTTACGAGATGCTTCGGAATTTTTTATCGTCTGCTGGTCGTTCACATTACCCAAATGTACGAAAAATACTCACTTCGTCCTTGACATCTTTATTGGCTCTAAAATCAGACTTTGCCCAATTTTTCATGTATTCCCGATCATTTTTGTCAGAAATTAGTCTTATAGTCTTCATGATGTTTCTATACAACTTTAAGACCTCTTGGTGAACCATAAACTGCAATAATTCTTCGGTAAGTTTTCGTATGATAATAATAATAATATGTATAAACATGGCGGTCTTTGGCCGTTTGATTAACCTGCTTGAGATTCATCGATGTTTTTGATAATTTGCTGGCCATCTTGCCACTGTGCTGAGTCAAAATTGTCAGATCGACGATTAAAGAACTATCGTGAACTGTTTTCGGTCTAAAACGTCATGTAATGATAAATATTCGTTCACTCTTGCGATCCGAACGTTAACCCTGTTACGATAGCAGTGCAACGTAGAACGGCATGGATTTAAAGTCGTTCGGCACACGCCTGTCGCGCCATCTGTGCAACTCCGAAAGAACTCTTACTATGTTCGACATAACTACTGCGTTTATTTGAGAATATTCTTATAACGATAAAAGTATAACATGTATCAGCAATATTCAAATAATAATTGTACATTTTGTTAATATTTTTAAGATAATTCCAATCTTGTGACAATATTTTTCAATCTTGTACTAAATGGGGACGGAGCATTCAGATCGGTAAAACAGGTCGATGTTTTATCGCCGCTCCCCAGTTTCGTAAGATAGAAACATGGCTGACGTTTTTTTTAAATTAATATTCTATTATCTGAATACCGCATCATGGCAAGTTATCTAAAAAGGGATATCGGTCCGATTTACCCTGCACCACATTTATCTCATTCTAATATGCATTCTATCCTCCATTAACCCTTTTACTACATGATAATTCCATTAATTTCCGGACTTTAATGCGCTACCAGAGGGCAGCATTGTCGTCTCTTCTGCATGGGTATAATTTCACTTCATAGATTTTCCATTTTTCTGCGCTTACGTGATGCGCACTCGACCACCACAATTTATCTCATCTCTCTCTCTCTCTCTCTCTCTATCACTGATTCCTCGTATTAACATTATGCGTGTGCTCACTCTCGCTTCGTTCATATGTGTACGTACGTGAGCTCAATACTCGGACGATTGTTGATGCTTTTCCGTGGGACAAAGAGCGCGCGACACTGTGAGAATTTTCCGAATCGTTTTGGATAATCATCATAGTATTGATAATAACAAATTCACGGGCGTCACACAGTGGTGCTGGGTCGTCGCGGGGGAGACACACCAGCCGAGACTAAACAATGGACACGCTTCATTGGAGGGAAGGTAAAAATTCCTCGTTATTCTCTTCATCTACCCTGCGTATGTTGACCTTGTTAATCCTTCCTGCCTCTCGCGAGATATTACGAAAATTCAACCATCGCCATCTTTAGGACGTATACATACACACAATATATATATATATATATATATATATATATATGGATCTACTCGTACGACAATTTTCGCATATCGTGTCCAGCTATTTCGTTTTATTAAATGCTCAGTATCCCGAGAATCTCTCGGTAAAATGACCTTCACGAGCAACAGTTTGTCTCTTGATATGCACAATTATAAAAAATATTACCAATCTTTAACCTTCAAACATTCGCCATATCCACGAATGGGATCATATATTAATCTCAGTTGTCAATTACGAATAATCGTTTATTGTTCTGTTCCGAAATGCAAATTTTCAATCTCCTGTTTAACCCTAGAAGCTGACATATTTTTACGTCTATCTTAGACTACAGACTGGGTCTCGAAGACCTGTAGGTTTCTGTGTTAGTGCCTGTAACTTTGGATAGAATAAAAAATGTCTTTTTTTAGTTATAGAGAAAAATATCTAGAGGGCACAAATTGAAATATGCTGTTTCTATAATTCGCTAAAAAAATGCCTTTGATTTACGTTTAATTTGTCGTACGTGTACGTTTTAATTTGTCGGGAAACAAGTAATTTTCAGTGGGTTTGATATACTTATAGAGTTAACCCTACAAAGGAGATAAGTTATTTTGTTGTCTCAGTGTGAAATTGGCTTGGGGTAGATTTGTCCCCCAGTTATATTTTCTAGGGTTAAATGCATATCCAAAGTCAAACATGGCCAGGCTTTGGTCAATAATAATGATAAACTAATAAAATAATAAAGAATTGTATCTTTTACAGTCACCTGCACCTCAATGATTGCAAGGTTCGATGGATAATCTACGATAGGTTTTGTTGCAGTCCTTTGACAATGTGAGTGAATCTTGAGAATTAGCAAAAGGTCATCCTTGAAAAATAAAAAAAATAAACATCTTGAATCCGTATTCGATACCTCTTTTCTTCCTTTGGCTCCCTCCCCCTCTCGTGTTCTCAGATGTTTAGTCCGGTACAGATAAAGCAAGAATATCCTGGTGTGGATGAAGGCAGTCAAAACATAACAAACGGCATACAGGCCGCTTCGGAATATCCGATATTCACCAATCAGGATGTTGAGTACATGTATCGTCAGTTGCCACAATTTTGGGGACAGGCACAATTACAAACAAATCAAATGGTCGAGGATCTTGCATCCAAGGGCGATGCCCACATTCGTCAGGACATAGCACATTCGCAGGTAATTGAAAAAAACAAAGAGGAGAAAGTATCTTAACGATTTAGACAAAATGGTGGAGCCTCAAGAATTAAAAAGCTGTAAATCGTTCAGTTAAAATTCATTCATTTTTTGTTTTTTCGTAAATTTTTTGTAGCCACCAGTTCAACATTTAGCAGTGGCGAGTTATCTTCAACAGCCACCACAATCGCACGTCATGCCTTTCCAGGTTGAACAGCAGCATACTCACGATCGTGACAATCAGCAACAGCAGGCACAGGTTCAGGCACAAATGAGCCAACAGGCGCAACAAGCGAGTCACTCGCACTCAAGTCAGGATTCCCATCAGCCTCAATTAATGATGCAACATCCGGTAGCGATGAATCCAGGATTGCTCGGTGTTGCACCAAGTCAATCTCCAACAGCAGCAGCAGCAGTCGCAGCAGCAGCAGCAGCAGCTGCGGTAGCAGCAGCAACAGCAGCAGCAACTTCATCGACAACCACTAAGCACAATGGACCAGGCAGGCCGCCAAAATCAACAAACACAAACAGTAATTCTGGATCGCCAAAAAAATTGAAATGCCAGTGTGAAATTTGCTTCAAGGAATTTGGCCACAAGAGCAATCTCTTTATACACATGAGAACGCACAATGGCGAGCGTCCTTATAAATGCACACAGTGCGACAAGTGCTTTACGCACAGTGGCAATTTGGCAATACACATGAGAACACACAGTGGCGAGCGTCCTTACGCTTGTCAAATATGCGGCAAAATGTTTTCACATAGTGGCAATTTATCGACCCATTTGCGCACGCATTCCGGTGTAAAACCTTACAAATGCAGCGTTTGTGGCAAAGAATTTAGGCACAGTGGCAATTTATCAATACACGAGAGAATACATTCCGGTATAAAGCCATTTCAGTGCAAAGTATGCGGCAAAGAATTTTATCATAGCGGTAATCTGACGACTCACATGAAAAAGCATCCAATTGGCAAGAATTCTATCGAGCATCAGCAGCAGCAGCAGCACTGCCCTGAGAGCAACGAAGCTAGAATAGGTCCTATGGATCCTAACGTAGGACCAAATAATCCCGTAAGATTGGCAGTTAATGTTGCATCAACAGCTAATCGTGGTTTAAATGTTAGTAGAGCAAATAACGAGCATGATTCTGCTAAGAACGAGGGTCGAGATGAAAAACGTACGGAAGAATCGCTACAATTTGCCCCACCCACGAGTTAATGGCTCGCCAGTAAGGCTCATAATGAATTTCGTGTCTATCCACGCTGGCAATTTTCAGCATTCGCTGAGGCAATTGCGCAGCGCGACTTTGCTAATGGTGAAGAATTGCGTTGAAATTGGCTGCCTCTGAGAGAGAGAGAGAGTTCGAAATTTTTACTCCAGATCGAAATAGATCGAGAGAGAGAGAGAGAGAGAGTAGAGAAATACGTGATAAGAATTTCATAAAACTGACGAAAGGTGCATCATAGACACTTTGTTTTTTTTTTTTTTTACCTCAAGCGGATGTGATCAATGCGAACAATATTTTGTGCTGCGGACACAGACACACACAGCCACCCACGAATCTCTTCCTAAGAACAAGACAAAAACATAAAGAAAACAAAATGTACTTAAGGTTTTATCATTGTGCTTTAACGGTTTATCGCGAGTGATTGCCCGACAAGAGTTTTGGGTCTCGTGGAACAATTTCGACATTCGCTATATCGCTTTAATTTCTTTTAATATTATTTTTTTTTTTCTTTTTTTTTTGCCGCACGGTGATATCTATACTATGTTTATTATGTTAGAGCGCGTAAAGTATATATACATATATATATATATATATACATATTTAAATATAAATAATACGCGTCGATAGTTTTTCCTTCGATGTCGAAGGAATAACGAGATAAATAAGTAATCGCAGGTGCGTCGGATATATTAACGCCCCCCCTACTCCTCTCGACCGACTACTCATATACGATACAAATATTTTTCCTCGATGGAGCTCTCACGTTCCTCGAAACCTGAAAGGGCTGTTATTTTATCCCTTGCTCAACGCCCACCCCCCTCCCCCGCCCCCGCCGCCCCGTCTCATCGATGAGCACATCATGAATGCACTAAAAAAAAAAAAAAAAAATGTAAATCAAGTGTAAGGTGAATTGACGAGCCCTCGAGGGGACACACGAATCATGCGATGTCCTCCGAAGCAAAGTACTTTGGGTATTCTTTTTTTTTGTTTTTTTTTTTTTTTTGTGGTGATTCTTGTTTCGATATTTCGAAACACGATCCAGGCAGCCTCTGAGAGTGTTCCCCCGTAACGGATGGTCTCGTTCAACGCGACGAGAGACTTTGTATAAATGAACGAAAAAAAAAAAAAAAAAAAAACGACAGCATCGAAGAAATGACTCATACATCGATGAAATAAAACATTTGAAAACCGGAAATCCGGTTAGTGGCCGTTTTTACGT
>OY769905.1:27288938-27325460 GCA_963669185.1 Dyspetes luteomarginatus
GAGAGAGAGAAAGATTAGCAGAGAGAAAAAAAGAGAGAGAGAGAGAGAGAAAGATTAGCAGGGAGAAAAAAAGAGAGCGAGAGAGAGAAAGATTAGCAGAGAGAAAGAAAAAGAGAGAGAGAGAGAGAGAGATAGAAAGATTAGCAGAGAGAAAGAAAAAGAGAGAGAGAGAGAGAGAGAGAGAGAAAGAAAGATTAGCAGAGAGAAAGACAACAGGAGATAGAGAGAGGAAAATTAGCAGAGAAAATGAAAAAAAACCAGAGAGAGAGAAAGATTAGCAGAGAGAAAGAAAACAAGAGAGAGAGAGAAAGATTAGCAGAGAGAAAGAAAACAAGAGAGAGAGAGAGAAAGATTAGCAGAGAGTACAAAAGAGAGAGAGAGAGAGAAAGATTAGCAGAGAGAAAAAAAGAGAGCGAGAGAGAGAAAGATTAGCAGAGTGAAAGAAAACAAGAGAGAGAGAGAGAGAAAGAGAAAGATTAGCAGAGAGAAAGAAAACAAGAGAGAGAGAGAGAAAGATTAGCAGAAAAAATGAAAAATGCGAGTTGCGCGCGCGATGTTGTGCTCGCTCGAGGACGCGAACGGGGAAGGCTAGAGGCCGCGTGCGCGAGTACAACATGCGTGTTTTGTGTTATAGAGAGATATAGGTAACGCGTACTTAGTATACGTGATACGTGCGCACATTGCGCTGCTCTGCGTTGTCCAGCTTCGAGGGAGGGCTGTTGGACTTTGAATGTGTCATTGATTTCTTAGTCGCTTCGTGAGATTTCATATATAATAGTGATTATTATTATTATTATTATTATTATTATTATTATTATTATTATTATTATTATTATTATTATTATTATTATTATTATTATTATTATTATTATTATTATTATTATTATTACTATTATTATACGACGAGCTACTCTTATTCGTGTAACTTACACGATTCCATTTATTTATTTTTCATTCAGACTCGCTCGTCAAGTTTGGCCATATATTTTCAGGTTTTCAGGATTTTAATGAATATTTCTCTTCGAAATACGATACTAACTATAGATATATAGAAAAAAAATATTTCCAGTTTGCACTAAATGCGATGGAATTAAGCGTTGTTGGTGGTATTTTTATTGCAGAAATTAATCATTTAGACATATTCTTGTCCCAGATATCCTTGATATCCTTGATCACGGATATCCTCAGACTTTTAAGCCCCTATAAGACGTGTGTAAATTTTTCTACTATTCTCTGTTTTTTTTTTTACTAATTTCTGCTCTTTATGAAAAAGTTCAAATTTATTTGAATCTTTTGATTATTTAAACAGAGGAAGCGAATAAAGAGCCATTTTATTGAAACTAAAAGTAGTTAAAAAAAAAAAGGTACAACGCTGACTCATTATAGGGTCACCTGCTATTAGTCTCCAAGTTTAAATTTAATTATCGTCAGCGTGTTTAAATTTCTTTTGGGGCACACACAATTGTCGTCCATTTTACACGTGTAAGATTGAAATGTAACAATTTATTATACATATATCTCTGTTTTTGACATGTCTTTGATATGTATGTATATATTATTGTTACATATGTTTTTCGCCATTTTTTTTTATTTCTATGGATGACCGGTCCGATATATATATATATATATATGTATATATATAGTGAAAATAACAGATATAGACGAAATTAATAATCAGTTGAATAGTGAAAAAAAAAAAAAAAAAAAATTGAATCGTTATAAAATGCGATCAAGTATTTACCGTAGAATTACAACTTGGTCCAGACAAATGCTGCTTGGCTTCGTGTGTCAATAACTGGTACATCCACCTTTTAAACACATCTATATATATATATATATATATATATATATATATATATATATATATATATACATACACGTAGGGAAGACTAAGGGCCACTTGCCGCAGGGATGACTTGATGCATTAGGGATGCTTTTTTTTTCAAACGCAGATAAGTATCGCATCTCTGCCTATGTGCCAAAGGCCAGAACTGTTGGCCATTCTGATTGTGAGAAAAATATAATACATTAAAAGGCGATAAGCGCAGCAAGTAGTCCTAGTCTCCCCCATATAAAGTCATATATACATATATATATATATATGAATATATATACAAATATATAAATATATATATATATATGAATATATATACAAATATATAAATATACATATACATATATTCATACATACATATATACTTATGATATCCGGGACGAAGGTAGGACTTTCATACAAAGCACATCAGCCCATCTTCGCACAAAGCTTGGCCGATCCTCAGGAGAGGCAGCGGGAAGGGCGGGGGAGGGGAGGCGATAGCGACCACATGCCAGGCAATGCTAAGGACGAGCGGGAAGAAAAATTGTTCGAGACAAGCTAGCCGAGCGATACTCAGACCCGGCGAATAAAGAATAACGTAGATATATATATATATATATATATATGGATAAAAAAAAATAAGAAATATCAAAATGACGAGAAAAAAAAAAAAAAAAAAGATATACCCTCTTTTACTACCTGAGCTCTCTTCGGTCGGGGGAAGGTGGCGATAAATAACCGTGTCTCGCGCCTCCTCGCGAGCTCATGAGAAGAGAGCAACATCGGCAGCAGCAGCAGCAGCAGCAGCAAAAGCACACCAGCGTGAGCTCTGGCATAACGCAAAATCCTTTTACTCCTCGGGGCATAGAGAGAGAAAGAGGGAGGGAGAGAGAGAGAGAGAGACAGAGAGAGAGAGAGAGAGAGAGAGAGAGAGAGAGAGAGAGAGAGAGAGAGAGAGAGAGAGAGAGAGAGAGAGAGAGAGAGAGAGAGAGAGAGAGAGAGAGAGAGAGAGAGAGAGAGAGAGAGAGAGAGAGAGAGAGAGAGAGAGAGAGAGAGAGAGAGAGAGAGAGAGAGAGAGAGAGAGAGAGAGAGAGAGAGAGAGAGAAAAAGAGAGAGAGAGAAAGAGAGAGAGAGAAAGAGAGAGAGAGAGAGAAAGAAATGGCGAAGAACGTTCAAAGAGCGCCTCGAGACAAGAAGAGGCAACAGAGAGAGGCCAGGCCAGGCTAAACTTAGCTGCCCCCGTATATGCGGCTGGAAGATGCGCCGTCTTTTCTCTTTACCGCGAATTCAGGATCAGGAGCATCTCACCGGACGCAGGTATATATATATATACATATATATATATATATATATATATATATATATATATATATATATATATACGCTTATCGAGACTCTTCTTCTGCGAAACGGTTCCTCTCTCGTTCATCACACGGTTTTATGAACTCGTAGGCTCGCTACTTGGCTTTTGCTATATATATATATATATATAGAGAGGGAGACATCTCTAAGTATACGTCGTCAGCGGTGAAAACCGTTCTCTCGTGACCGATTGCACCCGCAGTCAATGCATTTTATGGATGAGTTTCCATCGTGGTACAGACTTAGAATCTGTTTGCACTATCCGAGCACACCGGTGGGGTAAACGATTACCTGGAAAATTGTATTTATAGCAGCCAATCCGCTTGCTGGAGAAGCTCACCCGAGGGATATATAAGTGGCACTAGTTACGGGCTAAAAAATTTAAATTACATGCTATTTTGTTTTTTATCTATTTTTGCTATCCGTAACAGGAATGGCATTTCATTTTTTTTGTTTCTTGCATTGGAAACGAGAAATTGAGCATTTGGAAAATAATATTTTATTTGAATAACTATCAGTTATTGACAATTTTTATTATTATTATTATTATTATTATTATTATTATTATTATTATTATTATTATCGAGTGTTTGTTATCGGTTCGGTCATTTTCATTCTCTATATTGATATATTCGCTAATAATTATACACACGTATCCATCAATTACATAAACGCATTTGTACTATCTCACGATTTATCCGAACTCACTGATGCATATTCTGAAGACCTCGAGGATCCCGTAACGCTGACGATGCATGTAACCCATGCGATAGAGACGCCTCCGGTAATCTAGCCAGTTTTAGCCATTCTGTACGGAGAATCATATAAGATAATACATATTGAACAAGGACCATCAAATAACGGGTGGCCTATTTTTAATAGGCCAATCACTGCCCGATTAACATAATCAATGGAAGGAAAAAAAAGAAGAAAAATTATCGTCGCCTCCGGTAATCTCGCCAGTTTTAGCCATTCTGTACTGATATCGTCGCCTCCGGTAATCTAGCCAGTTTTAGCCATTCTGTACCGAGAATCATATAAGATAATACATATTGAACAAGGACCATCAGATAACGGGTGGCCTATTTTTAATAGGCCAATCACTGCGCGATTAACGTCAATGGAAGGAAAAAAAAAGAAAAATTATCATCGCCTCCGGTAATCTAGCCAGTTTTAGCCATTCTGTACCGAGAATCATATAAGATAATACATATTGAACAAGGACCATCAGATAACGGGTGGCCTATTTTTAATAGGCCAATCACTGCGCGATTAACGTCAATGGAAGGAAAAAAAGCATAAAAATTATCGTCGCCTCCGGTAATCTAGCCAGTTTTAGCCATTCTGTACTGAGAATCATATAAGATAATACATATTGAACAAGGACCATCAGATAACGGGTGGCCTATTTTTAATAGGCCAATCACTGCGCGATTAACGTCAATGGAAGGAAAAAAAGCATAAAAATTATCGTCGCCTCCGGTAATCTAGCCAGTTTTAGTCATTCTGTACCGAGAATCATATAAGATAATACATATTGAACAAGGACCATCAGATAACGGGTGGCCTATTTTTAATAGGCCAATCACTGTGCGATTAACGTCAATGGAAGGAAAAAAAGCATAAAAATTATCGTCGCCTCCGGTAATCTAGCCAGTTTTAGCCATTCTGTACCGAGAATCATATACGATAATACATATTGAACAAGAACCATCAGATAACGGGTGGCCTATTTTTAATAGGCCAATCACTGCGCGATTAACGTCAATGGAAGGAAAAAAAGCATAAAAATTATCGTCGCCTCCGGTAATCTAGCCAGTTTTAGCCATTCTGTACCGAGAATCATATAAGATAATACATATTGGACAAGGACCATCAGATAACGGGTGGCGTATTTTTAATAGGCCAATCACTGCCCGATTAACGTCAATGGAAGGAAAAAAAGCATAAAAATTATCGTCGCCTCCGGTAATCTAGCCAGTTTTAGCCATTCTGTACCGAGAATCATATAAGATAATACATATTGAACAAGGACCATCAGATAACGGGTGGCGTATTTTTAATAGGCCAATCACTGTGCGATTAACGTCAATGGAAGGAAAAAAAGAAGAAAAATTATCGTCGCTTTCTCCGTTTCAAACACTTTCTAACCGAGCTAATATCATAGTAGTCTGTGCATATGTGTATATTTACGAATGTTTACATGGGAGATTTTATAAATGTGACAGCGACGAAAAAGTTCAACGTTGGAAAATTCTCGCAAAGTTTAGAAATTGAGAAATTTTGTGGATAAATTATCTCAAATTGTTACTGTGACAGTTAATTTATTAAATTGCAGAGAAAAATATTTTTCTCTGATTTTTATAATCGAAGAAAAAAAATACATGATATGCAGCATCCGAGATAGAAATATAATAGCTAAAAGTATATATATATATATATGCAGAAAGAGCCGAGCTTCTTAGATCATTTTTTCGTCCATTAAAGTCATCACTCGTGTGCATTGGCAAGCGCAAACGTTCGAGCTGCTCTCGCTTGTTACAACTTCTCGCGTATTATATATATATATATATATATAGATACATGGAAGTTGTTTCTTGATTTCAATTCATTGGCGTGTCCCAATGAATAATCAGTGAATGTTGCAACGAACTACTCTCGACCTCTCCGTTACCGAGTTTACATCTCGTGTCATGGTTATTAAAATTATAACATTAAAAAATCATTTATGTCATTTTGAAATTATCTTCAATGATTATTAATTTTTTTTTCTTTTTTTTTTTTTAAATCAATAATTCAAATTATACGCTCGAGGGTGATAATTAATAAAACGGATGCTGTACAGTTTTGTCATAAAATTATCGCGAATATATCGAAATGATAATAAAAATTTTCGATCAATCATGCGAAATATCTCAATGAATATTTTCAAATTTATGGCAATTGTCGTTTTTTTTTTTTTTTATATTATTTGTTTCTTACATCACCAAAAAAAAAATCTCAAATATTTCCACAATCTATCAAATCGACCTCCATACGACCTGCTATTATGGATTCGGCCCGTCTTCGCATACCTGAGCTATATTTTATTTCCATGAGCAACAGGATACTCCAAAGAGATGATGCTAATTCTCGCGAGGCGAATTATATACCGATGAAGAAGTTACCGCGATTCCCGTTTGAGAACGTGTGTGTGTGTGTGTGTGTGTGTGTGTGTGTGTGTGTGTGTGTGTGTGTGTGTGTGTGTGTGTGTGTGTGTATGTGGGAGAGAGAGAGAGAGAGAGAGAGAGAGAGAGAGAGAGAGAGAGAGAGAGAGAGAGAGAGAGAGAGAGAGAGACGATACTCTTTTCACATAGTTATAATATAATATTATAATAATATTATGACGATGTATATAAAAGTACATCTATCTATACGACTTTGCAATTTAAAGATTATGTTTACGACGATCTTCAGTTCGCATGGTATCATCGCCATAATCGCCTCTGGCATCAAAAAATAAAAAGAAGAATAAAACAAAAAAAAAGAAGAAAAAACAGAAATCCTCCAAGGTGGCTGGCGCCACTGAATAAGTAAACACGTTTTACAGAACACGCACATATATATATATATATATATATATATATATATATATATATTCCCCATGTCCTATCTTTATTATCAGTTAGTATTCGCATCACCTCCAACTGTGTTAACGGAAGAAGAAGAAGAAAAAGAAGAAGAAAAAAAAACAGAAACGTAAAACTTGCTGTGGTTACGATTATTATGATGACGATGTTCAGCGTGAGCTCAATATACCTCGATCGTATTTTCGAATCAATCACGGAAGTATATATATATATATATATATAGATATAAAATTTATATATTTTCTATATACGACATATGCACGCGAAACACGTTGGGTGAATTTTGCAAATGTCGGGGTGCGGCGAGACAAAGAGCTGTAATATTATTTAAAGATTTATAAAATATTTATACAGAGACGTGTTTTTTCCTCTTTGCATAACAACTATCGCCATAATAGCAGAACGGTTGATGAACGTAAAGATTGGCCATTTTTATTTTTCGATCTGGACAAAGCACAACGAGGATCGAATTAAAAACGAAAGAAGAAAGGACGCTTGAAAAATGCGCCCTCTGTCAGACATAACCTCAAATATAGTGCAGTAATCGAGGCTGCATAGGAGGGGAAGAAAACGTAACGAAGAAGAAGAAGAAGAAGAAGAAGAAGAAGAAGAGGCGCGCGTGTAATAGATGGAAGAAAAGATGCACGTGATGGAGGCAAGTGGTATGGGCCAGTGGTTACTGTCCCAGTTATGTACAGAGAGATATTACTACTTTGCGTGCGTATCCGTGCATCGCTCCGATGTCACGTCCTTGCGCTCTACGTCATCTTCATTTGCCCATATTCTTCTTTACTGTATATATATATATATACATATATATATATATGCATGTGTAGATAGATAGATAAAGATAGGTAGACACATAGAGAGAGAGAGAGAGAGAGAGAGAGAGAGAGAGAGAGAGAGAGAGAGAGAGAGAGAGAGAGAGAGAGAGAGAGAGAGAGAGAGAGAGAGAGAGAGAGAGAGAGAGAGAGAGAGAGAGAGAGAGAGAGAGAGAAAGAGAGACAGTTTCTACATATATATACATACATATATATACCTAAACGCGTGTGTACTCTGTAGTGAGAGAGTTGAGTATCTCGCGCTACGTGACTCGATGAAAAATAAAATATGTACAGGTAGCTTTTTGCCATACATTATAAAGTATATACAGTGTGGGAAAGATGTCTATATATATATATATATAAATATATATGCATATATGCATATATAGGAAGAGAGATGGAAGACCAGTTGGTTATGGAAAGTGAAGACGAGGAGAAGGTCGATCGAGATGACGATGAAGACGATCATTAATATAACACATCCTCATCTTGTTGCTCCTTTCGTTCAAGACGGCGCTATATACCCGTCAGAGTTCGCAATCTGAAATTTTTTACACAGCACAGACATAATTTCTTTCTCACACACGCTTTTATTTATGTGATATATATATATATATATATATATATATATTTATGACAATTATTAGAATCGATAATTTCTTGGGACTTAAATCTTCTCTTTATATCTAAAAAAATCTTGATCGTCAACAAGGAAACTTTCAAAGTATATTCTACGCAGTTTATAATCAGCATAGTCGCAGGGATGAAAATCGAACGTTTTCTTGATATTTTATACAGCTGGAAATCCCGCAAGATTTTTTGTTACAAATTTTTTTCATACGTTGAATTTCGTGGGGAAAAATTCTTCTGTCAATTATATCTATTATCACATTTACGTGATTATTATTACGGGTCGATAAGATTAAGTTTTTGAAAATTCGTGAAATTTTTATTTATTCGTAAAAAAAAAACAAAAATTTCACGTGCCACGTATATTTTCGAGTCGCACACAGAGAGCGATTGTTAAAGGTCGGAGTTCAATAGGTGTTAGTGGACAGACGCTGATGTAAGATTCTTATACGTGTACATGCTACTTTGTACATACAATGTAGAGTGTACATACATATATATACATATATATATATAGACCAATATATAATGGCCAATTGTATTTCTATTCTATTTCTATATATATATATATATATATAGAAATACAATTGGCCATTCGTCGCGATAGTTTTTGGTAAAATGCATAAATGGTAAGAAGAAAAATCATCGATGCAAACTTTTCGTTGCTTTATTTAAAGTTCATTGACTCAACTTTGTATGTTAGTCGAATTAACATCGTCCTTAAGTTGGCCCGATATTTAATTTATGCTGAGATATTCACCCAGTAATTTTTTTTTACGGCGTACTTGAAGAGTTTTTTTTACTATTTTTTTTACTATTTGTGTCTTACTATAGCGACAAGGACAAAGAGTAATACGCGAAGCCTCGAGTGCACGAGATGGATTTAGCGGTGGACTTGCGGTCGACTTAATCTATACGTCCGATACCATTCGATTCCGATACCATTGATACTGCATAAATGAATTAATTAAAAATATATATATACATATATATATATATATATAAATAATTGTTTTTACCTGTATAAATGAATATAAAGTTGTGAATTATATATCATGATATATTGTACTATAATAAAATGGGAATGTCTCGGGGCCAAGTAACTAAGTGGAAGATTCATTAACGTAATATAAAATTATGTGTAAATATTCATGTAAAACCTGTAAAAAATTGTAAATGTGTACACACACATACCCATATGTATAGATATATATATATATATATATATATAAATAATTGTTTTTACCTGCATAAATGAATATAAAATTGTGAATTATATATCATGATATATTGTACTATAATAAAATGGGAACGTCTCGGGGCCAAGTAAATAAGTTGAAGATTCATTAACGTAATATAAAATTATGTGTAAATATTCATGTAAAACCTGTAAAAATTTGTAAATGTGTACACACACATACCCATATGTATATATATATATATATATATAAATAATTGTTTTCACCTGCATAAATGAATATAAAATTGTGAATTATATATCATGATATATTGTGCTATAATAAAATGGGAACGTCTCGGGGCCAAGTAAATAAGTTGAAGATTCATTAACGTAATATAAAATTATGTGTAAATATTCATGTAAAACCTGTAAAAAATTGTAAATGTGTACCCACACACATGCACACGTCCATACACATAATATATATATATATATATATATATATATATATATATATATATATATATATATATGAAATGGTGATATTTTTTTTATTTTTGGTTTTTCCCCGTTCGAATACGTCGATCGTGCCATTTCATGTCGTTGGGTGATGATTGGTACATATTAGCAGTTGTGGTGGTGGTAAAGGCTTGAGCGTGGTGGTGGAACAAACTCCACCACCTTCGAAAGAGACGAATCTCCCACCCTTTGGACAGAGTTCGATGCAGCGGCGGCAAGCAAACGCTACTAAGACACGCCGGGTCTTTGGGGCCGTTTGCTCGTTGTGTACCATTAGCTGATCCCACGTCGTTGTCGCGAGCCGAGTATACGAGTCTCCTCGTTTCACGCAGAGGGATATTTGAGACTGGTGTGTGTGTGCGAGAGTGTGGGGATACCAGTTTGTTATTTCTCGTGCAATCGAGATCCATGTAACGCGGTGAGTCGCGAGACAATTGTGTCTTTTTGCGATTAAAAAAAAATCGAAAAAAAAAAAAAATCGTTTTTTCTTCTTCTTCTTCTTCTTATTATTATTTTATATATAAAAAAATCAAGTGATTCGCGATGGACGAGCATAAAATTGAAAGAATAAAGAAAATTGAAATTTTGTACATTTATAAGGCAAATTAGCGGCTCGTTTTTTTGAGCCTCAGAGAACACGAGAAGATAACGAGGGAAGAGATAATAAGATCGAGAGAGAGAGAGAGGAATAAGAAGAAGAAAAAGAAGAAAAAGAAGAAGAAATAGCAATCGTTGATGAGGTGAGACGATAAGCTCAACGAAAGAAAGACGAAGAAGAAGAAGAAGAAGAAGAAGAAGGCAAAGACGACAAAGAGAATAAGAAGAAGCCTCACATAAGCTGAGAACGAGGGGGAACGAGTTTTCAGAGTCGCGAACGAGGGAGTCAAGCTCCGGTGGAACGCACCAGTCTGGACCACAGGTGGTTGAGCCCTCAGCGTTTCAAGTCAACGCTCGCGAGAGGAAGATACTGCAACCCCGATCGGTAGAATCATCGCGCAACCGCGGTTCCCGATATACCGGATTCACGAGTTTTCGGCCACTATCGCGATTCTCCTCTCTTATTCTTCTTCTCTATAAAATACAAAAACGACAATTTCCGAGATCGGAAAAATAACGTTCAACAGCTTCCTCAAAGTTTTCTATCGTAACGATCGTCTTATCTGTGGCCTTTTTACGCATATTCGAGTTTTTTTTTTTTCATCGACGCAACGAATTTCCGGCACCAGGTCAGTAAATATTCATTCATCCTATCATTATCTTTATCTCGCATTTCTCGCCTTTATTTATTTTATATCTCTAAATATCAAATTTGATATTATGCATTTGACGTATTCTGTATTTTAGTTGTATATATTCTAGCTCAATATATATATATGTATAATTATATATATATGTATATATATAATATAATATATATAATATATGTATATAATATATAATATATAATATATATAATATATAATGTATATAATATATATAATATATATAATATATATATGATGCATAATATCTAACTGGATATTATATATAGATATTTGCTATAGATATACAGCTAGAGCTGCATCAGCTGGTAAATCTTACGATTCACAGAGAGAAAATCCTCCAAGATGATTTTCTGTCCAAATAATTATTTGAAAAATATTAATATTCATTGTAGAAAAATTCTAAATTACTTTTGATAAAAGTTTTGCGAGGATTTTTTTTCATTGTACAATTTTAACGGATTATAATTCTTATTTGTCGAGATAAAAAATTAACAAGTATTTCTTCTTGAATGAATTTGAATGATTTTTTTAAAATTGGAATTAGGCTATCGATGATTGACTGAAGATAAAATTTTGGATTGGTGTAAAAATGCGTATGATTGCTTACAGCTTGCTCAGATAGATCGTAAAATATTTTATCGTTCAAGTATTTATATATTTATATATATATACAGATATACATATATATATGTATATATATAGATATTTGTTATAGATATACAGTTGGAGCTGCATCAGCTGGTAAATCTTACGATTCACAGAGAGAAAATCCTTCAAGATGATTTTCTGTCCAAATAATTATTTGAAAAATATTAATATTCATTTTAGAAAAATTCTAAATTACTTTTGATAAAAGTTTTTCCATTTATACAGATTACAATTTTGCCAGGAATTTTTTTCATTGTACAATTTTAACGGATTATAATTCTTATTTGTCGAGATAAAAAATTAACAAGCATTTCTTCTTGAATGAATTTGAATGATTTTTTTTTAAATTGGAATTAGGCTATCGATGATTGACTGAAGATAAAATTTTGGATTGGTGTAAAAATGCGTATGATTGCTTGCAGCTAGCTCAGATAGATCGTAAAATATTTTATCGTTCAAGTATTTATATATTTGTATATATATATATATATATATATATGTATGTATATCTCTACATATACATATATATGTATATATATCTGAGCATATCAGTTGGTGAATCTTATAAATGACTATGAGGGTATATATAAATCTTTTGGGTGGTACAAAAAAATGTTCATTGCACGAGTATATATATGCACATAGACAAGAAAGTAAGTAGCTCGACAAACAGGAAGGTAAAAATACTTTTAGCGCCCGTTTGCAGCATGTGCGTGTCTGTTTGTATTCATGTCTCTCCCGTTAGTGGTAGACTGTAACGAGAAAGGCAATTATTACTCGTGAGAGATCGCGGAATTCAGCGAACAAGGTGGATTAATCAGTCAAGTCACATTTAACGTGCATCACACGGGATAACTCTCGTTCGTACCAGATCTCTCGTTCAACGTGACATCGCCCGACATACGCACGTTCTTCGCCTCTCTCTCTCTCTCTCTCTCTGTCTCTTATTATTCAAAGATATTTCCTCAATTTAATTGGAACGCACGTGGAAAAAGACTGTGGTTAAAATATTGCCAGTTTTAATTAATGAATTTCAGTATTACGAGCGTATGTTTGTATATAATTATACAATTATTTTAATTAAAATAAAAATTTTAACTGCGATTTATTAAAAATAAAAAACAATATTTTAAATTATCATTATTTTCTATTAAATAAAATTCTTTGCTTTTAAATATTACACACAGGTCGAATGAAAAATTGGAAAAATAATTCATTTTCAAATTTATTTAAATTCCGGATAAACTCGAGTACAAGATAAAAATTTATTAGTAAAATGTTTACGCATAATGCCAGTTTTAATAAATGAATTTCAGTATTACGAGCGTATGTTTGTATATAATTATACAATTATTTTAATTCAAATAAAATTTTTAACTGCGATGGATTAAAAAAAAAAAACAATATTTCAAATTATCATTATTTTATATTAAATAAAATTCTTTGCTTTTAAATATTACACACAGGTCGAATGAAAAATTGGAAAAATAATTCATTTTCAAATTTATTTAAATTCCGGATAAACTCGAGTACAAGATAAAAATTTATTAGTAAAATGTTTACGCATAATGCCAGTTTTAATTAATGAATTTCAGTATTACGAGCGTATGTTTGTATATAATTATACAATTATTTTAATTAAAATAAAAATTTTAACTGCGATTTATTAAAAATAAAAAACAATATTTTAAATTAACATTATTTTATATTAAATAAAATTCTTTGCTTTTAAATATTACACAGGCAGAATGAAAAATTGGAAAAATAATTCATTTTCAAATTTATTTAAATTCCGGATAAACTCGAGTACAAGATAAAAATTTATTAGTAAAATGTTTACGCATAATGCCAGTTTTAATAAATGAATTTCAGTATTACGAGCGTATGTTTGTATATAATTATACAATTATTTTAATTAAAATAAAAATTTTAACTGCGATTTATTAAAAATAAAAAACAATATTTTAAATTATCATTATTTTCTATTAAATAAAATTCTTTGCTTTTAAATATTACACACAGGTCGAATGAAAAATTGGAAAAATAATTCGTTCTCAAATTTATTTAAATTCCGGATAAACTATAAGATAAAAATTTATTAGTAAAATGTTTACGCATATTGCCAGTTTTAATAAATGAATTTCAGTATTACGAGCGTATGTTTGTATATAATTATACAATTATTTTAATTCAAATAAAATTTTTAACTGCGATGGATTAAAAAAAAAAAACAATATTTCAAATTATCATTATTTTATATTAAATAAAATTCTTTGCTTTTAAATATTACACACAGGTCGAATGAAAAATTGGAAAAATAATTCATTTTCAAATTTATTTAAATTCCGGATAAACTCGAGTACAAGATAAAAATTTATTAGTAAAATGTTTACGCATAATGCCAGTTTTAATTAATGAATTTCAGTATTACGAGCGTATGTTTGTATATAATTATACAATTATTTTACTTAAAATAAAAATTTCAACTGCGATTTATTAAAAAAATAAAAACAATATTTTAAATTATCATTATTTTATATTAAATAAAATTCTTTGCTTTTAAATATTACACACAGGTCGAATGAAAAATTGGAAAAATAATTCATTTTCAAATTTATTTAAATTCTGGATAAACTCGAGTATAAGATAAAAATTTATTAGTAAAATGTTCACGCATAATACACTTTGGTCCATTTAGTGAAAATAAAATAATAAAATGACCGACCTCAAGACAGCCCTATTTGGAAAACCCCGAAAGTTGCCTCGACTTTGCCCAACTCACACGATCTCGTTCTCTTTGACTTGTTTTCCCGACTCCAGGTCAGCAATCGGGGCGACTCACCGTGAGCTGCGACCCACCTGACTATCGAGATTGCATATATACATATACATATCGACGGGCTCGTTTTGCTCCGAAAGCCACTAATGGCTCGATCTTGGAACGGTTTAGATCTACACATCGTAAATGAAAGACCGTTGCGACTGTCTGTGTGTCTGTGTGTGTGTGTGTGTGTGTGTGTGTGTATGTGTGTGATTGCTGGTTAACGAGATAACTGCACTACAATTTTAGTTTTCTCAGTATATTTTTAATTAATTACGGAAAAAATAAAATAAAAATTGATACAATCGACATTTAATTATTTATCCGGTGAAAATCTAACAATCCATACAACAAATTTCAATCGTCAATTGTTAATTTGGAGTAGTAAAAATATGGACAAACGTTTCCAGATATAATCCAAAATTGTGATGAAAAAAATGTTCCATAAGCCAAAAATAAAATATTTTATTAAATTGGAATACATTATCTGCTCCTTTAAATAGAAAAGTATATATTTTCTTGATTCAATACTATACATATTATAATAATAATTATAATAATAATTATAATAATTATAATATTTTTTCCTCTAATTATAAAAATAATATTTTTTCCTCTAATTATAAAAATAATATTTTTTTCGATCAGACAAAAATCATTATCTTTTTAGTGGCATTAAAAAATTTAATTTTCCTTCCATGTTTAGATAATATTTTCCATTACCGAGATTTTATTAACCGCGATAGCTCTCTTTTTATCGTTTTACAATATTACTGACAAAATCTCAATAGAGTATGGAGATTTAGCTCTTAGACAAAAATCATTATCTTTTTAATGGCAATAAAAAATGTAATTTTCCTTCCATATTTAGATAATATTTTCCATTACCGAGATTCTATTAACCGCGATAGCTCCCTGTTTATCGTTTTACAGTATTACAGACAAAATTTCAATAGAGTCGAGATTTAGCTCTTAGACAAAAATCATTATTTTTTTAATTGCATTAAAAAATATAATTTTCCCTCCCTGTTTAAATAATATTTTTCATTACCGAGATTCTATTAACCGCGATAGCTCCCTGTTTATCGTTTTACAGTATTACAGACAAAATTTCAATAGAGTCGAGATTTAGCTCTTAGACAAAAATCATTATTTTTTTAATTGCATTAAAAAATATAATTTTCCCTCCCTGTTTAAATAATATTTTTCATTACCGAGATTCTATTAACCGCGATAGCTCCCTGTTTATCGTTTTACAGTATTACAGACAAAATTTCAATAGAGTCGAGATTTAGCTCTTAGACAAAAATCATTATTTTTTTAATTGCATTAAAAAATATAATTTTCCCTCCCTGTTTAGATAATATTTTTCATTATCGAGATTCTATTAACCGCGATAGCTCTCTGTTTATCGTTTTATAGTAATATAAACAAAATTTCAATAGAGTCGAGATCTCTTAGACAAAAATCATTATCTTTTTAATTGCAATAAAAAATATAATTTTCCCCCTATGTTTAAATAATATTTTTCATTATCGAGATTCTATTAACCGCGATAGTTCAATACAATAAATAGATCGTACACGGAACAAACTTTAATGTCTTTGTTTATCGTTTTATAGTATGATGATACATTATAGACAAAACCCCAATAGAGTCTGGAGCTTTAGCTCTCGTTGATCAGAAGGTCACTTCCGTGAATAAAATACACGCGTCAATATATATATGTATATATATATGTATATATATGTATATAAGCTCATATCGTGCAAAGCCTTTATATACATTCTATACCGTCTATAATTGACAATGAAATATCACACGAGGACGAATGTGAGAGTCAAATGTTCTCGATGCGGTGATACTGGGTACATTTCCATCTCGAGTGAAAAATATGCGTTTAGTCTTCCGTAAGGATGAATATTACTATTTGTTTCACCCGTCGTCGCCGTCGCCGCCGCCGTCAACGTCGTCGTCGTCATTGTCATTGTCGTCGTCTAGACAGCGATATATAAAAATTATTGTCACAAATAAATAACCAAATATTTTCTCGTTATGTCCCAAAAGACCTTCTGACAATTAATATATATGCATCTTCAATGTCACATTTTCGTTTCTCTTGAATTTATTATCGCACGAGCACGCCAAAATATTCTCACCTCTCCATATCGGATCTTTTTCATATTGATTTATAAATTGTAAAAATGAAAGAAAATTGTCGCCTCGCGAGACGATAACGATTTTATGATAATCGTTTCATTTATCTAAATGAACGAATCCATGGCGCCCTCGGTCTAGGCGAGACAATTCAATCAAATATTTTTCATCACGCCTCACTCATTTTTTACATATGATTAAATATTATTCAAGCCTGTGTGACCTCAGCTTATCAGTCACGAATGAAGAGTTTGAAAACTATTTTTAAAAAATTGAAAAAATTAAAAAAATTATCATGACGATCAAGTGTCTCTCGAATGATACTAAATCAATATTTTCGCCAAGTTTAGAATAATTTTAACTTTTCGATCGTTATACATACTTTTTTTTAAATAATTTTTATTCACATGAAGAGATGATGCCTTATCAGTTATTTGTAGGAAAAGTCCCAAAAGTTTAAATTCTAATTTTTCTTACGTCTATAAATGCGATATATGAGGTGATGGTCGGATCATATAATGGATCGAAACGCTCGCACATGTCTACCAAATCAATATTTTCGCAGAATTTAGAATTATTTTTTACTTTTCGATACATTTTTTTTTTTTTTAATTTTTATTCACATAACGAGATGATGGCTTGTCAGTTATTTGTAGAAAAATTGCCAAAAGTTTAAATTCTAATTTTTCGTACGTATATAAATGCGATATATTAGGTGATGATCGAATACTTTTCGATCGAAATACATAGATTTTTTTTTTTTTTAATTTTTATTCACATGACGAGATGATGGCTTATCAGTTATTTGTAGAAAAATTGCCAAAAGTTTAAATTCTAATTTTTCGTACGTATATAAATGCGATATATTAGGTGATGATCGAATACTTTTCGATCGATATACATAGATTTTTTTTTTTTTAAATTTTTATTCACATGACGAGATGATGGCTTATCAGTTATTTGTAGAAAAATTGCCAAAAGTTTAAATTCTAATTTTTCGTACGTATATAAATGCGATATATTAGGTGATGATCGAATACTTTTCGATCGATATACATAGATTTTTTTTTTTTTATATTTTTATTCACATGACGAGATGATGGCTTATCAGTTATTTGTAGGAAAATTGCCAAAAGTTTAAATTCTAATTTTTCGTACGTATATAAATGCGATATATTAGGTGATGATCGAATACTTTTCGATCGATATACATAGATTTTTTTTTTTTTATATTTTTATTCACATGACGAGATGATGGCTTATCAGTTATTTGTAGGAAAATTGCCAAAAGTTTAAATTCTAATTTTTCGTACGTATATAAATGCGATATATTAGGTGATGGTCGAATACTTTTCGATCGATATACATAGATTTTTTTTTTTTTTAATTTTTATTCACATGACGAGATGATGGCTTATCAGTTATTTGTAGAAAAATTGCCAAAACTTTAAATTGCAATTTTTCGTACGTATATAAATGCGATATATTAGGTGATGGTCGAATACTTTTCGATCGATATACATAGATTTTTTTTTTTTTTTAATTTTTATTCACATGACGAGATGATGGCTTATCAGTTATTTGTAAAAAAATTGCCAAAAGTTTAAATTGTAATTTTTCTTACGTCTATAAATGCGATAGTATATACATATATATATATATAGGTACATGAGGTGATGGTCGGATCAAGATTGAAAGGCAGTCTTGCATGGTGACAGGTATAACACGTCGGATCATATAATTGATCGAAACGCGCGCACATGCGACTCCTATACCGGAAATGAAAGAAAAAAAAAACCAATGTTGATCTTTCCATAAACTTGACGATCGTTTGTGTGCAAATTGCACATAAATGCACACTGATTACAATTTTATTATCTTATCATGAAGGAATATCAATCAAAAATTTACACGTGGCTCTTTTGCATATAACTAATACGAATAATGGCGAAAAAAAAAAAAAAAAAAAAAAAAATATATATATATATATATATTAATCGCGACGATGCTTGAATTGATGATTAGTCGAGGATCTCAAATACGAACGCGATGTTGGTGGGCTCGATCGAGCGTGGGGGCGTTTATCAGGCTCCATACAGCTGATCGTTAATGCTATACAAATGTATACATATATAGTATGGGGCATTCCATGCCAAATCGACATTGCCATGATCCTTCATATTTTATTTTGATTTTTTTACTCCGTTTCAGGGTAACAAAAAATAAACATTTCTCATCAATTGTTCACATTTTTTTTCATACGAAACGTGATCGTTATGTGAAAGAAATTTTTAATTTTACCAAAATGTTGACCAAATTTTCATGAATGTTTAAAATTTTTTGCAATAAACAAGCTGATTGTGAGAAAAAAAATCGTTGTGACCCTCTTGATGAATCGTTTTAGCATGCCAGTGAATAAAAAGCCAGCCAGAACCATCAATAATTTGTCTGAATCAAAAAAAAAAAAATATATATTTCTATAATTAAATCGTGGCCAATCTGATTCTTCTCTTGGGAAAAAAAAAAAAATATTTGAAAATATTGTTAACAATTTATATATTTATATATAAGAGGTAAATTAATTAATTCGAGGGTCTGAAAAATGTTTTTTTTTTCTCAGTCTCAAAGATAAAACATGAAAAAAAGGGAAGAAAATAAAAAATTGTGATTTTATTATATGGCTCTGCCAATTTTCCCTGGAATGCCCCATATATATATATCTAGATCCATGTACATGGCATGGCGCCTGCGAGTCTAACAAAGATTATACCGCTTTTTTTCGAGTCCGAACGAATATATCTCTCGAGTAAACTATATATATATATAGAAGCTCGGCGGTACTGTAGCCTTTTAATTGCAGAATAAGACAAATGTTAGCTCTCCAATGTGTATACATATATATATATATCGTATATATGCTATATAAATAATTTTGGATGGGGATGGATTGAGGATGGATTTATTCAACATATTTCATTTTATTAACACCTAAATTTCGCATCCTCGTGCTATATGCTATGAATATATATATATATATATATATATATATAGCTATGTATGTAAGTAATGATGAAAGACCCAGTGACGATTATACTTGTACACTCGATACAGTAGTCCCAAACGTTTCTTCGTGCAAAGGTGTCGCTTTTTCTTTTTCTTTTTTTTTTTTTTTTGCTTCTTTTGCACAGTTGGGTCCCGTGGTATTCCGACGATACATACCTGGTTTTGAGATATAAATAAGTGTAATACCGTTAGATCGTCGAACCGGAGAGCTTCTCTCTGTGAACATGTCCAGTTAACTGGTGACCCTCGCTAATACAACGGATTACTTTTGTTTATATATAGACATATATATATATATATATATATATATTTATGTATATAAATTTTTTTATATACAATAATATATATGTAATATATATTTCACGACACCTGGACTATATCATAAGGGGATCGGACACACGAAAATCTTTTGACACGATTAATTTGAAAAATAAAATAAAATGGATTCGAGTGATCGCGTGGAAAAGAGAAAAATATAACGTCGATTAACTGGGATCTCTATTGGGATCTGAGTGACGAGGAAATTAAAGGATTATTTTTTTCATCGTTTGTGAGTAATATTTATATACGTACACGTGAGCTATTTTACGCAGTTTAGTTTATAAATTTTGTCTCTTTATTTTGTGGATCCCTAGGATAGATTTTCGAGATGGTCACTCATTAGTTATGTTTGTCCGGCAATAAAGACGCTTGCGAGCATCTCGTATCACGTGTTGTTTTCTTCATTGCTAATAGTCCAAAGTGCCTAAATGGACGCTTGTACGAGCTTGTATGTGTGTGCGTCATTGGCGAGTAGGTGACGATGAATTTAGGATTTTTATAAATCGGTGAGAGCTATAGAGAGAGAGAGAGAAACACGTGGCTTATCTGAAAATCTATCATCGATAAATGAGGAAAATACTTAAAAGTTTCGAAATTTATACATCCCTCCACAGGCAGGTGAATGTGTTTTTAGATCATTAACGCGATAATCAATTTCATATTCATGATTTTTTTTTTATCAATCATTACTTTTTATGAGATCACATATTGCTATCAAATAATAATAACATTGTTGTTGAAATTGTTAATTAATTTTAAATATTGGCACGTGTTTTTTTACAACAGCATTTTTTTTTCACTTATAATAATTGCCATTTTATCAATTGAATTTTAATTTCTCATTAATTTTGTGTTTAAATTATTTTTAAATAAGACAAATCGACATTATATACAGATTTTCGTTTTTTCTCAAGTATATATTATCTCAGACGTAAAGCGAAAATTAGGTTTATCTTTTCGCTGCTTTAAGTGCAACATTAATTTTAATGGAATATACGCACTTAGCGATAATGTGCTTATTATTCGCTTATTTACCATGTAAATTCGATATTTCAGGCTATGCATCCCTCCACAGGCACGTGAATGTGTTTTTAGTATTAACGCGATAATCAATTTCATATTCATGATTTTTTTTTAATCAATCATTACTTTTTATGAGATCACATATTGCTATCAAATAATAATAACATTGTTGTTGAAATTGTTAATTAATTTTAAATATTGGCACGTGTTTTTTTACAACAGCATTTTTTTTTCACTTATAATAATTGCCATTTTATCAATTGAATTTTAATTTCTCATTAATTTTGTGTTTAAATTATTTTTAAATAAGACAAATCGACATTATATACAGATTTTCGTTTTTTCTCAAGTATATATTATCTCAGACGTAAAGCAAAAATTAGGTTTATCTTTTCGCTGCTTTAAGTGCAACATTAATTTTAATGGAATATACGCACTTAGCGATAATGTGCTTATTATTCGCTTATTTACCATGTAAATTCGATATTTCAGGCTATGCATCCCTCCACAGGCACGTGAATGTGTTTTTAGTATTAACGCGATAATCAATTTCATATTCATGATTTTTTTTTAATCAATCATTACTTTTTATGAGATCACATATTGCTATCAAATAATAATAACATTGTTGTTGAAATTGTTAATTAATTTTAAATATTGGCACGTGTTTTTTTACAACAGCATTTTTTTTTCACTTATAATAATTGCCATTTTATCAATTGAATTTTAATTTCTCATTAATTTTGTGTTTAAATTATTTTTAAATAAGACAAATCGACATTATATACAGATTTTCGTTTTTTCTCAAGTATATATTATCTCAGACGTAAAGCAAAAATTAGGTTTATCTTTTCGCTGCTTTAAGTGCAACATTAATTTTAATGGAATATATGCACTTAGCGATAATGTGCTTATTATTCGCTTATTTACCATGTGAATTCGATATTTCAGACTGAGGGTCCGAGAGTGATCTGGTGGATTACGAATCCCTGACAAAGAGTCCATCGAACCACTCACGGGGCAGACTCACACACGAGAATTGTAATTAGCGAGAGAAGCGAAAAGCCAATAATAATGACTGCCAAGATGGTAAAAACGAAGCTTGTACCACCTGATGGTGGCTGGGGCTGGATCGTACTGTTCTCCGCAATGGTCGTTAATTTATTGATACCGGGTACGGTTAAGTCCTTCGGTGTCCTTTTCGTTGAGTTTCTTCAAGTATTCAAGGCCTCGCCAACCGCGGCCTCGTGGATGCCTGCCCTCTGTTACTTCCTGTACAGTTCTCTCGGTGAGTTTACGAGAAATAAGCGTACTTAAAGTTTTATTTTTCTCCGTTTCTTTTTTTCTTCATTCCAATCCGGTCAAACCTGACCTAAAAAAAAAAAACGAATTAATTTAAGGTCATTCGATAAGTTTCTTGTAAACAGATTTTATTTTCTTAATTATTATTTTTTCATTCGACTCGTTCATTGATATTTCTTGGAAAAGAAAAAAAATAATAACAAGCTCTGCCGAGATTTTTTTTTCATTTCTACCATTTGGTTTTATCGATTGATCGATCGATCGTATATTTATATATTTATATGTCCATATCCGAAAATTTAAATTAATTTTAACCAATTTTATTTATTATCTTCTTGGGTATTCTTTGGAATGAAAAATAGGTCCTCTTTCGAGTGTCTTGTCGGTCAAATACTCGTACAGGACGGTCACCCTTATTGGTGGTACATTCGCTGCTACAGGAATGATGCTGAGTTATTTTGCGACATCGGTGTCCTTTCTATATGTCAGGTGGGTAATTTTTTTTTTTTACTTTTACTTACGGTACATTAATTAACTTCGTATCTGATAGATTTATGAATTTATAGAGACACTTATTTTCATCGAGGCTTTGTAATGGAGATTTTAGAGCTTATCTTATCACTCACTGAAATATCAATATTGTAATTGGCTCCGATTGGAATGAAATCGGAGCATGCATAGCAAATATCAGCTACTCGTGCGAGATATATTTTTAGTTTGCTGGGTAGTTCGTTATTGAAAAAAATTCTTATTCGTGAATATTTTTTTAGCAATTACGTATTTCATTATATTTGAGTACAAATATCAGCCACTCGTGCAAGATATATTTTTAGTTTGCTGGAAAGTTCGTTATTGAAAAAAAATTCTTGTTCTTGAATATTTTTTTAGCAATTACGTATTTTATTATTTTCGAGTACAAATATTAGCTACTTCAGCGAGTATTCATTATTTTCGAGTACAAATATCAGCCACCCGTGCGAGATAAATTTTTAGTTTGCTGGGGAGTTCGTTATTGAAAAAAATTCCTATCGGGAATATTTTTTTAGGAATTACGTATTTCATTATTTTCGTGTACAAATATCAGCCACTCGTGCGAGATATATTTTTAGTTTGCTGGGGAGTTCGTTATTGAAAAAAATTCCTATCGTGAATATTTCTTTAGCAATTACGTATTTTATTATTTTCGAGTACAAATATCAGCCACTCGTGCGAGATATATTTTTAGTTTCCTGGATAGTTCGTTATTGAAAAAAAATTCTTGTTCTTGAATATTTCTTTAGCGATTACGTATATCATAATTTTTGGATATTACATTGAATTCACATATAAATCTTCAGTGACGTATATAATTATCACACACCCACGATAAAACTTCATTGCGACCATATTTTAAAATATTTTTTTCTCTCTTATAATTTTTTCGAATTTAGCTACGGACTTATGGTCGGTATTGGAGCTGGATTGACTTTTCCACTGACCGTATATATCGTTACTGCGTACTTTGAGAGGTTACGCGGTTTTGCAAATGGTCTTTGCATATCCGGAAGTGCCATCGGTACCATTATATTGCCGCCATTTTTGCAGTATCTTCTCAATCATTTCGGCCATAGGTAAGATTTCTTTTATTTTTAAAATTGAAAAAAAAAAAAATTTGCATGGTACAATTGAGGTCTCCTGCGTTATTTCAGTCACTCAAATTTGACTTTTAAAAAATTCGTAAAAGGCTTGTGATATGCAAATTACAACAGTTTTGCATAATTTCTAATTTCAAAACCATCCTGCTGGGAATAACGTAATATTCGTATTTTTTCACCGCCCCCCTCCCCCGCCCCTCCACAAAGATTCATATCACCAAAAAGTGCATCTGAATTATTTCTCAAAAAAATTATATACAAAAAAATATTTTTCAATTTGAATGACTTTCGAGACGAGAAAAAAAATTACATAAATCGATTACATTGTTACATTGAAACACTAACTTTAGAGACTTTAATTTAGAGACAAAATGACTGATTTGACAATTTTTTTCCCATCCTGATCGATGAATGACCAAATAATTTACGAGAAAAAGAAATTATCATTTTTTTTTTACAAAATTAACAAAAACAATTTATATCCTAGTCAAATTTTTATTTCCTCCATTCCGTACGAAAAAAAAAATTCACCTTGTTGTATTTCCCATTGAGTTTCGTCGGAAATTTTTATACACTCGTGTCGCGTGTGGTTGATTTGACTTGAAATGAAAATAAGCCAGCAGGATAGCAAAAATTTTCAGAGATTGTCCGATCGATTGTCGACACGCGACAAAATGTATGAATATATATATATAGACGATATGTCATTATTGACAAAGAGACGAATAACGAAAAGACCAACAGGTTTACATAAAAATTCATGATAATGAGCATTGTCGTAATTTTACCAGGAAAATAATAGAAAATTATTTTTTGAATAATTTTGTAACATTTTTGTTTTTTTTTTGTTTCTTCTTTATTTTATTCGCAGAGGCGCAGTATTGATAATGGGAGCGATAACCTTGAATACCCTTGTTTGTGCATTGCTGTATCATCCGGTTGAGGAGCACATGAAGGAAGTACCGATAGAGGACGGAATAGATAACGAGGCAATGTCACTGGACGAGCCAGCAACAGAGACAAAACTTTGCATAAGTTTGCCAAACAAGTCAGATTTAAATTCACCGGTGATCCAAGAGACGACAAATGAAAATAATGAAACATCACCGGCTCGTTTGTCAAATTTGTCAAAATATCTTGAAAAGACTTTGATTACATCGAGCATCGAGGAAATTGGAAATGGCAAAGAGAGTCTCGATGTAATGGAAAAATTAGAAAGTATCGAGGATGAAAAAAAAATTGAGATGATTAAGGATGAGTCGAGGCTCGATGAAGTGACAAATTCCGTAGCGATAAATTGCGAGGTTGTTGATGCTGCTGGTGGTGCTGATGCTGCTGAAGGTCAAAGAGCTTCAGTCACAGCTGGAAATAATACCAAATTTCATAATACAAATTCTTTAGCTACACCACCACTGAGTCGTACAAATTCATCGAGAAAAAGTGTATTAAAAGGGGGCAGCAGCAGCAGTTTTCATTTATCTCGTCAGCACAGTATAGTCTCGGACATGGGACCAATAGCATTGAGTCCTCGAGTTCCTGGACTTTTCAGAAGGATATTCAGGACCCAGCCACAAAAAAATCGTGAAAATGATATAACCAACGAGACGATGGATTCGGTCGTTGTTGATGGAGGAAAATCAGGAAATTTGAAAAAACTCGACGAGGACACATCCCAGAGCAGTTCGAGTCTGAGCTTTTTTGACTTTAGCGTTCTTCATGATCCAATTTATCTCGTTATTCTCATATCAAATTCAACCTCTGCGATAAGTAATACAAATTTTATGATTTTATTACCATCGTACGCGATAGCCGAGGGCTTTGACAAAAATAGGGCAGCTCTCCTATTATCAATTGTTTCGGCCCTCGATCTAGTTGGAAGAATTGGCGGTGCATCACTATCCGATATTGATTTCATACCAAAGTATTATTACTTCGTTGGTGGCCTCGGACTAAGTGGAATTGCACTGGCACTCCTCCCAATGGCAACCAGTTACACAATGCTCTCATTTTTTTGTGCTCTCTTTGGATTATCATCGGGAATGTATATTGGAATAACGACAGTCATACTCGCCGATATGCTGGGCACTGATAAATTAAGCTCGTCATATGGAATATCGTTATTTGTTAATGGCGTTTTGCAACTTGTTGGTCCACCATTGTGCGGTCTTATATTCGAACATGTCGGTTCGTACAAACCGATATTTCTCGCGCTTGGTATTATTCTTATATTGGGCACAGCACTCTGGGCAGCTGTGCCAATTATCAAGAGAAACAAGAAAGAGATCGAAGACGCTTGACGATTCTTCATGTATAATTCGACGACTATATATATATATATATATATATACATATATATATAAATTGAATTCTAATGTGTCAAGATTATCAATGCCACGATGAATCAATTGAGCATTTTTTTTCTTTTTTTTTCCGCTAAAATAGCTCGAAGAGAAAGTAGGCAAAGCGGAGAAGGAATATTCTTTGTTTCTTCTTTCGTACATTGGGAACTCGAGTGGTGGCGCTCATGTAGCAATATGATATTCTTGCAGGACACAAATGAGTCTATTTCAGTTCGATGGACATGTATATAGTTATACTGGAGCCATCCATTCGGATTAACTTTTTTTTCTTACTTTTTTTTTCCGCTAAAATAGCTCGAAGAGAAAGTAGGCAAAGTGGAGAAGAAATATTCTTTGTTTCTTCTTTCGTACATTGGGAACTCGAGTGGTGGCGCTCATGTAGCAATATGATATTCTCGCAGGACACAAATGAGTCTATTTCAGTTCGATGGACATGTATATAGTTATACTGGAGCCATCCATTCGGATTAACTTTTTTTTTTCTTCCTTTTTTTTTCAATGCAGCCCACTTGTTTTCCCAATAGACTATAAATCGTCATTATAAAATCATTTTTTTTGTCCTGGGAATTAAACAAATAGTCGATCATCTCTCGGAAATTTCAATAATGCATTGAACAATTTTCTTCTTTGTTTTGTTTTTCTTATTTCCACATATACGCACGGAAGGTATAAATTTTAATTATCCAAAACGTTTTAAAATCGTTTATTCATGAGGTATCGATACGGAAGTGTCGCTTTCATCTCGTTGTACTTTGAGATTTTTAAATCAGCTCGGTTAAGTGGTGTAATTACCACAGAGACGAGGCATATATATATATATATATATCGAGTGGAAACGTTATAATGATTTGTAATTTGCGGTAACGCGTTAACGAGGGGCTATTAACTATTAGCGATTAGTTCAAGAACTCGAATAATGAAAATATACACGATAGAGAGACGATACGACGAGTGAATCCCAGGATAATTTATCAAGAAACTAGTTTGTATCTCGATTATTTAGTATGAAAAACACGTTTGCCACGAATGAACGGTAAAGTTGTTAAATTATCATGCAACTTTGTTATATTAATATCGTATACATATAGATATATACATATCTATATATACTCATTCGTTCATATATACTGCATTCTCTCCGTATTTATATCTAGTCATATCATTTAAGGATGTACAAAACTCAAACACGTACGCACGCACTCACGCACACAAACACACAGACACGCACACAAAAACACCCACACAAGCACACAAAAAAACACACGCACACAAAAACACACACGCACACAAAAACACACGCGTGAACGCGTGACAAATACACGCGTGCACGCGTGACAAATGCACGCGTCCACGCGCAACGCACGCAGACGTAAATGCAGGACGCACGAACGCACAAAAATAATACGTTTCAAGCGCGCTTATTTTCTTTGTCCTTCGCTTGTACAAAATAAGAGTGAATGTTTGAGGGAAGGGAGATGCGAGGACCAATTAATGCTGTAACACATGTAAGTTTCGAAGGTCGGGTATAGATCCATGTTAGCGAGATTGACTTATAAGATTATAGTTTAAAGCGTGTGGATTATAGAGTGTGTGCGTTTTATTTCTTTTTTTTTTTTTTTTTTTTTTTTTTTTTTCAATGTCGTACGATGAGTCTCGTGAAACTTGCCACTTGGTTTTTTTTTTTTTTTAATTATTATTATTCTCTTTTTATATAAAGAAGAAAACAAAAACGAAAAAGAATGAAAAAAAACGACCATTGCTAAAGTTTTGCAACTACGCATAACGATGTTAATGACAAAGACCCGACGATAGGCCGCAATTCTAGAGTATTTAATAACTCTGAGAGAGTATTTTGTATATCGATGCGAATATATCACCAATTTGTAACTAAATAATTGTATAAAAAAAATACTAAAATACGTTTTGCGATTGATCGAGACGATTAAGAAATTTCTCTGTCTCTCTATCTCTCTCTTTCTGTCTGTCTGTGTGCAAAACGAACAATAACAAACACGACTTTATCGTCTTAGTGCAACAGAGCATCTCCACATGAGCGTTTTTATTTTTTATTTTTTATTAAACGAAGGAGTGCATGAAATTGATTAGTATAATAGAAGTAATTAATTATTACGTTTAATACGCAGCTGATGACGAAATATAATGACCATAATTACACCGTTGCCATTCGGTTGGAAACAGAAGAAGAAAAATTAGGCTCTAAGAGTTTTGATCTGAAATCGACGAATATATCTCTGATTATATTTTTCAGTGAAAACAGCAAAAAAAAAAATGAAATTAATTAAATAACGAGTCGAATGGTCAATTGTTGAAATTCATTTGGTGGTGGATTCTTTTTTTTTTTATATTTCGTATTTCTCTATGCGATGTAGAATTTTCTCACCATCGTTGGATCTGGATGAATTCGTCGATTGTGTACCGGATGTTCCATTTTTGAATCATGATGTACCAGAACGAGTTAAATAATATGCTCGTTTTCAACCATTTTCAATGATTGCTCCGTCGAGGACTGGCATATAATATACAATAATATTTTTATATCCAGATGAAATATAAAAATATAGGCTGACCCTATTTTCATCCCTTCGTATCACTGATTGTAAGCGTGACTCGAAGAATCGAAGGTAAAAGTCACGAATGCTTAGTAGGCGCTTAAAAATAATCACGAATGAGACAGAAAATATAAAAGAAATTATATACATGTATAGCAGATTATTGTAAAATAATTTTTTAAAGTAAATCACGCTTAGAGTCACGGTTAAAAGTCACGAATGCTTAGAGGCGCTTAAAAAGAATCACGAATGAGACAGAAAATATAAAATAAATTATATACATATATAGCAGATTATTGTAAAATATTTTTTTTAAGCAAATTATACTTAGAGTCACGGTTAAAAATCACGAATGCTTAGAGGCGCTTGAAAATAATCACGAATGAGACAGAAAATATAAAAGAAATTATATACATATATAGCAGATTATTGTAAAATAATTTTTTTAAGCAAATCACGCTTAGAGTCACGATTAAAAGTCACGAATGCTTAGAGGCGCTTAAAAATAATCACGAATGAGACAGAAAATATAAAATAAATTATATACATATATAGCAGATTATTGTAAAATATTTTTTTTAAGCAAATTATACTTAGAGTCACGGTTAAAAATCACGAATGCTTAGAGGCGCTTGAAAATAATCACGAATGAGACAGAAAATATAAAAGAAATTATATAAATATATAGCAGATTATTGTAAAATAATTTTTTTAAGCAAATCACGCTTAGAGTCACGATTAAAAGTCACGAATGCTTAGAGGCGCTTAAAAATAATCACGAATGAGACAGAAAATATAAAAGAAATTATATACATATATAGCAGATTATTGTAAAATAATTTTTTTGAGCCAATCACGCTTAGAGTCACGGTTAAAAATCACGAATGCTTTGAGGCGCTTAAAAATAATCACGAATGAGACAGAAAATATAAAAGAAATTATATACATATATAGCAGATTATTGTAAAATAATTTATACGGGACAGGAATTGATAGATGTAAAGAATTTCTACAAGAACCATTCTATATTCTGCTCCTCCACGTTCTCTATACACATACAGCTTTTTGTTTTTTTTTTTTACATCGCAAAAATTGTCTGCGATCGTACACGCAGCTCTCGAGTATCGTGCACGCTCCGAGGATTATATTTTTATTTATTTTTTCTCAACTAACTTACTGGTACACGATGCAAATATTATATTTGGCACCGTTCTGCGCTCATGCCACGTTCTTTAAACTTTTTTTTTTATTCTCTCGTATCTTTAATTGTCCATTGGATTAAATTTTTTTTTTTTATTTCGTTCGCCACGCGACCGAGTCCCTTGTTGCTTTTTCACTTTTGGCAGCAGGGCAACAACGTACCAAAAAGACACGATTGAAAAAATGATCTCAGCTCGTACAAGTGAAAAAAAAGGAGCATCCACGACGAGGCGTACTGTGGATCTCGAAAAAAAAAAATTAAAAAAAAATATATATATATGTTTCCTCGAAAACGATTTGCGAATCGTTCAATTATTTTTTTATCCCTGTATCGCGCGATACCACAAATTTATTTTATTTGTTGGGCTTTTTGTTTGTTTGTTAACTAGCATTTTATATTTTCTCTATACACGCACACACACATGCCTATACACAATTTAAACGTGCAAATGTGTTTTTCCATGTGTCACGAGAGACTCACGAGTTCGATCGACCGTTGGATTTATTGCTTGATTTATGTGCGATATGAGGATGACTCGAACATGCGTGAGTCACTGTGATTAGCCATTTTTTTTTTTTTTTTTTTTTTCCCTCGATCTTTTTTTCAGAGATTGCCTCGTAAGTTGTACAACGCGAAAAACATCATTTGCTCGATCCCCCGCATATATTTACAAGCTTGAGTGTGAAATTTATGATTTTTCTTCGCCATTTTTTTTATTTTTTTTTTTCTCCTTCTTCCTCTCATTCGTGTATCTACAAACGCACGATCACTTGACCCTCTCGGCCACGGCCAATCGTGCGCATAATAATAACTTTAATTGCAAAACGGACGTTTTTTTAAAATAATTTTTCCATCTTGAGCGTCATAACGATCTTGTCGACGAGAGAATAATCGGCGATGTTTTTTCTCATTGAAATAATTTTTTTTTTCCCTTCATCGATTTTTCAGCTCTCCTTTTACTTCCTCGATAATTTATCCTGTTTTTTTTTTTCCTCGTCAATTATTTCAGATACACGTGACGAGCTTCTCGCAATACGAGAATGGCAAACCGGTAAATATTGAATTTTTCATTATGACATTATAACGGGCTGGGATTTTCCGTTAATCGCGAGATCAGTTCGATCGAATTTTTTCTCATATCGAAAAATACTTGTACGAGAGATTTTTGAGAATCCCTTTTCCCTCAGACTCCTCGTAGTCTGTCTAGCAGCAACTCCCAATTTTCTTGTTGTTTTTTTTTAATTTATTTTTTAAATTTATTTTTTAAATTTAATTGATCGAATCATCCCTGATTCGTGGAAGAATCGAAGATTGAAGGATTAATTTTTTGCTGTGCAAAAAAAGCTTGCAAATTGTCTTGATATTTCGAGGCAGAGATTTTTGGAGGCTGCGACGATCTTCTCATTTTGCTCCCGTTATAATTATTCGCTCTGGATCCATTTTTTTTGTTGTATTTACCTGCAGATTTTATGTATAACGGGCTGGGATTTTCCGTTAATCGCGAGATCAGTTCGATCGAATTTTTTCTCATATCGAAAAATACTTGTACGAGAAATTTTTGAGAATCCCTTTTCCCTCAGACTCCTCGAAGTCTGTCTAGCAGCAACTCCCAATTTTCTTGTTGTTTTTTTTTTAATTTATTTTTTAAATTTAATTGATGGAATCATCCCTGATTCGTGGAAGAATCGAAGATTGAAGGATTAATTTTTTGCTGTGCAAAAAAAAGCTTGCAAATTGTCTTGATATTTCGAGGCAGAGATTTTTGGAGGCTGCGACAATCTTCTTATTTTGCTCCCGTTATAATTATTCTCTCTGGATCCATTTTTTTTTTGTATTTACCTGCAGATTTCATGTTTTTATCTCTGTACAGTTTTTTTTTTTTTTTTTTTTTTTTTTTTATGGCCGCGGTATCGAGACGAGGATTTGGCGAGTATGAGAAAAAAATGAGAGAGACAGGGAGAGAGAAAGAGAGTGTTGCGGTGAAGATACGAAAATTTGCGAAATTTTTTGAGTGGACGAGCGCGATACACTTGATCCATCATCAGCATATTTCCTGAAACGAGACGAGAATGCAAAAATTTCATTAATCAATTCAATTGCTATCCTTGAGACGAAAATAACTGGCAAAATGAGGATTAGAACGGTGGATTTTATCTCGTATCGAATTCCAGTGGTGGGGAAAAAAATTCACAAAAATGTTTTTATTATTATTATTATTATTTTTTTTTTTATTACCATAAGTCGTAGCTTCTTCTCCTGGTTCTCATGTTTCTTGTGTGTGCGTGTGTGTGAAAGATGGTGAACGTCAAGCGGCATGAAATTCATCTGCATGATTTTTACCAACCAACACGATCGTGATAAAAAAAACTCGATCGTTTTAATTCGCAATCGGTTAAGTTCCTGCCGCATCTTTGCGACCGGCAAATGACACAATGCTACGAATTCCCTTTACCGATGTCTGCAAAAATAATATATTCAAACGCGAAAGCGCAAACGCTTTTATCAACAAAAGCAAATTTTTCAAATCTCTATCGTAATTTTTTCGTTATAAAATATTTCACCTTCTTTTTCGATCCGTTAAGATAATCTTTGTACATCTCCGAGCGAAGATATCTCGAGTAACTGTCACTCTTCATCAGATGATAAACGTGAGCCTTGAATAATCGAAGAAAAAAAAAATATTAATTACATTTTTGAATTTTTTTAATTTCTTTTTTTTTTTTCTTACGTAGAAATAATTTTGAATTTTTATCTATTCACGTACAGCAGCAACGTCGAATGACCAACGATCTGGCTTATCAAGATTTCTCTTGGTCATCTCGAATGAACGCGAGTCAACGTTTATTGGACAACTCGCGTCAGGACCCAGAAATTCATTCCATATTTCCTCGACTTTTATCTGCACGTCTCTCTGAGGTAACGTCTTTAAATTTTGCACAGCTTCCCAAAATCTGTAATGACGAAAAAAAAAAACATAAAAATCCTCGTATCCAAATTTATTCAGTTGGCTGATAAGAAGAATAAAAAAAATTACTTGAGATTTTCGCCGCTAAATTCTTTGTCGAGAAATCGTACAAATTGTTCACGTCCTATGGGATCCTGAAGGAGTTCTTGAAGGCTGAAAGCCCATCGCTTGACTCTTCTGACTGATATTTCTTTTCTGCAATAAAAATTCACAACTCGTTGATCACGATATTTTTATCGATGAACAAAAAAATATTTTTCAACAAACAAAAAAAAAAATAAAAAAAAAATACTCACGCTAATCTTTCCTGCTCCCAAGTTTCAGGACTGTCCGTTATCCAAGGATTACCGAGCTCAGGTTGTGTGAATTCTGGATCATATTCCATGTATTGTTCGAAATAACCGATCAGTCTGTGTGGAGAAAAAAAAAAAAATATATTCCCGATAATTCGTAGCTCATGCACGAGGAAAAAAAAAAAATTGAAAAAATAAAAAGACAGAGAACATCGTTCGGTGAATTTTACTCACGCTTCCGCCACTTTGGAGACTTTGATGTTTCGTCTGTCCAGTCTTTGTTTTAGCATGTCGATTTCTCTCTGTACCGTTTCTGCTGACGGGCTTGGATTTTGATCCGCGTGAGTCGGCGATATTCTTCCTCCCGCGACACCCAATTGCAAATGTCTGCTGGCTTTTATCATTGGTTTGTTGCTCCTGCATGCTTTTTTTATATCCATTTCTGTCGTATTGACGCAACCGGGCTAATAATTGTGGAAAAAAAAAAAAATTGCTTATAACTCGCAACAAATTCTGGTCATTTTTTTTTTTGTTAACAAATTTTTTATTGTTTTTTCACCATTGGTCGATGAACGTCCCAAAATGCTCGCTCTTGGCTGTCCAAAACTTTTCTCTCCAATTTATCCCTCTTTTTATCGACTTTGCTTTGTGCCTCAGCCTGCATGAATATAAATTCCCATTTTCGCGAGAACATTTTTTGCAATCTCGCGAGATTTTCTGCCTCGTAATCGGCCAATTCCAGTCGAGTTTTGTTCTGCATCGTTCGTTTGCACAGATAAACAGCTGAAAACAAAAAATGAAAAATAGTTAAAGTGATGTGAAAATAAATAAATAAAAATCAATTTTGTTTTTGTTTTTTTTTTTAATCCTAGACAGGTTAAATTATTTTTTTTGCCTTAGTTTGAAATTGGCTTGGGGTACATTTGTTCCCCAATTATTCTTTCTAGGATTAATATCGTTGCGTCTAGGAGACGGAAGAATTTAACACTTGAAATATTCAAATTTCTCTATTGTGGGAATCCCAACTTGTAAAACTTTCGGTAGATGGCAGCACTGTGACAGCGAATTTTTATACGTTTCACGATTGTATTTTGTTTTTAAATATTTGTCATTGCTGTAATTATGATTTTTCGTTATCTGGAAATTTATCATGTCACATATTGGAATTTACAAACATGTTTATCTTATTTTTAGCGACTTTTTACGTTAGAAAAATTAAAATATAAATGGAAAAAAAACAATGTCTGACGTGTATGAGCCAAATGGAAGATTTTATGTAGGTCGTTGGGTCGTTCCATATATTAGGACATAAGCACACACTTAGGGGTGGAAAATTGCAATTGTTATCATTATCATCATCCACACGATATACCATAATCCGTGTTTTCAGGTTCCCAACAATTCGATGGCCAGAAATATGGTGTTTGAAATCTGTAGAAAGTGTTGTCGTTTTTAACGGTCAGACAGTGATCGTCGATTGGAAAGAAATATCCATGCGATGCCATAAGATGTGCAACATGAAGAGCTTCCTGATCGTCGACTTCCATGTTTTTTATCATCCAGGCGATGAGATCGGTGCCTGGCATAGAGAAACGATCGAAATAAACATGAGATCGCGATATATATATTTATATATATTTATATATATACATATATACAGATTTATATATTTATATATATATATACGTATATACAGGTTTATATATATATATATATATATATATATATATATATGCATATATATAATAAACATTCTGCAAGAAATAATGATTTTCAGAATATCTTTAACAGCCAAAAGGGAGAGGGAATTTTTTTCTCCTTTATTACCGGTAAACACCGATGGTATCTTGGTCATAAAACTCTTGACCGTTCTCACGGGTACGCCGTTGACTTCGTCCAACATTTTCTCCACTATAGACTCCATCTGTAAGGGAAGAAAAAAAAAATTACGAATCTCATATAATCGTTCAACGACTGGCTATTAAAAGTTATTATTCATTATATACTGTGTATAGTCAGTGTTGGTCTGACATACGCTGAATATCGACCCATCGTAAATATTTCAACGTTATTAAACTCGACGAAATCAACCTCATTGTATACAATCATTCTTGTCCCAGACTGTCTAGTTTCAAATATCATTATTCTCTTCTCTTTGGATAAAATATTCCAATCATTCTTGTCCCAGACTGCCTACTTTCAAATATCATTATTCTATTATTTTTGCGTGATAAATTTTTATTGTAACGAATATTTATTGCGAATATTCTCTTATTCTGAAAATGGTTGATTCAAGACAAGATATTTTCGTTTCAAAATTTCTTATACGAAATATTATCGTTGGAGGCACCCTTGATCCAGATATTCTTCTTCTTCTTCTTCTTCTCTTCCTTCATCTAATCCTCGTTAAGAGTGCCATCGAGCTGTCTCATACTTGCCACAGCCCAGCCCTTTCTACGGTTCATCTTACAAATATGCTTGTTCCAAAAGTTCTTCTTGCAGTCACCCTTATTCCAGCATTCATGCTTCGAATATGGATGTTTCAGGCAATCCTTTACTGCAGATATTCTCGTTTCAGAAATTCCTTATTGCAGGCATTCTTGCTCCAGCATCCATCTTGCAGGATGCGAGAGAACCCGGCGTTTTAAATATATAAATGTACATACATACATATATATATATATATATATATAGATATATGTATATGATCAAAACGCCGAGAATATATATGTATACTAGGGAGATAGATAGGATAATATTTACTCTTTATTATAAATGGGTCATTATACTATATTGGTACAATATACGAAGCTAAATTTTGCGGTGTGTTTATCGATAAAGAGAAGAGGAAGCCCCCAAGACAACGAGAGTGAGAGATGGCCATAGAGACCGCGAAAAGCTCTAACATAACTTACAAACGCTCTTCTCTTCGCTGCGCG
>OY769905.1:27325660-27410660 GCA_963669185.1 Dyspetes luteomarginatus
ATACAGAAGAAAATCCGCTCGGGAGAGTTTTCAAGAAGATTGACAGCTGTGGGCTCTCTCTTACACACACAAACGATATATATGACTGACGAATCGACCTGATTTTATAATACTTCCATCAGAGTGTCGCTCGACAGATATGCGAGAAGACGCGAGGTGAGTGCAAAGTTTGTGCAGAACGGGAGAAAAAAAGGGATAAAAAAATATGCGAGAGAGAGAGAGAGAGAGAGAGCGTAAAATATATATTATAAGACAATTTCTAATCCTCGGAGTGGAAAAGGATGAAAATGTTCACACATGTATAAAAATTTTGATAAAAAAAAAAAAAAAGCAAAAAGATCATGTATAGATAGTTTTTGGGTCGACAATCTGAAACTATTCGAATTTTACCTAAAAGGTGGAATAACCAGCCCTTAGTTTTAGATTGTCGTCCCTGCATATGGGACGATTTAATCTAAAATTATTTAATCCGATTTTTTTTTTTTCATTTTTATCATTCGATGTACAGAATGGCATAGTGTTAGTGAATTGAGACAGAAACCGAAAGAAAAACGTCACCAGCTCTTATAGGGCCTTAGGGCATTAGGGCCTTAGGGCCTTAGGCTAAACTGGGGAGGAGGGTGAAACGATGCAAAAAAAATCGAACGAAATATATGGCGATCGAGTGCTCATCAATAGGAGCCACGATGGATAAAAGATAGCGAGGATTTTTTTTTTTTTCGTTTGGATGCATAATCTGGAACAAACGTCAGAATAAAAGTTGAACTGATGACAAGCTCGTGACAGAAACGCGGTCGACAGAGATAACATAGTCGAGCATTTTATCGATGAATCGCGAATTAACGAAAATCGTTCGATATCGTGTAATCGTCGTGCAGTGTTTCGGTCGAATGAAAACAAAGCGAGTGAAAGAAAGAAGGAGAGAGAGAGAGAGAGAGAGAGAGAGAAAAAAAATTGGCGACGGGATAGCGACGAGCGGGAAAAAGCGCATCTCTAGCATGAAAAAGCGGAACTCGTGCGGTAAATCGCCCTCGGCTCATTCCTGGCTGTATTCCAAATGGACGAAACGTGTGTGTGTGTGTGTGTACGCGTGTTTGTCGTGAAAACGGTAGAAAACAGTTTTCTGTCTCGCTGTGAAATTTCGCGAGAATGTGACAAATGGTCTTGTCGGTGTGCGCGATGTTTCTTCTAACTCGTCGTTGTTGTGCTATACAAGAGTATCATGGCGCTGTGTATTCTCCACGTTTTCGTATTCCGTGGGGATGTTGACAAACAAATATTCCTCTCACCAAGGTTAGTGACACCTCGCTTTAAATTCACAGCTGTATATATATATATATATATATATATATATATATATATATATATATATATATGTTTATACATAACGTATATCTATGTCTTACCTATGTAAATCGTTCTCTTATATCTCTTGTTGTAACCTCTTTGGCCGTTTATCTTCATTCTTCCATTAGATTGAGCGGATTTAATTCATCTTCCGTCTCGTTTCATTATCGCACAACCTTTTTTTTTCATGATTCTTTTTCTAATTTGCATGAAAGGCAAATGCTTTTTCTCATTTCATTCGAGTCTCTCATTTATCATATAGATTTGTAATTGATTTTTTGTCGTTTTATCAAGTTAGTCATTTTTCGCGATCAATTGACCTCCTCCTCCTACTACTGCATATATATATATATATATATATATATATATATATACAGTAAGTACAGTAGATAGTATATGTACTATATTTTTTTTTAAATGTTGACGGCACCATTTTCATTAATTTATTTATTCTATTCCAAAACGTATATATTTTTTCGAATTTTCACCATTCTTCCCTCTTTTCCTCAATCACTTTTCTACAATTTATTGTTTGCCTTTTCCTGTATCCCCTCCACCCCTGATTGCGACCATGGTCGACTTGGTCTCCACTACTGTATCGCCAAATGCCAATGCACAAAGAAAAACTGCGGTTTTCCGCAGTTTTTCCGCGTATGGCCGATAAACAATTATCTCTTCCGATAAATTTTAGTATTTCCGCCAGAAATCACTAAATTTAAAGATGGCCGCCACCTCCCCCCCCCCTCCCCTACCCCGCTCAGAGATTCAGAGAATCAGAGATTCGATACGCCAGCCAGCGAACTGGCTAAGCGGTCACCGCACCAAGTACTGACCTCGCTCAATGCTGCTTAACTTCTGTGATCAGCCGAGCCGCGCGCTGTCCGCGTAATCGCTGGCGATTTTTTCTTAAAATAATAATTTCTCACGCTCATGTAATACTTTTGATCTTCGTCTGGACGATTTTGCACGATGATTTTTTTAAATTGTTTATTAATTTGTTTATAAATAAAAACAAAATGGTACCTTTTTGTACACGAGATAATTGGGACTGTCTTCGGCGCAAGTTGCCGTGGCGTTTGACGACGCTTTCGGTTTATCTCCAGTGGTCGTTGTCGTTGTTGTTGTTGTTGTTGCTGCTGTCGTCGTTATCGTCATCGCGGTCGTCGACGTCGCCGTGCTACCCTCATCCTTCTTGCTCTTCTGTCCGGCATTTTTACCCTTACAAATTGTGCCACCCCATTCACTCGCGCCCTTGGAGCCGTTACTCTCCGCCGGCTTACGCCGGCAGGCGGATTTTTCGGAGCTCATCGTTACCATATCCACGCTAAGGGAGGTGCACCATCGCCCTCCTGAAATGAGAAAATAACACGTTGATTATTCGATCCTTGAGCCATCTTACTTATTCAAATTATTTCAATTGATCCTTTTGATATAAAGAAAAAAAAATCATTCAACTAAATAAACTCTCGAAATTGAAGATTTACCCCCACATGGGGGTAATATATTTTTTTATAAAAAAAAATCTCAATATATATTTGCGATTAAAATATATTCAAAGCCTATTTTGTTTTATTAAAAAAAGAATGTGGCAAAAATGTTATATATATATATTTTTTTTTTTTGGCAATTGTACATGAGCAACAGAGTCAATTATTCGTCAATTATCACATCAATACTCATCAAGACTCGCAGTATTTTTTTTAGTTGAAAAAAAACTTGTAAAGTATAAGATAAAAATCAAAATGAAACTCCCTCGTTAAAAGTATATGCTGGTAGGATTAAAATTGGCACACATTTTGCGGAAAAATCGTTTGAATTGTTGGATCGATATATTTGTAATAGAAGATTTTTTGGCAGCCCGACATAGGATTCCAATATAGAGTTTCTCTTTGTCGATTAGATGAAAAAGAGAGAGAGAGAGAAAATCGCACCAGTGAATATTAAAAAAGGATTTTGACGTTGTCGCTTTTTTCGTCGTTATATCGAGAGCTCAACGTCGTACCGATAGCGCAGGGTGGATTTCGATCGTTACCTCGCGATGATTACTTTCCAGGCCGAGTGAGATCGGTACAGAGAGAGGAAGCGAAAATAGAAATAGCGGCCTCTCGAGATCGACGAGAAGCTTTTCCTATTCCTTTTTGCTCCCGGCGGAGTTATGAAATTCCCTCTTACCTTTTCGAATTCTCGGGATATATCGGAGAGAATTTCTTCACAGCTTCTCGTGCCTCATTCAACTCGTCAGCCGAAAGAATATTATTTTCACAGCGTCTTTCACTTTTTTTTTTGTCGCCATTTCCCTCGGCCTTTTTGCCGGATGTCTTTCTCCCAATATTTATCATTATAATTATTTCTCTACATAATAAAAATATTTCGCTGTCATCCCCACCGTGTAAAAAAAAATTGGGTGGTATATATAGTTAAACGGGTCTCGCATTTAAAACAAATCGGTCAAGGGTCAATAAAAAAAATGGACATTCCAATTTGAACCGTATGAGAAGGATTAAATAATACAAAGAGTCTCTGAATTATCTATAAAAAGGGTCAAATAATAAATGTCCCATTTGAATTAAATTACAAGCTACGTATCATAAAATCGGTAAAATTCCGCTATTCCCTCGCTATTTCTCTCCGCCTTTTCGCTGGACGTCTTTTTCCCAATATTTATCATTATAATTATTTCTCTACATAATAAAAATATTTCGCTGTCATCCCCACCGTGTAAAAAAAAAATGGGTGGTATATATAGTTGAACGAGTCTCGCATTTAAAACAAATCGGTCAAGGGTCAATAAAAAAAATGGACGTTCCAATTTGAACCGTATGAGAAGGATTAAATAATACAAAGAGTCTCCGAATTATCTATAAAAAGGGTCAAATAATAAATGTCCCATTTGAATTAAATTACCATCTACGTATCATAAAATCGGTAAAAATGCGCTATTCCCTCGCTAAAAAAAAAATTGGGTGGTATATATAGTTGAACGGGTCTCGCATTTAAAACAAATCGGTCAAGGGTCAATAAAAAAAATGAACGTTTCAATTAAATTACGATCTACGTACCATAAAATCGGTAAAATGGGGATGGAAAACAGGCTGGTGGGAAAAGGGGGAAGAAAAAGGAAATAAAACGAAAAGTATATAAGGGGTGAGACACATCCCATTGCCATCGTGTACAAAGAATTTCGTGGGATCACACAAATACTCACACAGAGAATCACAGGCACTTATCAAAGCGCCGAAATATACTCACAGACACTCACACTCAGGCGAACACACACACACACATATAAATTATATAGAAGCCCCTCGCAAAATAGGCAAACAGGCAATAGGCAAACAGTGAACAGGGAAATGGCAGAAACGATAATATACTCGGGGGTTGATGTAACATCCCCTAGTGTACATTTATATACATTTTTTTTATCTTCGTTTCGCGATTGCAAACGATAAATGAAGAATTATTGCGCAGATCGAAAAACCAGCAAACCGAAAACAGGGGTATTCTTTGTTTCCGGCTCTGACGTAAATGCGGGTAAGTCTTAAGTGAGTCTCGAGAGAAGAAGGAGAATGACAAACTTTTTTCTGAGATTCTACCGACGATTCTCTCTCTCTCTCTCTCTCTCTCTCTCTCACTCTCGCTCTCGATCTCGCTCTCTCATTCTCTGGCTCTATTAAAATTAGAGACAGCCGGAGAAGATTCCCTGAAGGAATCGAGAGAAGGCAGAGAGGAGTGAAATACGAGCAGACGAAGGCAAGCTTTAATTATCCTGAATCCGGATGACGCACTTTGGCGACGCGCCTCATGTAAATGTTCAGTCTTGGTGAGATCCGTCATATATATATGGAGATAAAACGATGAATGTCGGAAGGAGGAGGAGGGTAGGAGGAACGTGTATATATAGGAATTATATACTATATATATACACTCTACGTAAACGAGGGATAGCGTAATTTAGCTCTTGATAAAATGTCTATTTCAACATTTGGAATTTCTTTTTTTTTTTCACTCGATATTGACTTTGATTTTTTTAAAATTACTTTTCCGAGTTTAAAAAATCTAAAAATAAAATGTCAATCTTGGCAACAGTTAAAACATTTATGTAATTTTTTACATAAAGTGACACTCGTACAGAAAAATTGTACAATGAAGTTACAATATGATTTTATAAATATCAAATCCATATAAATATAATGATGAAGTTTAATGATTAATGATAAATGGTTAATGGTATAATGATAATTTTTCAAAAATAGTAGAATCGCCCCCAATATTCTCTTACAACTTTGGAGTCTCAGAATCCAAGTGAAATTTAAACTCATTTTTCTTACTCGTTCATACGTTCAGTCCAATGAAGGGGACTATTTCTTTATAGAGAAAAATTTGGTGAATATTTCAAACACATAAATTTATTACTTTAAATAAATAGAGTTCATAAATTTATTAATTTAAGTAAATAGAGTTAATAAATTTATTAAGTTAAGTAAATACAGTTAATAAATGTATTACTTTAAATAAATACCGTTAATAAATATCAGGAGACGATAGCGTCTCATTATCAAAAAGCCAGGCTGAATTCTTCGAGATTTAGGGCAAAATTAGTACGTTCGTGAAAAAAAAAGTTTTAGTAATCTAAGTTTACTATTATCAAAAAATATTTCACGTTGATGAATCATCAGCTAAATTAATCATTCGTAAACTTTCTCTCTCTCTCCAGCCTCCGAGAAACTTAAAATTGTCAATGAAAAAAATTTAACTATCCAAAAATAAATATTACTTAATAAATTTATTAAGTTAAATAAATACAGTTAATAAATATCAGGAGACGATAGCGTCTCATTATCAAAAAGCCAGACTGAATTCTTTGAGCTTTAGCGCAAAATTAGTACGTTGATGAAAAAAAAAGTTTTAGTAATCTAAGTTTACTATTATCAAAAAATATTTCACGTTGATGAATCATCAGCTAAATTAATCATTCGTAAACTTTCTCTCTCTCTCCAGCCTCCGAGAAACTTAAAATTGTCAATGAAAAAAATTTAACTATCCAAAAATAAATATTACTTAATAAATTTATTAAGTTAAATAAATACAGTTAATAAATATCAGGAGACGATAGAGTCTCATTACGAAAAAGCCAGGCTGAATTCTTCGAGCTTTAGCGCAAAATTAGTACGGTCGTGAAAAAAAAAGTTTTAGTAATCTAAGTTTAATATTATCAAAAAATATTTCACGTTGATGAATCATCAGCTAAATTAATCATTCGTAAACTTTCTCTCTCTCTCCAGCCTCCGAGAAACTTAAAACTGTCAATGAAAAAAATTTAACTATCCAAAAATAAATATTACTTAATAAATTTATTGAGTTAAGTAAATACAGTTAATAAATATCAGGAGACGATAGAGTCTCATTACGAAAAAGCCAGGCTGAATTCTTCGAGCTTTAGCGCAAAATTAGTACGGTCGTGAAAAAAAAAGTTTTAGTAATCTAAGTTTAATATTATCAAAAAATATTTCACGTTGATGAATCATCAGCTAAATTAATCATTCGTAAACTTTCTCTCTCTCTCCAGCCTCCGAGAAACTTAAAACTGTCAATGAAAAAAATGTAACTATCCAAAAATAAAAGTCCAACTACTCTGTCAGACCCTCACTCGTGGCTGCATAAAATTACGACGATAGTTTCCGTAGCTTTCGTGGTGAAGACATCTCTTTCGAGAGTCCTCGAGATACCAGAAACTCCGGTTAGATTAGAATTTCAAGCAGCCAGTAAAATCCGTGCCTCTCGCATTTCGTTCCAACTGCTTATACCGAGGATTCAACGAAAAATTAACTCATCCACTTGATTCACGCTTCAACGGGAGTTGGAGATTGACGGCTCTTATCTAAAGTTTGAGAATTAATTTCGCGCCCAAAACCATATCACTCGAAACTTGTACTATTTTGCCGGCCATCATCGCTCATGCCCAGCTAACTCCTTACATATGACACACACACACACACATATATATATATATATATAGCTCGCAACTCGGTTGATTTTGATGCCTGAATGAACGTATACTTGACGAGAGATTCAACTTCCGCGCTCCATCGGTCTTTTCGAGTCTATTCTTCTGTCTGCGTTACCCACATACACCTATATACATATATGTATATATCTCATGTAGTTGTAGATATTTCCCACCTCCTCGTCTACTTAAATCGGGCGAAGGTCGAAGTTTCGTTCACTGGCTGGCCCGGAGGCTTCAATATATGTACACATATATATATATATATATATATATATGTATATATGACGACAAACTTTTACGAATATATGCAGTGTTTCTCGTTGGAAAATCTATCGTTCTCTAACTCAAGAGAATCGCAAAGTTTCATGTATATATATATATATATATATATATATATATATATATATATATATATATATGAACAGCCGTTTGTGTGGTTTGCACACAGAGAGACTATTCCAGTGGAGTTCGACCGAAATATGTCTCTGGTTTTCCTGTATACGTTACGTATATATTAGTTTTCGATGGCGATGAAAAGTTCCCATGGACCACTTGTCGTTCAACCGCGTCGAGGGAAAACGAGCGAAGCTTATAGAATAATGAGAAGAAAACTTGGAAAATTCAAACACGAAGGAGACTCGTGCAGAAACTACTCGGCAAGTCCTGTGTGTGCGAATCGTTGAAAATATTTTACGAGCTGACCCTTTTCCCTGTCGTGTTATTTTTAAATGGAGAAATTCTTACATGGAGAAAAATGTGATTTAAATCATTTAAATAAAAAACGTTCGAATAAAAGTAGACATGGAATTTCATTGGTGCAGATTAAAATTGGACCAAATGATTCAGCAGCAAAAGATATGCGAGTAAATTTTGTTCCATTTAAATCAATTTTATTTTCTTCCTTTAGATAAAAAATACGTTCTCCCTATATCATTCAAAGTTTACTCGAGTATCGTGAATTTTTCTGTTGAAATTTTTTTTAAATTATACGATAGATTTATAATTCCCTTGGATTGAAATAAAAAAAAAAAAAAAAATTAGAGCATGCCAATAACTATATTTCCCTTAATTTTCCCGAGGCAGGCCAATCATCGTACATCTGCGCCATATTTCGCATATCTTGTTGAAAACTTTACTATTCGACTTTGCGCGAGACCCGCGAGACGAAACTTTCAGAATTTTATTAAAAGAATCGGGAGAAAAAAAACTTTTAGAAGCATCAAAGATATTTTTTCTATATAAGTTTTTCATCCTTATACGCGTGTATAAAGGTGTATGCATAAATATTTCCAATGTCAGGGGAATTGTAAAAATTTTCAAACGCGAAAAAAAATTCGCGAGAATATGCGAGATTCTCGCCAATTTTTGTTCATAAAGAAAAAAAAGGCGATATCTGTCACATCAATCTCGATCGAGTATTGCAGTACTATATATATACATGTATAAATATATATATATATATATATATATATATATATATATATATATATATAATACATGTATAGATCACATATACACAATGGGGCGAGAAAGTGGTGGATAAAGCAGAGAAGCAGCAGCAGTAGTAGCAGCAAAACCAGAGGGTGAACCACGCGCGCTTTGTTTTCGAGGACCCTTTGATCCTCTCACTAGACTTGACGACTCCGCTGCTCGAGAGAAGCTCACCAACCCTCTATATACGTATATTTGTGTATAAATTGTTATATATATATATATATATAATATATAATATATATTATATATATATATATATAATATTATATACATATAATATATATAACGTTTACCATGTGTTTACCATATGTATATGTAAACGATCGATCGGCGTGACTGATCTTTTGGTGCACATAGAGCACAATTTTCGTTGCGACTGGATTTTTATGCTTTACAGCCTCTCGATCCTAGAATTACACACGTTAAGTGGAAAGCAAAACGTCCCTATACTGCGGATTTATGATGAACCCCGTTATGTATACGTTCCTAATAAACTTCACGGTTTATAATATGTCATTCTATCTATATGTCTATATACTACATACTATATGTTCTATATATCTGTCATTCTTCTATATATGGCATTCTATCTAGCTATGATATAGCTATATTTGATATAGCTCTATATATATGTACTTGAGTAAGATATATGTATGCTTTTTTTTATTCAAAACTTCAATGATAACAGTCGATTTTTTTTTGTGTTTTCCTGACAAGATACAAAAAGAAAACAAAAAATATGTGCATGTAATCAATCGTGACTGATCTTTTGCTGCACATAGCACTATGTTCGTTGGGAGTAGATTTTATGCTCTAAAGCCTCTCGATATAATCCTAGAATTACACATGTTGAGTGAAAAGCAAAATGTATGCTACGGATTTATGATGAACGCCATTATGTACACGTTCGTAATAAACCCTGAGATAAGTCATATATTATATTTGACATAGCATTATATATATGATAAAGCTCTATATAAATGATATAGCTCTCTATCTAGCTATGATCTTGCTATATATATATATATATATATCAAAATTTCAATGATAACAGTCGATTTTTTTTTGTTTTCCTGACAAGATACAAAAAGAAAACAAAAAATATATGCATGTAATCAATCGTGACTGATCTTTTGCTGCACATAGCACTATGTTCGTTGCGAGTAGATTTTATGCTCTAAAGCCTCTCGATATAATCCTAGAATTACACATGTTGAGTGAAAAGCAAAATGTATGCTACGGATTTATGATGAACGCCATTATGTACACGTTCGTAATAAACCCTGAGATAAGTCATATATTATATTTGACATAGCTCTCTATCCAGCTATGATATAGCTCTATATATATGTATGTATACTTGAGTAGGATATATGTAATACTTTAGTAGGAGATTCCCGACCAAATTGAGAGGGTCGTAATCCTCATGATGTTTTTTCTACCTCTCCAACCAGATGTAGACCAGACCAAAAAGTCACATTAATTTTTAGGTCTTTAAAAAAAAAATATAGTTTGTTATCAATGATTTTTTGAATATTATATTGAACGTAATCGATTTTCTATTCAAATCTTTATCGGTAATTTTTTTCTCAAAAAACAAAACGTTTGCAGAAACCCAGGTGAACTATGAGAAAAAAAAATCGAAATTTTCGATATTTTATATTCACAGATAATTTCCACCCTATAACTCACCCCTATGAATTAGCATCTAAATAATAAATTACCATTCGTAAGTATTAATCACTTTTTGTTTTTTTCGAAATTATTGTACTCAACAAGAAATTTCATTGCAAATATTTAAGAACAATTGATAATGTTCGAGTTTTCATTAAAAACTTCAATGATAACAGTTAATTTTTTTTTGTGTTTTCCTGACAAGAAACAAAAAATTGTAAGGGTCGCAGATCCTGTCGTTTATTTAACCTTAAATGCCCCATGTATACACACACACACACACACATATATATATATATATATATATATATATATATCATACATATATATGTAGTGATATACGATGTATATTGCAAAGATAGTGGACATGAGTAGATACTCACGACTGAGCACACATAACATCCAAATACGAAGGATGAGAATCGATTCCGCGACTCCAACTATTCTCTCGTCGAGCTCACATATAGCTCACAGTCCATTTGCGTGTGTGTGTGTGTGCGTTTCTGTCTGATGCCAGTATCCATCACTCTGATAATACGATATATAGTCCATGTATATGTATATATAAGTACCAAATATACACACATTAACGTGTATCGTCCGAATGGTATTTTACTTGACTGTCTAAACAGACGCATCGTATTTCTCACCGAATTATCTGTATATATATATCTATATATATATATATATATATATATATATATATATATATATATCATATAATGCTTATGTAACAGAAGAAACGATATATAATTTCGTTCCAAGAACATAAACAGCTTTAAGTTGATTTATTTTCTCGTTAAAATCATCGCAATTATATTATTGTATTAATAATGCTTGGAAATAATGTCGTTACTCGATCCGTAACAATCGCGGTAATAAATTATATCGTGATAATTATACCGAATGCTCAATTTCGACAAAAATTTCACTGTACAAATATTGAGGCAACAGTTGGAGAAACACGAGTTTGAGTATTTAATAATCACAGCAATTTCATGATAATAATATTAAACTCTGAACTTTGATGTTCCATTGCAACAGTTTGATGAGAGATTTGAATAAAATAATTGCCAATTAAACAATTCTAGGAAATAATACAAATTCGATCATTTTCCTCCCTTTATAATCTCTCAGATGAAATTTTAACGATCTTTCATCACTCTTTCATGATTCATCTACATATATATATATATATATATATATATATATATATAGCCATATTTTAATTAATCCCTTAATACGAAAATGAAATTGTTGAAGCGTTCTTTTCTCCATTCTGTAGCTATTCATAACTCTTTCGCTACATACATACATACATACATACATACATACATATGTACATACATACATAGAATTTTCATTTTCATTTAATTTTAACTCGACGATGATTTTTTTTTTCCTTGAAGAATGGATCTATATATCGTTCGTAGAAGTATTTACAATAAAGTTTATATATATAGTAATATTAAACGTAGATAAAGAAAGAGAGAGAGAGGAGAGGGTGGAGTGGAGTGGAGAGAGTGGGGTGTTGAACAGGTAAGGAAAAGCTTCCTTGGTATGTTATATATATTCCACTAGGAGAGTTAATATGAGAGAAGAAAGCGTGAGAGAAATGGGTGATCCAGACGAGAAAGGGCGAGAGTGAGATGAGGCGATGAGTATTGATTACCAGTCCTCCATAGCAGCAGTATATAGCATATACCTTCCATTCTAGTCCTTCCATTTATACATATATATATATATGCATATAGGTAACGCGTGGATTCGCTGGGTAGAGCTACGTATGTATATATATATATATATATATATATATGTTATATGACCATAACGATACATAGCAATAGCACCACACCATCAAATGACTATATGTACATACACGTACACAATATATTGATACGAGTATATATATATAAACAGTCGTTTGGTCGTTTGATGGTGTGTTACTATTGCTATATATATATCGTTATGTGTGTATTCTTTCCAGCTCAGTGTCCCAGCTCCACGTCACATCCAACCCTTGGCTGTTACCCCTATATGCTGTATATATATATATACAGCTACTGGGCACCTCTTAATACATATGTGTGTATGAGTTTTTATATGTGTGTTGGTGGATCGCCTCGTAATTGCTATATAGGACTTTTTCTCTCGTATGGATGTGCGCGCACCCCTAAAGCCACCTGTAGTTTACCCGTAGAGGATTCTTCTATTTTCGGATCTTCAACCGGCATGTTTCTCGCACACATGTGTATTTACACACATTAATGTATTGCATATGCATATATATATATATATATATTTGTGTGTTTTGTGTACATACATATCATGTATGTATGTAGTCCGCGGGAGAAGTTTCGTCGAAACGGAGAACACGTAACAATGTATGTGTATATATATATATATATATAGGTATATATATGTATATATATATATCTATGAAGGGTTCTTTCATAATATGATATATATGTATATCGATATGTCACGTTGAAAATATGCACTATATGGACCATGTCCATCGATATATATACCGTCTCCATTTCAAAGCCCCTTTCTCTCGAGCGTGTATGAACGTTCGTTTGTCACGAAAATTGATGAAAAGTTGAACTAAATGGCTGTGGCAGAAAATAACGTTGACAGAGCCGCGAGTGATACAACGAGGTATCAATTAATTAAAAGCCCATTGCAGAGAGATGAAAAAGATTTCGAATCGATAACTCTCTTTGTCAGTTATTATACGAGCAGGTTACGTATATAATAGGAGTGTAATCATTGTGAAGTTTTTCTTTCAAAGCTTTTAATTATATATATATATATATATTTTACATGGCTACTTGGATTATTCCACAGCTTTTCATATTTCGATCACATAATCAATCACATTCGTCTACATCATGAAATTTTAGTATTAAAGTCATGCGAAAAATGTTGAATGTTCGGCAATAAAATAATTTAATTAAAAGCCCATTGCAGAGAGATGAAAAAGATTTCGAATCGATAACTCTCTTTGTCAGTTATTATACGAGCAGGTTACGTATATAATAGGAGTGTAATCATTGTGAAGTTTTTCTTTCAAAGCTTTTAATTATATATATATATATATTTTTTACATGGCTACTTGGATTATTCCACAGCTTTTCATATTTCAATCACATAATCAATCACATTCGTCTACATCATGAAATTTTAGTATTAAAGTCATGCGAAAAATGTTGAATGTTCGGCAATAAAATAATTTAATTAAAAGCCCATTGCAGAGAGATGAAAAAGATTTCGAATCGATAACTCTCTTTGTCAGTCATTATACGAGCAGGTTACGTATATAATAGGAGTGTAATCATTGTGAAGTTTTTCTTTCAAAGCTTTTAATTATATATATATATATATTTTTTACATGGCTACTTGGATTATTCCACAGTTTTTCATATTTCAATCACATAATCAATCACGTTCGTCTACATCATGAAATTTTAGTATTAAAGTCATGCGAAAAATGTTGAATGTTCGGCAATAAAATAATTTAATTAAAAGCCCATTGCAGAGAGATGAAAAAGATTTCGAATCGATAACTCTCTTTGTCAGTTATTATACGAGCAGGTTACGTATATAATAGGAGTGTAATCATTGTGAAGTTTTTCTTTCAAAGCTTTTAATTATATATATATATATATTTTTTACATGGCTACTTGGATTATTCCACAGCTTTTCATATTTCAATCACATAATCAATCACATTCGTCTACATCATCAAATTTTAGTATTAAAGTCATGCGAAAAATGTTGAATGTTCGGCAATAAAATAATTTAATTAAAAGCCCATTGCAGAGAGATGAAAAAGATTTCGAATCGATAACTCTCTTTGTCAGTCATTATACGAGCAGGTTACGTATATAATAGGAGTGTAATCATTGTGAAGTTTTTCTTTCAAAGCTTTTAATTATATATATATATATATTTTACATGGCTACTTGGATTATTCCACAGCTTTTCATATTTCAATCACATAATCAATCACATTCGTCTACATCATGAAATTTTAGTATTAAAGTCATGCGAAAAATGTTGAATGTTCGGCAATAAAATAATTTAATTAAAAGCCCATTGCAGAGAGATGAAAAAGATTTCGAATCGATAACTCTCTTTGTCAGTCATTATACGAGCAGGTTACGTATATAATAGGAGTGTAATCATTGTGAAGTTTTTCTTTCAAAGCTTTTAATTATATATATATATATATTTTACATGGCTACTTGGATTATTCCACAGCTTTTCATATTTCAATCACATAATCAATCACATTCGTCTACATCATGAAATTTTAGTATTAAAGTCATGCGAAAAATGTTGAATGTTCGGCAATAAAATAATTTAATTAAAAGCCCATTGCAGAGAGATGAAAAAGATTTCGAATCGATAACTCTCTTTGTCAGTCATTATACGAGCAGGTTACGTATATAATACGAGTGTAATCATTGTGAAGTTTTTCTTTCAATTAGAGAACTTTGAGGACTTTAACGACACAGTGAGGCATATTGTGACGTCCTCGAGAAATAACAAAATATATATTTTGTGTTGGGGCAAAAATATATTGACATATAAATTTAAAAAATCGCCATTATAATATACGTGCGGACTCGTAATTGTTTAACAAATTGATCACAACAATTTGTCTGATAAATAAAACTATTTATTAGCTTATATGCCCAGCAAAATTTTGTCCGGAGCTTTTTTTTTGTATTGAAGGTCAAAAAACGCTGACCAACCAACTTGCTCTATTGGAACTTGATCGGTTCGTTTGTTCGCCTTGACATGGAAGACAAAAAAAAAGTAAGTAGAGTGCCTCGTAATTGTTTAACTAATTACCAACCAACTTGCTCTATTGGAACTTGATCGGTTCGTTTGTTCGCCTTGACATGGAAGACAAAAAAAAAGTAAGTAGAGTACCTCGTAATTGTTTAACTAATTACCAACCAACTTGCTCTATTGGAACTTGATCGGTTCGTTTGTTCGCCTTGACATGGAAGACAAAAAAAAATAAGTAGAGTGCCCCGTAATTGTTTAACTAATTACCAACCAACTTGCTCTATTGGAACTTGATCGGTTCGTTTGTTCGCCTTGACATGGAAGACAAAAAAAAATAAGTAGAGTGCCTCGTAATTGTTTAACAAATTGATCACAACAATTTGTCTTATAAATAAAACTATTTATTAGCTTATATGCCCAGCAAAATTTTGTCCGGAGCTTTTTTTTTTGTATTGAAGGTCAAAAAACGCTGACCAGCCAACTTGCTCTATTGGAACTTGATCGGTTCGTTTGTTCGCCTTGACATGGAAGACAAAAAAAAAGTAAGTAGAGTGACGTGTTGAAGGGCCACTGACGATTTTTTAAGCGACGATCGACGATGCACCGACGAGTGAGGCCCAAAGTACCAATTGATCGAAACTATCATGCGTTTATCGCTGGTACTCGAGGTGGTACTCAAGGTGGTACTCGAGGTGGTACTCATAGTCGAACGATACTCGAGCGTGTGCTTTTTTTTGTTGTGTGGCAAGGCGAAGAGACGCGCGAAACCTTGAGAGCTATATATATATATATATATATAGCAGACCAGAGATTGCTGCTGATGCTTCGGGAGGCAATAACTCATAATTGGGTCGATGGAAAGGTGTAACCCTCGTGATGCTCTGTTGCCATCATCGCTGTGCTGTATATAATGAACTTTCCTCACTTTATCCCGTGGGATACTCGCTCATATACCACTCACTTCATATCACGTATATGCATGTATATATGTTCTATAGATTATATATATATATATATATATATTGTGTCTCCGATATATAAGCGACTTTAAGTCAATTTATTCCGGAGACGAGAGTGACACTAACAATTTTACGCTTTTCGCTTCAACCTTTTATTGCCGGAAATTGCCATGTATATATATATATATATATAACTCGAGGTCAGATATTTTTATATAACGTGAAGTGAATAAGAAATAGCGAATAACTGTACTGACCTAGGACTTTCTTGTCCCATTTTTCAGGATTTAAGATGGTAAAAGCTGCGAACGATATTTCAACTTTATGGCGATCATTTTTCTTTTTTTTTTACATCCATTAGGACAATTTTTCAACAAGCTGTAAGTTTGAATATTTCTTTATGGTTTTCCTCTGTTAGATTTTTTTTTTTTTCAAAATAATAAAAGTTTGGACTAAAATAATTATTTAACGATTCAAACGAATTAACTTTACTGTCTCGTCGTTAAAGCTTGAAATTTCATATAATTCATGCGGTCTCAAAGTTAAAGTGTTAACTTCACCTCCCTTAAACTCTGAAACTCATCATCATTTTATCAACGGATATTAAATAATGTATAAATTATATTTTCCCCCGAGTGGAAATAATTTTATCAGTCGGCGAACTCGGAATTCTCGTCTCGTTCTCTATTTTGGGAATTATATACGAAAGCCGATACGAGTCAAAGTTTCATAACAGACATTTTTATATGGATACGTTATTGCACAAAGAAAATATATGATAACTCCTTGAGTTATTTATAATACGGTGTATACATATATATATAAATGTATGTATGTAAAAATTATGTATATATATTAAAAAATATATATATACATATTATATTTCGACATAGGGTGTATTTCAATTGCATAAATTCTCGAGAGCGATGAAAGAGAGTGGTATGTACATGCAAGGGTTGAAGAGCTAACGAAGAAAAGACTAGTAGAGGAGAAGTGGGAAAGTCGATTTCACGCTGCAGAAAAGAAGCGAAACAGTGGAGGAGGAGGAGGAGGAGGAGGAGGAGGAGGAGGAGGAGAGAGAGAGAGAGAGAGAGAGAGAGAGAGAGAAGAACAGTCGAGGTACATAAATGCGTGCAATCGAGAGCCATAAGTTATATTAATAAGGGCTGTCGAGGACTTCTTGACGAGTGCGAGAGACAGGGAGGGAGAGAGTTCTTACCTCACATTCTATACGGAAACGCCGAGGTATTTTAATATTAAGAAAGGAAAAGATATGAAAAAATAAAAGACGTCAAATCGATCGATCCGGACTTGGGGGAGTAGAGAAAAAGAAAAAAAAAATTGCACCACAAGCGTAAGTCGTACAACGCGCTATCGATTCTCTCCGAAGAAGAAAAAATATTTCTAATTTTCACATACAATAAAATTAACAATATAATATTGTGAATAATACATCTAGGAGCTACTGAAAAATGAGAGGTCAAAAGTTTTATATTCGATCGAAGAGAATCATGCCACGAGAACTACACAGTGAAAATTTTTCACCTTCCAACGATCTCGTTAGAGCAAGAATGTGAGAAAAAAATCCAATTTCAATTCCATTGGTTAAAAATTAATTCAACTAATTAATTTTCCTCGTGACGAAAATTCCGTGAACCCGGAAGTTTAATATTAAAATTCTTGTTGGATCGGAGCGAGCTAATTGTACGAAAGTTTTGTAGAGATCATGATGAAGAATAAGGGTGTGGACCATGTGCCTGGACAAATGTGAACTTTCCAACAAAAAATCACTGGATTTTTTTTCTCTTTTTTGAATTTTTGATTGCGCGATAAAAGTATCGTAGACGTGACCAAGCGAGAAAAAGGCGAACTCGCAGAATTTGATATGAAAAAAATTATACAGCCGAATGAATGCATTGCAGGGTTGAATTGCATTGAATTCGTCTCTCCTTTTCCCTTTTCTTTCCAATATATACAGTAACGTTATTTCGTTTTATAGTGAATATATTTTTGTATGGGGCTTTCTGAGGAAAATCGACAGGAATGATACAAAAAATCACTGGATTTTTATTTATTTTTATAAAAATTTTGAATACGAGATAAAAGTATCGTAGACGTGACCAAGCGAGAAAAAGGCGAACTAGCAGAATTTGATATGAAAAAAGTTATACAGCCGAATGAATGCATTGCAGGGTTGAATTGCATTGAATTCGTCTCTCCTTTTCCCTTTTCTTTCCAATACATACATCAACGTTATTTCGTTTTATAGTGAATATATTTACGTATGGGGCATTCTGAGGTAAATCGACAGGAATGATTATCCTGACGCGCCTGGACAAAATTGAACTTTGAACTTGAACCCAAACAAAAAATTACTGGATTTTTTTTTCTTTTTTGAATTTTTGATTGCGCGATAAAAGTATCGTAGACGTGACCAAGCGAGAAAAAGGCGAACTAGCAGAATTTGATAAAAAAAAAATTATACAGCCGAATGAATGCAGGGTTGAATTGCATTGAATTCGTCTCTCCTTTTCCCTTTTCTTTCCAATACATACATCAACGTTATTTCGTTTTATAGTGAATATAATTACGTATGGGGCATTCTGAGGCAAATCGACAGGAATGAATATCGTGTCGCGCCTGGACAAAATTGAACTTTGAACTTAAACCCAAACAAAAAATCACTGGATTTTTTTTTTCTTTTTTGAATTTTTGATTGCGAGATAAAAGTATCGTAAACGTGACCAAGCGAGAAAAAGAGTGAATGTATTTATGTATGGGGCATTCTGAGGCAAATCGACAGGAATGAATATCGTGTCGCGCCTGGACAAAATTGAACTTTGAACTTGAACCCAAACAAAAAATTACTGGATTTTTTTTTCTTTTTTGAATTTTTGACTGCGAGATAAAAGTATCGTAAACGTGACCAAGCGAGAAAAACGCGAACTCGCAGAATTTGATATGAAAAAAATTATACAGCCGAATGAATGCATTGCAGGGTTGAATTGCATTGAATTCGTGTCTCTCCTTTTTCCCTTTTCTTTCCAATACATACATCAACGTTATTTCCTTTTATAGTGAATATATTTACGTATGGGGCATTCTAAGGTAAATCGACAGGAATGATTATCGTGTCAGAAAATCATTTTGAATGGTTTCCAAATTGAATAGCATCTATACTCGTTTTATCAATCGTCATTTATTTATAATTAGTAATGAAATAAGAAAAGTGTTGAAAAATTTTATTTAAAAAAGAGTTTAAATTTTTCAAGTACCGAAAATTGCCGCCATCCTCTCGGAGAGGTCTTAAAAATTTGGATATTTAACAAAGTAAAAATTTAGTTGTGGAAATTCAATAATAATAATTGTGTCCATCTAAAACTTATTTAGATCCCAAGCTTAATAATTTTTCATACGAAGCATGAAATTCGTGGGGATTTTTTTGTTGCCATATATATATATATATATATATAACATGATAAAGGGAACTAAAAAATGAAATGTTAAGGGTCACGGCCCTTTGAATTTGTTCTGAAATATTCCGCGTATTTTACATATGGCACCCACACGCAGTAGTAAGAAAAAAAAAAATCGCTCTCTCATTATATTTATGTCGACATGAGAGTCTCCTCTATATTCCCGCAAAGTTTATCGAATCAACGGCCGCGTGCTGGTGCCTCGTTATTTCACATGCGGGTTCCCCGTATGGCCCCTTTATTTATGTTTTTTTCATTATTGACTTTTGCCACGACCACGCACAGTTCTCTCCCTCTCTTTTTTTTTGCTCTTTTTTACCCCTCTTTACCACTTCAAAGCTTTTAACTATATATACGGCAAATTATTCTTAAGCTTTGTAAATTTGCGGATTATAATAAATTTTATCATTTATAACTATCAGAAGAGTAATTAATGCAAACTAATGTGTACAATTATGACCATTTCATCAATTATTATAGAACGAGATGCTCGGAGCTTTCACGACATTATGTGATTTTATATATATATATATATATATATATATATATAAATATAAATAAATATATAAATATATACATATAATATAATAAATAAATAATAAATAAATAAATATTAAATAAATAATATATATATATATATAAATATATAAATATATTAAAAATTGATATATATATATATAAAATCGCGTAATATATCGCGTAGATCGCCCCTTATATTACTGTCTGGTTGGTACATCAATTTTTTTTTCGCCCTGGAGTAGTTCGAGACAGATTTTTCTGTCATATCGATCAGTAGAAGTAATAGAAATCGCCGAGACACGACAGACAGAGTCTCCATTTAGGCTTAAATTCATTTGTTTTTCAATTTCAAAGCTTTTAACGATATATATATATATTTTTTTTTTACATGTCTACTTGGGTTATTCCACAGTTTTTCATATTTCAATCACATAACCAATCACATTCGTCTACATCATGAAATTTGAGTATTAAAGTCATGCGAAAAATTTTGGATGTTCGGCAATAAAATAATTTAATCAATTTTTTTCTATCATGTCTGTCAGTCAGTCAGTCTGTCAATACGATTATTCGTAAGATATAACTTTGTTAAAAATCTTCATAAATACCCATGAAAGGAATATTCTGAGAAATATTTCTTGATGAATAATAATAATAATAATTATTATTATTATTATTAAGCAAGCCCCGTGCAGTATAATGCCACGATGTAAAATGTTGTTACACATCGTGAGTGTTATATGCATAATATTTATGGATTCTATCGAATTTCCAAGGGGTTCCAAAATTTATACTGATTGTGAGCAGCTCGTCCCTCTTTCCCTCGGCAATGAATATACACGCTGTGGCCGCACGCGCGGTTTGCAAGGGTCGTGCGATCTCCGCTGTGGTTATAATGCCGTTACATTCCTCGTTACTCTCGGTAAGAGCAAGCAACAGAGGGGGGGGGGGGGAGAGAGAGAGAGAGAGAGAGAGAGAGAGAGAGAGAGAGAGAGAGAGAGAGAGAGAGAGAGAGAGAGAGAGAGAGAGAGAGAGAGAGAAGGGAAGAGAGAGAGAGAGAGAGAGAGAGAAGGAAAGCGAGAGAGAGAGAGAGAGAGAGAGAGAGAGAGAGAGAGAGAGAGAGAGAGAGAGAGAGAGAGAGAGAGAGAGAGAGAGACGAACATGGCTGAGCAGCCGCGCATCAGTGGTGGCTAACTCGGCGTTCGAAACGTCCGGCCTGGTTCAATCCTATATTGCTGGTTCTCCTGGTCAGCCACCACTGGCACAATAACCGCCGTTTCTCCCCCTCTCGAGCTCTAGCTCTCTCTCTGTCTCCAATTCCATTGCCTGCTGCCTGCACGACACTAATTAAATCGTCGTCGTCGTCGTCGTCGTCGTCGTCGAACGTCCGGACACGATGTGGGCTCGCGAATAGATCGAGCGTGGTCCAGCCACCAAAACGCTTCATTTCTCTCTCTCTCTCTCTCTCTCTTGTCAGATGAAAATCAAGCTAACAAAATCCCGAGGATTTCTGCTCGGAAACGTTTTTCCTTGACCTGGGTCTACATATTCACTGTAGACACCCACGCGAGAAATTTCCGTGCGTTAAAATTCGAAGCACGTTTCGTGCAAAATTTACTTCAGTGTATACACGAGATAATATATATATATATATAATTTTTAACGATATTCTATATATATATATATATATATATATATATATATATACTGAAAAATTCAATATCCATTTAATGTAAATTTTATCCATTGTAAGCAATTAATTTGTTTAATTGATAAATCAAAATAAAACATACCGGCGTGCTTCCAATTTTGACGGATAAAATCCACGATTGCTGAATGAAATCACTTTGACCAACATATCACTCGCGATCTGTATACGATCGATTTTTCCACCGGCACTAAGTAATTCAATACAATTGTAATTTTTCACGATATATTAAACACTGAAAAACCAAATGTATCGTTCCAGCCTTTATTTATCACATTCTACCTCTATATACACATATATATATGTCTATATACATAAATATAGATATATACATAAATATACATATATACATATATATATACATATATATATATATATATATATATATATATACATATATGTATACAGTATAACGAGGAAAAAATCAGTAATCGATACACGTGGTCAAATAACTACTGCGGAGGATAATTGAATGGCGAGATACACAACGAGTACGTCGATGAAAATACATCGGTGTGTATGAATAACGAGTATAAATTCGTGTACATCAGAGAGCGTGGTTTGCATCACGAGGCACATGCCGACGCCTTCGCGTTAAACTGCCGATATTGCGGTTGCTCGCACACCAGAGCTCTCTCTGTCTGTCTCTCTCTCTCTCTCTCTCTCTCTCTCTCTCTCTCTCTCTCTCTCTCTGGCTCTCTCTCTCTCTCTCTGTCTCTCTCTCTCTGTCTCTCTCTCTGTCTCTCTCTCTCTCTCTGGCTCTCTCTCTCTCTCTCTCTCTCTCTCTCTCTCTCTCTCTCTCTCTCTCTCTGTCTCTCTCTTTCTCTCTCGTCATCGTAGCCGTCCCTGATGAGAGAGTGGGCCTGTGCGGCCCCACTTTCTGCCTTTTGCTCTCTCTCTCTCTCTCTTTCTATATCTCTCCCTTCCTTTCTCTATCCTTCTCCCGTTCTTTCTCTCTACCTCTCTTTCTCACGCTCTCTCTCTCTCTCTCTCTCTCTCTCTCTCTCTCTCTCTCTCTCTCTCTCTCTCCTCTCTTTCTCTCTCTCCCTCTCTTTCTGTTTCACTCATACTGCTCACCGATCCTTCCTTCTCTTATATTTTGCTCTCTTTTCATCACTTCTTCCCTTTCTTTCCTTTCCGCTTCTATCTCTCTCTTTCTTTCCCTACCTCTCTCCCTCGCCCTCCCTTCCTCTACCCTTACATGCTCTTCTACATACTTTGCTGCGGCTCATTCTGCTCTCGGAGTCTCGAGATGTTCTCCACATCCTTTGGTTATCTCTTCCTCTTTATCTACATCGTTTCCTCTTCTTCTTTCTGTATACTGTACGAGTTTCTGTATTCCCCCGGGGATGTGCAAGAGGCACGAATCAAGAACACTGGAGAGAATCCTTTGCACGCTGACTATCGTCTCGCTATATGCATATGTATTAACCCACCAGTGTCTACGATATGTATATATATACATATGCATATATATATATATATATATATATATATATATATATATATATGCATATGTATATGCATATGTATATATGCATATGCATATATATATATATATATATATATATATATATTTATGTGTATATATATATATATATATATATATATGTATATATGTATATATGTATATATGTATAAAGGACATGGTGTATACATAAGAAACCGAGAACGTTTGCTGCTACGATGTGCACTGCATAAAATAAGGGTGAGAAAATACCAATGAGATAGACACACACACGCACACACACAGACAGACAGAAAGGGAGAAAGAGAAGAAGAGAGAATTCACCAGGGACCGAACATAGGAAACGTCCAAAGCTTCCAGGATATTTTTTGAGTGCTTTACAGTATGCACTATCCTCCTTCTTCCCTCTGCTCCCCCCCCCCCCCCCCCTCTTGTTCCCGGCCCAGAGTGGCTGCAGCTGTGTGCGCGCATCCGGAATCAACGAAGAGAAAGATCCAAAGCAGTTGGGAGTGGTCGATTTCAGAGTCGAGTGAACAAAAAAATTCTTTCTGCTCTTGGCAAGCTTGCGTTAGCGTCTTGAAAAAACAAACCAAAACTCGCGTTATCATCTTCTGAGATCCGATTTTATTTTAATATTATATATATATATATATATAAAAGTTTTGAATAGTTTAATTTATATATATATAAATAAAACTATTCAAAACTTTTATTTCTACCGAGCTCAGATCGAGATTTCGTTATAAAAATAAAAAAATATGCAAAAAAAATGTTTACTGACAAAAAGAGGAAAATATATTATTCTTCTCGTTATAATTATTACTGCTCTCGGTTGACCATGGAAAATAGTTTCTCCCCTGCATATATATATATACAGCATTATTACAATGTATGCTTAATTTATTTCACCCTGAAACTTTTTATAGCGTTCTTTTAATTCAATTAGCAAAAAATATATTGTAAAAATGAATACGTAAAATGGAGGAGGAAAGCAAGAATTGTAGCTTCAGTTGCATTAGGTCGATGCAACTCTGTTGTATATATATATATGTTATATATGTTACAAATGTTATATATATATATATATATATATATATATATATATATATAACATTTGTATACAAAGTACATCAGCACGTACGAATAAACTACATCCAGTACGTGTAAACAGGCAGATGTACAATGAGAGTCGACGGAAGACGTGCCCTGGGGAGCAACACATGTACGTGTACACATATACACACATTTTTGAAATGATAAGATTCGCGTTGAATATACAGTGCAGCAATGCTGTAGCATCACTGCATGCTGCTCTCTGTTTCTGCGTGTCTCTCTATACGAGATCACGAAGTGAGAGAGAGGGAGATAGAGGGAGAGAGAGAGAGAGAGAGAGAGAGAAAGAGATTCTGGCTTCGTTATCGTAACGCCGGGATTCTTCGTTTGAAATAACGCTACCATGAACAAACACATGGTAATTCTCATTACAACATTGCTCATTACATATGCAGTGCATAGGATAATTGCATAAATAGGGTAAATGCATAAATAGGGTAAATGCAGGGAATATGGACCAACAAAATATTTCCCTGTCCCACCTTTATTATCTGAATTTCAAATTCTATTTTGAGAGTATCGATTTTCTTCAGAAAAGTATTCTAGATAGTTAGGGATCATTTTACATATATTTTCTAATCTAAGTTACTGCAATTTTTCAAAAAAAAAAAATTCATAGGGAATGTATTTTATTTGACGAAATGTATACATATATGTCAGGTGACATAAATGGAACTTTTGAAATAATGGTACTCGTAAAATCTTAACCCATTTGAGACGGCGATTTTTTTCGAACACAGACCCCAGGAGCGATTTTTTTTTTTTTCTTTGTAGTGTTCATATTTAATTATTGCACACACGGGGTGCAACCAGTCTTATAGCCTCGGAAATTAATTACTCATACGGTGTGCAATCGATCTCGAATGGGTTAAACGATACTTATGACTGATAGACTGACGTGGCTTAAATTTCTTTTTTTTTTTCAGAGTTAATACGTTACGTCGATAAAATATCATATTTGCCATTAAAATATAATATTGTACAAGTCTAGTAAGTGAGAAAAGTTTTAAGTCTTGTCGCGTAAAAAATCTACTAGAATCCTCCGATACAATTCCTCCGGGAATACATCTCTATTGCATTAAAGCTCTACTGCTAAATATCTTCATCATTTTAGAAACTTCATATCCGGCAGAGGTGGATACGCCTACCTTTGGACAAGATGAATTTATCTCGGCTCAAGATTTATTTACTTCAACGTTTCTACCGTTCTACCACATGTGCGATATATATGACATACAGTCATACATGTGGGATATATATGACATACAGTCATACATATACGATATATATGACATACAGTCATACATATGCGATATATATGACATACAGTCATACATATGCGATATATATGACACACAGTCATACATATGCGATATATATGACATACAGTCATACATATGCGATATATATGACATACAGTCATACATGTGCGATATATATGACATACAGTGATACATATGCGATATATATGACACACAGTCATACATGTGCGATATATATGACATACAGTCATACATATGCGATATATATGACATAGAGTCATACATGTGCGATATATATGACATACAGTCATACATATGCGATATATATGACATAGAGTCATACATATGCGATATATATGACATACAGTGATACATATGCGATATATATGACATACAGTGATACATATGCGATATATATGATACACAGTCATACATGTGCGATATATATGACATACAGTCATACATGTGCGATATATATGACATACAGTCATACATATGCGATATATATGACATACAGTCATACATGTGCGATATATATGACATACAGTCATACATATGCGATATATATGACATACAGTCATACATATGCGATATATATGACACACAGTCATACATGTGCGATATATATGACATACAGTCATACATATGCGATATATATGACACACAGTCATACATATGCGATATATATGGCATACATGTGCGATATATATGACATACAGTCATCCATATGCGATATATATGACATAGAGTCATACATGTGCGATATATATGACATACAGTCATACATATGCGATATATATGACACACAGTCATACATATGCGATATATATGACACACAGTCATACATATGCGATATATATGACACACAGTCATACATATGCGATATATATGACACACAGTCATACATGTGCGATATATATGACATACAGTCATACATATGCGATATATATGACATACAGTCATACATGTGCGATATATATGACACACAGTCATACATATGCGATATATATGACATGCAATCATACATGTGCGATAGAGTGTTATTAATTTTCAGGGCTGACGTGTATGTTCGTTCAATATGTGTAACTTGCTTCATTACCAAAAAGGGAAATATTCAGTAGTTCATTTCTCTTTCTGTTGTCGGAATAGATAAGTTCATATTTTCTGGCAACCTTCTGGCATGAAGACTAATATTCCATCTTACCAAACTGGGCCATATTCCCTGGCTTTACTCTATATACGTATATATGTATGTATATATATACGTGGATGGTATGCAAAGCACGAATTTTCCATGATACAATAATAAGTCAGCATGAATCGTATATATATATATATATACGTATGTGTTTATATGTATATATTTGTAAAGTAGGTATGTAGATATAGTAGATATATATATATATATATATATATATATATATATATATATATATATATATATATATATATATATATATATATATATATTATACAGATGCAGTAATGCAATTGCACCCTGCACGCTCGAGAGCAGACGGAAGAAACTGAGTGGTGTGGTTGAAATACACGATACGATGAGTGCACGCGAGCCTCAGGTCTCTATGTACCTTTTATATTTCTCTCTCTCTCTCTCTCTCTCTTTCTCTTTCCCGTCTGCTCTCATCTGGAAACGAAGGGCACCGAACAAAAACTATAATTATCGTTGCGATGATTCAATAATTTAAATAATAAATCAAATCGAACATGATGCAGGATAGTTTTTCGTCCCAAAGAAAGGAAGAGAGAGACGAAAAAAAAATCCTTTTTTTTGTTGTCGATTACTCGAGTGAGCTTTGTGCTTTATGCATTATTTTTGAGAATAAAGGAATATGCATTAATTGAATTATTTATAAAAAATTGTTTATTAAAATAGCGAGCAATAATTTTTTTATTGACAAAAAAATGTTACACAAGCATCGGTTTTTTTTCTTCTTTTAGGTAGGCATTAGTTCCCACGATATAATATGAGATACAAAGGATAGAGGGAGAGAAAAAAAAAAGGGAAAAATAGAGAGATAGAGAGAGAGAGACTCAGTCGTATAATATAAATTTTAAATTAACAAAAAGGTACGACTTGAATGATGAATGTAATGTAGGTGATGATGAATGGCCACGAGGTCTTTTGACGAGCTCATATCGTGTGTGGAGTCGCAGTAAAAAAAAAAAAAAAACAAATTAAATTATGAAAAATGTGTACCGGTGATTTACAGACTCTAAAAAATTGAAAAAGGAGCGTGTCGAGTATGTCCCATCGCAAGACTTTTTTTTTAATTCCCCTGATCTCCGGTCTCGAATAATAATAATTAAAAAAAATTCTTTTCCTGCTAAAATGTGGTACGTAGATTTTTCCCAAAAAAAAAATTAGACCAAAAGATATCGCTCATTACCGACGTCACAGGAATGGCCGAGTTTTTATACGAAAAAGAAAAAAAATGCATCAATGATGATTTTTGGTGTGTAAAAAAAACGTGTCGCTGATTTCCGGCCTCTGAAGGAAAAAAAAATGGCGTAGATTTCCGGCCTCTGAAAAAAAAAAATGGCGTTGATTTCCGGCCTCTGAAGGAAAAAAAACATGGCATTGGTTTCCGGTCTACAAAGCTCCGCTGTCGAAGTAAATTTGCTTTGACATTAATTCGCATGGATACGAGTGTAACTACGTTCGTTTTGACGCGATTTTTTTTTTCTTTTTACAACGTTCCGAACTGTGGGGGAAAATGCAACGTATCCATGTCACTCTCTGTGGCTTATCCCCCCTCCCCTTTCCACCCCACCCCGAGAACACGTGAACCCCCAACGATTTCACACAAGAATGACCTGCTACTTGCAAAGCAAAAATGTCCTGGCTTCGTGTCTGACATACACCGATGAGATCCCCGACATGATTTTATTTTTTATTTTTCCACACACAAATCCATCACCCTTCGTGCAGCCAACGTGTGTGTTTTTTTTCCTTCTTCTTCTTCTTTTTCTTCTTCCTCCTCCTCCTCTTCTTCTTCTTCTTCTTCTTCTTCTTCATCTTCTTCTTTAGTATGCAGAACACACAACAAAACCACCAAGAATTCAAAGAGAATCCGCGCTATTGATATAAAACCCTTCGGGGCTTTCTCACCGCTGGTTTTCATATATACGAAAGGACCCCAACACAATTTTCTTTTCTCATAATTTTCATGAAAAGAAATATATATATTCTATTTTTTCCGTGCAGTTAAACAAAATGGTGCGACCTGTCCTTCAAATGATGTTCAATGGAATGACAATTTTAATGACCTACTTTTTTTTTAAATCCATTTTTGCCAAATTGTTTAACCTCGATTTCACTAAGGGATGAAAAAATTGAATAAAAATTTGCTTTCTACTGTATTTATTAAATCGTTTACTATATTATATCGCAAGGAAACGGAAATAACGATAACAAAAATTTCCTTTTCTGTGTTTCACATATGAGAACTAAATATATATATATATATAGATTGACTTATCACGAAGGCTGGTATAGTTTATTTAAATCTTTCAATGTCCCGGAAGTTCATTAATACACCCCCTGCGAGAAAGGTCACGAGAGTCTACGAAAGCAATACAGAATTTATTATATATATACACGAGAGATTCGAGGAGAGGGTGTTGGATGAGGAAGAAGAACGAAATCGTTTCTCGTCTCTCCTCTCTCCTACCGGAATAAAATATATTATTCCTACCCTTCTTGTGAATGAAAAGCTTTCCATTTTCTTCGTCTCTATCTCTCTCTCTCTCTCTACACATTTCGGGATCGTAACTGCACGAAGGATAAAAATGCTTTTATCTTCCGTCTATCAATATATCCTCGACTATATATATATATATATATATATATATCTTCCGTCTATCATATATCCTCGACTATATATAATAGATAAACACTCGAATTTATATATATATACTGTATATATACCCGCAGATTATTTTGCAAGTTTATTTGCTCCTCGCATTTTCCCAAACCACAAAAAAACGAGAATAAATACCTTAACGTTTATTTGCCCTCCGTAAATAAATATTTTAAAATTTTGTGAAAAAATCTATCTCATTTGTAATGCGCGCGAATTTTCTGATAGGATTAGGTCTCCGAACGTAGATTTTTTTTGTTCTCCCTCTCAAAAGCTTGAAAATATAAAAATTGCAAGTAATTTAAAAGTCTACGAGTGGACTTGGAAAATAAAATTTATTTTATCCGAATATCTTCGTCTTTCTGAATGTGAGAATATACTTTGAAAAACGTCCAAATAAAATCCAATAAATAGGCTCATGAGAGACACTTTTCAATTATATATATATATAGATGGGTAGAGATAAATATTTAGGTGATTTTTCATCATTTAAATATTATGTTTTAATATAATTTTATGTGAGTGAACGAGGATTAAGTTGATGTAGAGAACGAGTGCAACTACTTTGGCCACATGATGGCTTATCGATGATGTCTGGATTCAAATTGATTTTTCTCAAGGTATATATAGTGCATAAATGCGAATGGAATGAGAGTAACTGACGAAATCAAGAAAGCAAGAGAGAGCTGGAGGAAAAAGTAATTTGCAGATCCGGACAACTCCCTGGTGTGCCCTATATATATGTATATAGTATTATGGGTAGTACACAATATAGCCGACAAATTGCACTACCCAGCACGCCAACCACCCCTGACGTCATAATTCGAATAATCGTTTTGACTAGGCGCAAGAGAGAGGAACTTTAAGTGAGGGCCACGAGTGAGTGAGTGAGTAAAAGAGAGAGAGAGGGAGAGAGAGAGAGAGAGAGAGAGAGAGAGAGAGAGAGAACATCAGAGTCGATCGAAGGGAGGAAATTGTTCTTGCCTCTGGTTCTTCCGCACGCTATTTATAAGTACTTCGAGGCTTGGCAATTTTTTTTTTTTTTTTTACGTTATTCTTCGTTCAAAGTTTGTTCAAAGTAAATAATAAATATAATTACTAATTTTATTGGCCGTAATCGTAAAGAGTCTGTTTGGTTGGAACATTTTCTTGGTTAGGATTTGAATTTGAAACTTCCCTTTACACGAAATATTTTTCATAAAATTTATTCTGTGTGTATTGGAAAATGTTCGTAGAATATTGTGCATAGAATTGTGACGGTTTTTTTTTTACGTACAATCTTTAATTGCTGTAAAAAAATATGTATATAAAAAAAATCCTCATTTGTAATTAATATTTCATTTACCTAAATCGTTATATACATTGAAATCGTAAAGAACTTACGAACTCAATACATTTTTTTGGATTGAAATCAATGATTTTTAAGTATTTTAGGATTTTTTAATTTTTATATATATATAAATATGAAAAATAATACAGCCTGAAAACTTTTTCATTAGAATTGACAGTCGATTATTACCGGAAACGAACAAATACAAAACTTACCTTGTTAAACAGGTGAAAGAAAAATGACGAAACGCCAAAGTTTCTCGTCCTATTCAGATCGGTAGTGATGAATCTCGAGTCCGGGCTATTGGGTTCTTCATATTTCTTTCTTGTCTTCGGTTTTCTTCGATTTCCCCTATCATTTAGTACAACCCCTATATATATATATATATATATATATGTGTCAGTTTGAGATTTTCCCAGATGTTTTTCGGTTTTTGTTCGACAACGAAAGAGATATAGCATGTATAACGCGATTTATATCAACGAATTAGCGATGAAAAAAAATCGAGAATAGGGGATGAAAAATAAAAAAATTAATGAAATTTGTGCCAAAAGGGAAATTGGAGAGATTTATTTTTCAATCATCCTGTGTGGGGTTATCATACCGTTGTAGTGATAAATGTACATACATATATATATGTATATATAGAATCGTCTATGATGGGGAATGAACTTTTGAATTTCTGTATTTTTACCGACGGAAATGACCTCGGCGTTGGTACACTTCCGGTGTTTCGGGAATTACGACATTTTGTCTGGCGTTTTTTTTGCCAACCAGACAGAATTATACAACATTCGTCCGGCAAAGAGAATGATAGAGAGCAATTGAAAGAGAGAATAACATCTTGAACGAGGGAAATTAAACGACGATTTGTCGAACGAACTTCCGGTTAATGTAGTATAGTATTTTCCGTGGAAAGACGACGTGGATGGAAACGGAAATTAATCCGCCGTTCCATGTTGATGAGGCGGAAGAAGACGAGGATGATGAGTGAGGGGAGAGAGAGAGTGAGGAGAGAGAGAGAGAGAGAGAGAGAGAGAGAGAGAGAGAGAGAGAGAGAGAGAGAGAGAGAGAGAGAGAGAGAGAGAGAATGAGAGAGAGAGAGAATGAGAGAGAGTGAGAATGAGAGAGAGAGAGAATGAGAGAGAGAGAGAGAGAGAGAGAGAGAGAGAGAGAGAGAGAGAGAGAGAGAGAGAGAGAGAGAGAGAGAGAGAAAGAGAGAGAGAGAGAGAAATGTGGTATAAGGGATGAAAAGGAGAGAAAAGGCGCGCGCGGTGTTTGACTCCCGCGCTCTCATAGGGATTACATATTCTCTCGCTTTAATGCGTGGGTTGAACATTCCAAGGGGAGTAGGAAGAATAAAAAGAATAGTGGACGCAGTAAATTAAACACCTGCTTCCGGCTTTATACACTCGTTTTCCCCGCAAATGTTATAAATCACTACTTCTCATTACATGATTTTTCTTCCCCCTCTCTCTGATAGACGCCATCTCAACTCATGAAATGGATATTTACATAGAAATGTAACCAAAAACCCTTAAAATGATTATGAAAAATTCCTTAAGGTGATTTATTTGGTGTCCGATTAAAATAAATACAAAAATACATTTATTGGGACAGTATTTTTTTTTTTAGTTCCATAACTTAGTTTTGTCAGCTGTATTTTGTTTACTTTTATACACGCAAAAAAAAATGAATTTACAAAAATTCTGAAAGGCAAATTGAAGGACAAAAGTTCGTTCCATAATTTTCTCCTTTGCTCATAAATATCGTAAAGCTCATAAATAAACTCATGAAATGGATATTTACATAGAAATGTAACCAGAAACCCTTAAAATGATTATGAAAAATTCCTTAAGGTGATTTATTTGGTGTCCGATTAAAATAAATACAAAAATACATTTATTGGGACAGTAATTTTTTTTTTAAGTTCCATAACTTATTTTTGTCAGCTGTATTTTTTTACTTTTATACACGAAAAAAAAAATGAATTTATGACAATTCTGAAAAGCAAATTGAAGGACAAAAGCTCGTTCCATAATTTTCTCCTTTGTTCATAAATATCGTAAAGCTCATAAATAAACTCATGAAAAGGATATTTACATAGAAATGTAACCAAAAACCCTTAAAATGATTATGAAAAATTCCTTAAGGTGATTTATTTGGTGTCCGATTAAAATAAATATAAAAATACATTTATTGGGAAAGCAATTTTTTTTTTAAGTTCCATAACTTATTTTTGTCAGCTGTATTTTTTTGCTTTTATACACGCAAAAAAAAAAATGAATTTACAAAAATTCTGAAAGGCAAATTGACGGAGAAAAGTTCGTTCCATAATTTTCTCCTTTGCTCATAAATATCGTAAAGCTCATAAATAAACTCATGAAAAGGATATTTACATAGAAATGTAACCAAAAACCCTTAAAATGATTATGAAAAATTCCTTAAGGTGATTTATTTGGTGTCCGATTAAAATAAATACAAAAATACATTTATTGGGACAGTAATTTTTTTTTTAAGTTCCATAACTTATTTTTGTCAGCTGTATTTTTTTACTTTTATACACGAAAAAAAAAATGAATTTATGACAATTCTGAAAAGCAAATTGAAGGACAAAAGCTCGTTCCATAATTTTCTCCTTTGTTCATAAATATCGTAAAGCTCATAAATAAACTCATGAAAAGGATATTTACATAGAAATGTAACCAAAAACCCTTAAAATGATTATGAAAAATTCCTTAAGGTGATTTATTTGGTGTCCGATTAAAATAAATATAAAAATACATTTATTGGGAAAGCAATTTTTTTTTTAAGTTCCATAACTTAGTTTTGTCAGCTGTATTTTTTTGCTTTTATACACGCAAAAAAAAAAATGAATTTACAAAAATTCTGAAAAGCAATTTGACGGACAAAAATTCTTTTCTCTTTTGCTCATAAATTTTCTTGATTTAAAATCCTATTCAAGGTAAATACATTTTTCCCACTTTTTGCCAAAGGACGCGTTTTTAACGTCAGAAATAATTAATTTGTCCAGAATGACAATAAAACAAAATAAAATTTTCATCTCTATTGAAAGGGTGAAAATAATCGCGCCGAAATGAAAAAAAAAAATAATAATAATAATCTAAACATAAATTTTGCAACTTTTATCGATCGATATTTGCGATCAATAAATTTTATTTCCAAAAAAACATTTTTAATTCCCTAATTACAAAAGTTTGTTTAACGAGGGGTTGAAGGACGATTAAAAAAAATTAAAAATTTAATGAAAACACAGCACATCTTTTTTTTGTCATTTATGAAAAAAAACCATCATTGAATCACGGGATGAATAAAATTTCTCAATTTTTGATGCACGAAAAACTCTTTCATGGTAAAAAAAAAAAAAAAAGAAAAAAAATATTCTCAATTTTGCTTGATTCTCTCGTTGTCGTGTTTTTTTTTTTCCATTTGTAAATATAAATTTATGAGCGCGAATGTTGAGTGACTTGTGCGTACATACCTCTCGGTTCTCAATTATATATATATATATATATGTATATGTGTGATAATTTTTAATGCGCGTATCGTCTACTATCACCCGCGACTTTTTTTTTTTTGACAAACGAAGAAAAAAAAAATGAAAATAAATTTTGTTGGGAAAAAATCGACGCGACGACGAGCGGGCTTATATATAATAAGTTAGAGCACAGCCGCCCGCGGTGGCAGAGCCCCCGTTGTGCGAAGCGCGACTGCGTGAGTCCGACGTCGACGATCACGAAGAAAAGAAACACCACGACCGCCACCTGCGCTGTTGGTGCCGCCGCGGCCGCCGCCGTCAACCCTCCCGGGGAGGGTTGGTAGAGGGCGAGGGCGTCGCGACGCTTGCGTGGACAGAGACGACGAGTAGCCAAAGCAAGATACAACATACTGGTGGAGTTGGATATATATATATATATATATATATATATATATATATATATATATATATATATATATATATATATATATATATATATATTTCTTTATATATATATATATATTTCTTTATATATATATATATATTTCTTTATATATATATATATTTCTTTATATATATATATATTTCTTTATACATTTATTTATTTTTTTATATTTATATGGGCCTTCAAATGTAAATTATTCAAGTTAATTTCACCGAGAGAATACTTTTTTGCTGGAGCTGCAAATAATTTGTTAACGTAGAAAAATCTTAAAAATTATTTCCCCTTGTGGAAACAATTTTTTGTCTCGAATATTTTAATGTCAATGAGTTAAAAAATGTTTCAAAATATGAGAAAATTAGATTTAAAAAACTAGAAAGGATGTGAGGGACAAAGTTTTGAGAGATAAGGGTGAAAAATTCAGCCCCTATAATTTTGGAATGACTGCAAGCTCGCTAAGGTCGTTACAGCTGAGATTTTATTGGATTGGATTTTTTTTTCAAAAATGTCAATCAGCTATTTAGCTCGTGGACAATATTTAAGCGATCTGGTTAAATTTTTCTATATAAATGAAACGTACTTAAGGGTTATTTAGTGTCAATTTATTTAGTGTCAGAGTGAAGATTATATTTCAAATGAAAAATAAATTATTTCCTCTTTCAAATAGCCCTTAAAATCATTGTCATCTGAGAGAGACGAGTTATGGAAATTTTATTAAAAATATTAAGATACTCGTTGTTGGGCTTAAAAAAAAGACAATCAGCTCTTTAGCTCGTGGGCAATATTTAAGCGATTTAGTTAAATTTTTCTATATAAATGAAACGTACTTAAGGGTTATTTAGTGTCAGAGTGAAGATTATATTCCAAATAAAAAATAAATTATTTCCTCTTTCAAGTAGCCCTTAAAATCATTGTCATCTGAGAGAGACGAGTTATGGAAATTTTATTAAAAATATTAAGATACTCGTCGTTGGGCTTAAAAAAAAGTCATTCAGGTATAAAAGCAAAATATAATTATTTGAAAAAAATTAATTAAAAAAAAAAAATATATATATATATATGAAATTTTAGATTAGATTTTTTGCTCGATTTTACACGGAATGGCCCATATACACATATACATGTAAATAAACGCTATATGCTTCGTTGGTGGAGAACGTTTTGAGGGCTGCAGCATCGACGTTGACAACGAGGTCAGACCCCAAGGCGAGTCTTTCATTTTCACTGCTGGATTCACAAATTCCTGGAACCTGGAGTTGAATTAATCGCCAGAGATTTTACGAATTAGCTGAGAGTGCCAAAAAGTTCAATTTGAAAAAACATCAAAATTGACATGTCGTTTTGGGGTTCTTTTCGTTGGATCGGACATGCAGGATTTGCCCGATTCATCATAATTTACAAATTCCTACCCAATAAATCCCTCGGGGAAAGATATAACGAAAAACCAAAAAAAAAAATAAAATACGATCGACTCAATTTTTTTACATTCATTCGTTTTTTTCCATTTTTTTTTCTCATCCATTTCTCTACGTAGGAAATATAAATTGCTATACATAAAGATAAACGAAGTTTTTTTTTTCGGCGTATTGCACGCTTGGTTGCTTCTTTCTTTCGTTTTAATAATAATAATAATAATAATAATAAGAATAATAATAATTATATGGTAATAATTATATGTATAGGTAGAGTATTAGTTATAGAGGTGAAGCGGCGCGAAAAGGTGTTTGTACCCGCGGCAATTTTTTTAGTTTATTTTATTTTTTTCGATCAATTCCTTTAAAATTATTTCATTAATAATAAATTATTTCACGCTATTACACGCCGCTCCGCGTTAAAGTACACGGAAATGTTAAATATACATATGTATACGTATTTATATGTATATATATAAGTATGGGTGTTTGTGTGTATATATATATATATATATATATATATATATTTATCATTTTCATTTTATTGGTATTAGATAGTATATGAGTAACGTTAATGGTACTATATATATATATATATATATATGTATATCTATATATATTTATTTTTTTTGGATTAGAACTTCTTAATTGTTTTTATTTATTTGTTTTATTAATTTTTGTGTAAACGCACGCGCGCGTCCGTCATATTAATATGCACCTAAGCGTTCCTTCACTCGTTCCTCCCTCAACGTACGTCTCGCGTACGAGGAAGAATGCATTTTTCTCTCTCTCTTTCCTTCTCTCAATTATTTTTCCTACAGAGCAAAATCCTCCGAGGCTGATATTCATTTAATAATACAACATATAATAATAAAAATATATTCTCGCGCGCGGATGTGGTACACAGGAGTGAGAAATTGAACTAGATTATATATATATATATACATATATTATATATATTTATATATATATATAAGTATACATATATACATATAAATGTGTGATTGCTCTCCCACATAAATCTGCTTAAACACGTACTCGATTGTACTACTATCATAATAACGTGCTCATCATATTTTTTTTTTTTGTTTTTTTCGTTTCGTTCTTACAATTACAAAATTGCAACGAGTTGGATTTTTTCCATAATTTTTTCTCGTCCATGTGGTGCGAGCTAAAAAAAAAATAACAAAAACACGTCATTCTCGAGTTTTTTTTTTTGTAAAAATCGTCGTCGCGGTCCATTATACATATAATTTTTATTCATTACTCTCAGAGTCATTTGACAATCGACGTTTTTTTTTTGTTTTTTTGTTTTGGCTCGAGAACGAAGAATCAAAACTGGCTGAGGGCATCTTACAGGATTTTTACGTCGCATCGACTCTGCAATAATGAGTTTAACGTGTAATCCAACTGTTACAAATTTCGATCAAGCTCGCTTTTGGCCAATTATGCATGTGTATTCTCGCGTTACAAATATTTCAACTATATATTTAAGCTTAATTTTTAATAAGACAAATAGAGTTTCTATTTAAATTTTCAGCCCTTAGAATGGAACTTTGCATATTGCACTTTAACGGTTTTTTTTTGTTGGCTCGAAAAATCGGTAAGTTGGGGGAAAAAAAAAAACATGAAGAATCTCTCGATAAATTTTATCGATTGGGCGATTATAGTGAAAATAATTATAAATGTTTCAATGCATTATGCAAACTCCTATTGTCACTGGGCATTATATAAATTGTACGATTTAGACAATAAATAAGTACATTCGTTAAATTAAATCAAAGATAGGAAATACATAATCGATGTGTATAAACCGATCAGCGATTTAAAAATCGATGTAGACGTGTATATTATACTCGAATGAGCGGTAAAAAAATCATTTCAGTCGTTTCAAATTTTTCTTTTATGTCTTGTTTCTTTTCTTTTTATATTTGTATTTATGTTGTTTGTATGTTTGTTTGTTTTTCTTTGTTTGCATCTCTCTTAATCCGCAAAACGAGGGCGTCTAAATTTAAATAATAATAATAATAATAATTAATTATTATACTCTTCGATCGGTTTGTAAATTTCGCTCGTCGTATCTTTTTCTCTCCCTCGTCCCACAAGCCGGCCTGCGTGCATTATTATATTTACAAATAAATCACTCTCTCAAATGTCTCAATAACATTTATAAACTCTCTTAAACATTATCAACAGAATACTGAAAATAATATGTACAGAGGGTGGTTTTTTTTTTTTTTTGTTTTTTCTTTCTTTCTTTAGTTTTCGTGAATTTTCCGATCATCTGATCGACGCATCGATTTAATTATACAATTTATCCAATTTTCGTGGATTTAAATCCACCGCTCTCTTTCCGTCCGTTTCATCGAACGCGATACAAAAATCGTCGTTAACGCAGGTACGCAGTTGCGGATTTTTTTTTTTTTTTTTCTTTTTTTCTTCTTTCCTTCCTCATTATTTCATACATTGAAATTATTATCGGATCAGCGCTCATGTATGCGCTAACTTTTGCATAATTAATTCCTAATATTATTTCAGGCTGACCCTCATTATCTATTTCGCATAATTCATTAAATATTAATTATTTCACAAAACTGCCTGACAGATCTCGTGCTCGTTATTTACATTTTTTATTTATTATAAAAAAAAAATTCCACAAAACACAAGTACACGCAGTGCAGATCTTGTCAGATAATTAATATCAAAAGAACGATGGGATAAAAAAAAGTTTGCCTACTTCCAAGATAACGACAGATGTTTCGTCCTTTTTTTTTTCTCCAACGTTTCCTCGATCATTTTAATGTCACATCAGTTTCGGTGAAGAAAAAAAAAACGCTCATCTTTATAAATCTTTTTTTTTTCTCTCTTTACGTATCTATAATAATAGCTTGCCCGCACCCTCTTTGACCTCGTTTAATATTTAAAATGATTATTATTATTATTATTATTATTATTATTATTATGTCTACCCGTATCCTCCTCTCTGTGTTCGACGCGGTTCAGTTTATCTTTTTATTTGTTCTTTTTTTTTTTTTGCCAGCAAAAGCCTCGATCAAACACGCGCCTGGTACACAGCGTCTGGTACACAGGACCTGGTACACAGAGTTATACAAAGTCCGTCTTGAACGAGAGCCAAAAAAACGTTTTTCAATATTACGCTTTAATTTTTTACTCTCGCGTGTCGAGCTTTAATATTAATTATGCCGCGTAAAAACTATATAAGCTTTTTATAATCTATGCAACGTTACTCTCGTGCTTGTGAGGCACGTTCTTTTATTTCAAAACCCGAATCCCACAATATAATGCATCCCTAAATCTCTTGAATTTTACCCTTGGCCCATTGCCACTCGCATCCTCGGATTTTAATGAGGCGAAACAAGTTTATGTCGTTCTCTTTTGCTCCCTCATGGACGCCTAAAGCCCTATATATATATATATATATGTCTCTCAAATTCGCACAAACTCCAATCTCTTTCACATCAACTTAAGGCGAGATGCTCCCCCCACTCCCAATCGTCCATCCAATTTTTATCAAAGTTGCATTGATTTTCAGAAGAAAAAAAACGTCTCGTCACATGCACCATTGAAAAATGCATTCATGAAGACTTTTCAGCTTTCCAAAGTCTCTGGTAGAACTTTGAATAAAAAGGATTACAGTTTTAGTTACCGACTGAGAGAGTGTCACCTCGCCTTATATGAGAAATCCAAAATTCGACAATCAAAGTACAGTAAAGCCGCTCGAGTACATCTTACATATACGTTATATATATAACGTGGGTTGAAAAAATTTGTCATTGAATATTTTTAATCGCAAACAGGTATGACTCATTGACGCACATAATTTAAACACGTGCACTCACGTGTGCTAAACTCTTTAGCTTATATACATATATATATATATATATATTTATCAGGCATCGTTTCAATCTTGCGCTAGGGACAATTTTGGATCATTCGCAAATTTAGAGAATGAATCAATGAACAAAATTTAAGAAAACACATCAGTTGATCCACTTTTTACTTTCGTTTTTTTTTTAACTGCAGTGAGGACCGAAAAGCCAATAACAGACGATTCACTCTCGCCCTTGTGTCAAATTAATTTCTCAATTAAAAGGTCCAGACCGTGGAGTAAACTTGATTTACCGAAAATTCTCAACGTGTAGCCTCGCGGAAAACCAATTAACATAATTGATCCCGGTAATTGGAACGAAGCCACGATTATTGATAAAATAAAAACTTTTCTACAGACAAATTTATCGTGGCTGAATTCCCGAGCGAATTTCTCCTCATTATTTGCAGATTGCAGCGATGATCTCGCGTATGATTTTCGTGAAAGATCTCAAATTCATTATCATGGCTTTCGTTTCATTTCATTTCATGGCCAATTATGGAGAATAATGAAACAATAAAAATTTCCGGCAAGATTGACAGGGTGAGCTCTGAGCTCGGCGATTCACTATGCGTTTTGCGTCTCGCAACGTTCGAATGAAAAATTAAACGTAAATTTCATATTTCACGTAACAATTCTTTGTCTTACGATCTTGCATTTTTTTTTTTTTTTTTTCGTCTTTTAATACAAATTCAGGCTTTATCGTTATTATATCTTCAAGTATTTTTTTAAAGTACTTTAAAAAGCTCATCTCTCTAATTCATTATAAATCTAATCAGCAAATCTTGCGATTTATTAGAAAAAATTGCAAATAATATTCATAGTTTAATTAGACGGAGAGAATGCTGATGGCTCAAAACTTTATTTTCGAGTGATGCATGGCAAGAGGATAGATTTATATAAATTTAGAGTATATATATATATATATATATATATATATATATTTATAGTAACGCTCAGAGACATTCAGCTCTGGCAATCGATCCTATTAAGTACGTCCACGATTTTTGTTTTTTTTTTTGTTTTTCTATTCATAATTATAATATGCAATGTGTTATTGTCATTAAGAGAATTTATATTATTAGTTTAAATGTGCGCCCGTTAATTGATCGATTGGTGCGTGAACGATAGCGATACAAATGCATACAATTTCATTTTATTATTTTTATGTCTTGTAAAACGGGATTCGTACTTAGTAATTTTCGATTACCAGGTAAACGCCGAAACAGCTGAAAAAAATCTGTCTATATAAATAATAATAATAATAATAATATTTATATAAAAAAAAAAAAAACGACGATTCGTAAGTTGACTGAGGATTCGCTTTACTGTCTAACACGCAGTGTTATCGGCAAGATGAGATTGCGTATTTTCGTTTATGTGTGTGTATCGTGTAATCTTTTTCGTTTGTTTTCAAGTCTTTCAGTCTCCGAATTAAACTCGAATAATATATAAATCGTAAAATGATCGTTTAATGATCGAAAAATTTGCCAATTTCGTTTGTAAATTGTCTTTTATTATATCGTCCGTGTATATTCCAATTATATTATTGTTCATATTAAAAAATATCATATGTACAGTTATGTATGCTATGTATATATATATATATATATATATATATATATATATTTTTTTTTTTCTGTAATTTTTTTTTCTCTCTTTTTCTCATGCTCGATTGCTGCGCTCCCAACCTTCTGGCTTCATCAATTGTTCAAAATTAAAGTCACGAATGACTGATGCGTGTTAGTTCGAGGCCGATATCCTCAGCCAACGGCCTGAGCTTCGAGAGTTTTATTTTTATGTCGTTGTTTTTGTTTTTTTCATTATTTTTTTTTAATGGCGTTTTTTTCCCTTGTTTTGTTAATGGCGTATATCTCCCACCCCTCCCCCTCCCCCGTGCCCCTCAAAAAAAAAAAAAAAAAAAAAAACCTTACGCTTTTGTCGAAACGCAATTATTACAACGAGGCTATAAATTCGTAAGTGGACACGATGTTTTGTTATCCTCAAAAATAGATTTGAGTTAAACGCATCTATCAGCTTCTACGGGCAAGAGGAAAAAAAAAAAAAAAAGAAAAAACTGGCTATCAGCGCTGATTGGTTTTTTTTTTTTTTTTTTCTTTTCGTTAACTAATTTTCCTATGAGCACTAACATAGCTTCAATACTTGAGCAGTGGTAATGACACTCGTGCTCGTTGATTTTGAGGTGTTTTTTTTTAGTTTTTTTTTTTGTTTTTTTTTAAACGTAAATCGATGAATCTTTGCGCAATGAATGTTGAGATCATATGCGCCAGTTGACGTAGTGATGATACTTTGATTCCAGCTGTGTCTTGACGTCCTCAAGATCAACAATCTCTTTGTACTCATTGCGGCGTGTGTGGTAATTTTTCTTCTTATTCTCTTTCTTCACCACCACCACCTTTCCTCCTCCTCCTCGCTACTGTCTTCGTCCTCGTCATCATCGTCCTCATCATCCTCGTCCTCATCATCATTGGGGACTGAGAAAAGTTACATTGTTATCGTCGTATTTGTTTTTTTTTTTTTTTTCAATTTTTTTCTTCCTCTTTTCAGAAATTTCACACGAGCAAAATCTCGCTCGATATTTTAATCGAGCGCTACGAACCAAAAATTTGCATAGAAATTGGAAACTCGGAGCACGCAGCGAAGCGGTGAAGAGAAAACACACAGTAGAAATTTTTTTCAGATGCTTCGAGATGTACTTAATTTTGTTTATTTTGTTTCGATAATAAAGCATAAAATATATTACAGTAAATTGAGAGAAAAAAAAAAACAAAACAAAGAGGGAAAAAAAAAACAGCTGAACAATTTTGCTGATTTTCAGAATCAGCAAAATTTTGCTCAGAATTTCCAGTCACCAGTGGCCTGTGAAAACGATTGACTCTAGACTTGCTTGCGATTTTACATGAGGAAAAAATCGAGTCGCAAGACTCGACAAACAGTTAAAACACGCGTTAGTTGAATTAATTGAACGAGGGGTGAGAGAGAGAGAGAGAGAAGGGTTGAGCTGCGGTCAATGAATTAGCGAGAAGCGAATTTATCAAGTGTTACACAATTGGGAAGACAAAAGTGAAGATTAGAGAGAAGAGATAACGATTAAGAGCATTTAAAAGCGGATGTGCTCGAGAAAAATTATTATAGAGCAAAGACAACGATGAAACTGAGAAATTGCAAAAAAGAAAAAAAAAAAAGCATAAGACTGTTGTGACCGGAGAGTTTTGTGCTTCATGGAGAATCATCTACGCATTTTTATATTCTTCGATTCGCGTATAAATAAATAGCGAGAGAGAAAGTGAGAAGCAAATAGAAAAAGAAAATAATTTCATTTTTCTACGGTATAAACTCGACACCTCTCTTTTGCCTTGCCCAAAACTTTTCCATGAAAACTGTCCAGCTGACCAATATTGAGAATCAAAGTAGCAATAGCAGCAGCCTCAACAAATAGCAGGAGAATAGTTGCTCTTCGCCATCTTTTTTTCCACTATATATATATATATATATATATATATATTTGGGATAAGCGAGATGAAATTGTGTCCAAAAGCATCAAAGCAGGTTGAAAAAAGTTTAAGCTGTTTTGCGCGACCCACCAGCCTCGCGTGAGTGCACCGAGTTATCCAGCAATCATAGAGAGCAATTCCATTTTTTTCCTGATTTTTCCAGCTAATGCTGATTGGCCGAAAATCGAGCGAAACATTTTTTTAATTTTTTTTTCTACTCTTTCATCGACTTACCAGGATAAAAATTTAAAGAAATCCTGACCTCTATTTTGCATGAAAAATTGTGTTGGATCGTAAAGCGATTTGCGAATAAGCAGCTTTTGAGCGATGATTTTTTTTGCTTTATTTTTCGAGCAACTTACCTAGTTGAGCTGCTTACGACGTTGGTAATTTCGGTAGTCGATTTGATTCTCCCGATGCTGATAACATCCGAAATTTTTGTACCAATTTTTCTCTCATCAACGATCTCATTACTGCTGGTATTATCGGCAAATCTAGCAATCTCTTGGCCCATGAGAATTCCATCCATCTTGATGAGATTCGTTGAAAAATTAGCAATGCTGTAATCCACGTTACTATTAACATTGGTCATTTTTCCTGGATCTCTGGCACGTTCTTTTTGCACATCAGCACCAATATCGACTCTTGCACAGACCGAAGAGCATTCTGAATCAATTCCCGAATCGACGCTCTCTTGAAAACTCTCACGTGGCTGACAATTTGCCTCGAGAATATTATCATCGGATATTGATGGGGTTGCTTCCTCAATACCCGAATCCTGACTATTTCTATGGGCATTTATCGATGATGTATCGATAAACAAATTTGAATTTGATGTCGATGAGTGTCCAGCCTCGTCGTAACAATCGACGATAACTCGTCGCGAATTATCCTGAGAAATATCAATTTTTTTAACGATATCATTTGCGTTCGTTGTCGAATCATTCGTAATGTCCGTCATTTTGAATATAAGATCTTCCGTTGATTCGCTACTTTTGACCTTGCTCGATGTTGCCACTCTCGTACTAGAATCGGCCAATATCGACGTTAAAACCGATTCAACTGCTGCACGTACAAAAGAACGATGCTCCGTCGTCTTTAATGATTTATCATTTAAATGACTATTTATAGAACCGAGGCTGTTTTTATTTATCATCGATGTCTCTGCGACTATTTGCTCGATCGTTTCGTTACCCGGTGAATTTGCCGTTGAACCGCTCAACGAAAATTCACCGGTTCTAACATCGTCGATCGAAAATTTACTCGAATAGTCCGAATCCTCGGACAGCGAGGTGGAAATTTGTTCAATTGAAGCTTGAATTTGATCCTCATCTTCTGAGGATGCTACAGCGATCTTCACAGTTGTAAATTCGCTCCTTCCAGCATTTGGAATTTTAACAAAATCCACAGACATCGCAATTGCCTCTTTGGCGATATTTTCATCAATTTTTAAAATTTCTTCTTCGTTCATTGTCATTATTTGTCGCGTATCATCGGTCATTTGCTCACAATTATTTTTCTCGTAATCTTCATTTGTCATAATATCCGACTTTTGATTATTCTTCGTGATTGTATCGTCGTAAGAATTGTTGTATATGGAATTATTGGTCAATTCGGTGGCAAATGGTTGCTTCGTGAGACTCGACTCATTGAACGAAGCAGCTGCGTCGAGTGGTAAAAATTCTTCTATCGTCTCTGTTAAATTAATGTCCTCGGTAATCGGTTTATCGTCGAGCCTCATAACAGAGACTCGTAAGTCTTCAGTATTTTTGCCTCGAGCATCGTTGATACATTTTATACAAGAATTATTTAACACTGGTAATGATAAGTCTACGTTTTTTCTCACGTTATTAATTTTTTTCTCTGCCAAATCGAGGGGATCTCGAATATTTTTCATCCCATCGTTAAAATTGAGATCCTCGAGATTTATCATTGCTGCTGTTATATTGGCTATTTCGTTAGAATCAACATGACGATTGGATTTTATCTCCTCGATGCATTTGGCTCTCTCGAGCTCATCGGTTATCGTGAAATTTTCATCTTCAGGCTGACTCGTCGATGGCAAGATAATTGCAGAATCTTTATCGCGAGTCTCGCTAATCGTCGCTTCAACGGCTTCATCGTCGTTGTGGCTCAATGGTGAATTAAAAAAATTATGTACATTGTCCGTGTTACCTAAAGTATGTACATTATTTACGCCGCTTATATCACACGTTATTTTACAAAGGGAAGAATTCTTAAAACTAGGATCATTAATACTGTCTGTCGTGCTGCTATCACATTTTCTTTTTACATCATTCACATCGTCATTCACGTTATTGTCTCTCAACGTTAATTTATCGTTTTCACTGGTCGTCTCGACGTCACTCGTTTCTCCTATCACGAGAATCGAGTATTCCTGTATGTTTTGCAATTTTTCCGAGCACACACTCGTTGTGCATTCTGTAATAAGACTTGACGATGGATTATTTATAATTTTCAAGGGGCTATTTTTGTCTCTAGGCTCAGATGATGCTGCGTCTTCGGCTAAAACAACAAATTCGACTATATCTCTCGAGTCAATTTCATCGATTTCTTTAGTTTCATCATCAGTCTGCATATTTTCAGGTAACGGTAGATCTTCGCTTATTCTAAGGACTTTGTCTTCCATTATTATCCGGCAATTATCAACGGGAGTCTCGTCAACGATGAAAATCTTTCGTTTTTTCGAAATCATCGTATCCATTCTCGATGAGACATTCACCTCGGAATTTTCAATTATTTTCGAACTGTCCTTGGATAATGTAAAATCCCTGGTGCAAGTAGCTTGTATACTTGATAATTGAGGTATACTGAGCGATTTAACGGGATCAATTTTGATCGTCGATCTTGAAGCATCCGAGACAGATCTTTGGAGCGGCGCGTGACTCGACGAATCTTCCGATCCGTTTTTTGCAGAGCCTCTGCCATCGCGAAGATATTGCTGAAATTTATCACCCAAAGCGATCATGCTATTCACACCATCCTGTATGGGATTTTTTGTTTCTGTTCGTTCCGCAAAAGAGCTGCTGGAAAAAAGACTGCCCGGATGTTGAAAAAGACCGAGTAACCTCTCGAGGCTCGTTGCTTGCCTTTGCATCGTTTCCGGTTTCTTCGGTTCAGATTCATAACAAGCAATTATTTCATCACGTAGCGATTCCTCGGTTCTCTTCGGTGAATTAACTTTGGTTTCGATAATTTTCGGCTCATCGTTATCCGTTATTTTCCTTACTTCAGCCTCAAACTCATCAATTTCTCTTTCGTCATTTTTCACGAAATTTTCCATTATTTCCGAGGCATTATCCGTACTGGCATCATTTTTCACCAATTCAATTTTCTCCTCGACAACTCTGTCAGTTTGATTATCCTCCATTTTTTCAGGTACTTTTATCAGGCATTTCGATTTATCTAGCTCGCGATTTTCCTCTATTCTCGTTTCCTCAATTTTTTCATTCTCATTCTCAGCTGTCTCTTTGACAGTTTCAACGACATAACCTCTTTTGAGTTGATCTTTGACGCTGACATCTATATTGGTCCTCGATTCGTTGCTCGTATCAACAAAATCATCAACCGAAGATCTAAAAAGACTGTCGGAATCATCGGAATCGACAGACTCCGGTCTTTGTATTTTGTAATTAAAACCTATCGTAATATTTGTATTTGCTGATGTTACGACTGATTTTTTTGGCGGTAAATTTGAATTTGTCGTTTCGACAACTGTAACGCGAAAACGTGACGAGCGACCGAGGCTTACGGTATTGGGAAAGAAACAGGTTGGTGAGGAGGCGAGTGAGGGTGGTGTTATGGGGGATGATGAGGCTGAGGAATTTGTTGAACTTAAGGATGTTTCACAGACACGTGAAACGACAAAACGGTTACGCGATGGGCTTGGTATTGGGCTAGCAACTGGTGATGGTATTGGACTTGGGGCTGGAGAACGTAAACGTCCACCGCTCGTACGTTTTGGCTCGAGCATCGATCTTGCCGTTATGTCGTTTATCGGATTTGGATTTATGGATGGAGGTGAACGTGGCAGTGTCTGACAAGTCAGGGAAATCTTACGAGAGCTAACGCTCGAGAGTCTGCTACGATGTTGAGGACTGCCAGATTCTTCGGTACTCTCGTCAATTGAGGTTGGTTCATCATTTCTCACGCAATAGCCACGTATCTCAGCAACAAGATCGATATATTGATCCATCGTAGCAGGTGTTTTGCTCCAAGGTGAATCATCCAAATCAAGCTGCGTCACGCATGTATTTCTCTTCATTGCAAATGACAATGCTGCCAGTCCTTCCATCTGTATATTGTTGTCTCGCAAATCTATCCTCTGCACAAAAGAACAAAAAAAAATATATATATATATATATAAGGAAAAATATTGAGATAATTATGCAATTTTTTGTGTTTCATTGACAGGCTCAATTTTACCTGCAATATTCGATTTCTCTCGATTACATTGGCCAACAGGAGGGCTCCTTTGCACGTAAGATTTGTCGATTGCATGCCCAATTGAAGCAGAGTACGTGATTTTATCAATGCCTGCTCTGCCAGTTCTAATAATTCATTGCTCACGGAATTTTTCCCAATATTCAGGGTCTCGAGGGTTATCGATTGTGCCTAAATATTGAAAAAATTGTTTCAAATTATTAGCCGTTTACCCAAGATCATTTTCATGCCATTGTAAAAAAAAAAAAAAAAAAAAACAAACGCAACTGGAGCATCAAACTATTCAAACATATCGCAACAATAATTATTCTGCTAATTACTAGAGACGCATACAGCCAATATAGTCAATTCCCCCCTGAACCAACGAGATAATGAGAAAAATATAATTTTAACGAAAAAATGTTCATATGTATGAAGACAAATTACGCACTATAGCATCAGAGAAATATGGCGATGAGCTCCTCGTAAGATCATTATTCCATAAGACGAGGATACTCAGACCTTTGCTTTGTCTGTTGTCGCTAGACTGGGTGATGAGACCGTCCAACAAATCGCGTACGCCCTCATCCTTGATGTGATTATTACTGGAGAAAGGGACAAAAAAAAAAATACACGAATGACAAAAAAAATCGTTTAACAGAAAACAAAAAAAAAATGAATACATTTCACGTGACAAATCGTCTCGCTGCATCGTATCTTGAAGCCAAAATTTTCATACACTCGAATGAATGATGATTTTTAGAGAAAATGAAAAAAAAAGAAGAGACAAATATTTGATTAATGAAAAACTTCTATTTGTCTATTGGCTAATCGCACGCACCTAATATCTAGCAGCTGCAAGTGATTGTTAATCCTCAAAAGAGCACCGAGCTGTATTGCATCTTCCTGCTCAAGACAATTGTCCGCCAGGTAAAGCTCCTTTAGTCCGGTATTCATTTTCAAAGCTGATACTGTCGAAAACAAAAGAAAAAAAAAATTACAATCGTACAATAGTGAAAAACGGTAAATAATTCGAAGCGGATCTGTAGAGAATAACCATGACGATGTTTTTTTTTTTCAAGTAAATTTTACAAATAACTTACCTAGTATGACAAAAGCCCGTCCAGCGAGACCGCAGTTTTCTAATTTCAAAACATGCAAGTGCGAGACCAACTGAAGCGGTCGCTTCAAAATGTTCATATGCTGTTGAGTTAACGTTATATCCCTGGCTTCGAATTGTTCGAGGCACGCGGTCTGTAATTGAAGTAAAATGACAAAAAAAAAAAAGGGGGAAAAAAAAAATGATTGTAAAAATAATTGAAATGATTAAAATTGTATTGTAAAAAAAATAGAAAAAAATACTTTTTTAATCATATAGGCACAAGAATGCCAGCCTCGTGATCCTATATTACGATTGCTCGACATGTCTAAATGTCTCGCTGATTGATAATACTCCAACATTTCGAACAATATTGTGGCACTCTGAAAATAAAGATAAATTATTTTTATTATTAAGCAATCTTTAAGGATGTAAGTTTTTTTGTTTGTATTATTATTATTATTATTATTTTGAATCAACGTTCGTGAATAAAATATTACCTCATCATCCAACGATGATGATTCGACGTCAATTTTCTCAAATTGTACTCTCTTCAATATCTCCTCGAGGGGCTCGCAGTGATACTGGTCTAAACATTCGTGCTTCAAGCAAAGTTCCGCACAACGTTCATCATCAGAAATATCCAATTTCTATGGACAACGAAATAATTTTAATAAATTACTCGTTTTTTTTTTTTTTTTTTTTTTTTTCTCCTTATACGTTTTTCCCCCCTTAATTCGCCATTGATTTTTTTCCCCATATTTATGGTGCGTAGCGAAGGAATAAACGAGAGAGCAATATAGTGAGAAAAACGTCTAGCGTATCTCTCAGGGCAAAGTGCATAATTTTGCATTTACCTCGAGTTGAACTATGACATTTTCCAATGGCTCGGTACTATGTCGTTCGCAGGATGCCTTGTACGTCGAGATCAAGTCCTCGATGTTAATATTTTCGGCTGTGAACAGTTATCTCTTATTAACGTGCGTGATAGTAACGATTTTGGGTGAAAAAGCAAAGAAATAAAATTTAAAAAATTGAAAAAATTCTGCTGATGTTCAAATCGACGAAATAGTAAAAATATAAAAATCACACAATCATAATATTCATGGTGAAATTGTACATTTTTTTTAAATCTTTTTTTTTTGTTTTTTCCTTTTCTTACATACGTTGCATGAATGACGAGAAACGAGGGGTTGAAGGCCAATAACAGATGGAAGTTGGGACAATTAGTGGGATAAATATGAAAATACAGTGCAGATGTCTGGCAAAAATAATGTATTTCAAAAATCCATGTTATCGATTTCTGTTACAGCGTTCGTTTTCGTTCGTTTCTTCTTCTTCTTCTTCTTCTTCTTTATAATAAACATGATCGTGGTGATGAATGAACGAGCTACAAACTAGCGGATAAATCATCGATCGATAAAGTTGATCGAAAAACGCCACCCTATCGCTCTTTATCGATCCATTTTATTTATTTCTTTGCTTTTGCAGCATCAGAAGTAATAATATTCGAACATTGGATCTCTTACATTACGTTTGAAAAGTAAAAAAAAAAAAAAAAAAATCCAAAAGAGCAATGCGATATACATGAAACGGAGATTTATCCAAAAAAAAAAGAAAAAAAAATACACAGCATGATTAAATGAAGAATTCGAAATATTCTACGAAATAATGAGGAAAAATGTTATCCTGGGGCGATGATTATCATGGCGTGAAGATATATAAATATATACATATATATATATATATATATATATATATTTTTTTTTTTGTTAAATGCATATCAGCGAAAAATTATAGCACAGACTAGATATCAAGGTTGAAGCACAAACTCAAAGTCGAGATAATTTTTTTTTTTTGTCGGATCGAGCCGAATGAGATCCTAGATAAGGGAGGTCACACATTGCTCGGTAAACTTCCAACAGCTGCGATCGTACTTATTAAAATATGCGATAAATATTTTTGTTTGTTTGTTTATTTGTAAATTTATAGTTTTGTCTCCCCTCCTAGGGTTTGAGACCTCCTAGGGTTTGAAATGTAAATACGCTTCACTTTACTACTACAATACGATGATGAATTTCTTTCCGCATCGAGCTTGCAGTTATTATTTGCAGAAAACTCGCATGAATGTTGTAAAAAAAAAATAAACAAAGAAATTAAAAAAAGGAAAAAAAAAAACCAACAACAACAACAGCGCATGAAAATAATTGTGTTGGAAATCGCCAAAGCGTCGCATACAAGGCACAGGTACGCTTCCTTCTGTACAGCGTCGATACTTAAAATTAGTATACAGTCGTGATTGCGAAATCTCGAGACATTCTTTGAGCCATTGCGATCTATAAAAAAACCTGACAGTCCGATGACGGTGAATTGTCGTCGATGTTTGGCTATTCGTAACTCGACATCGATAACTTGCATAATATTTAACAACTATATAGATTTATAATAATAATAATAATAATAATAATAACAAAATAACAAAATAAAAATGAATAGATCCTAAAGTCCCTAAAGTATGTTAAAGATTTAGAGTTCGCAAAAATTCAACAATGTGGATGAACGTTGTACTCGTAATTATGTGATCCCAGTGACAGGATATATATATATTTTTTTTTTCCATGTCGTCCTGAAATCATTACTAAGCGATGATTTTTGAATGAGATTTTTTCGGCTTTAATGGAAAACAATTTACAGACTAAGGATTAATTACTCGTTATATTACAGTTTCATTCGAGGGTAATAAAAGTAAGGAGAAAGGGAGGGAGGTGGAGGAAGTTTGTATTCACTGCCATCTGGTATTTAGAATGCCTTGGAGTGAAGAAAAAAAAAACACGTGACCCAAAAATTCTTATGTCACATACACATACGACGATTGGTCTATTCATTGTCTTATTTTTTTTTCGACAAAAATCCTTCGTACTTTATGCAAAACGAGCAGAGGCACTTATTGACATGCAATAGTTCGTATCTTGTATCAAAATTACGGTATAGATGGCAGAAATAAAAAAAAAAACCGTGACATTGCGAAAATGTGACTGAATAATGTGGAATAATACTTTATAATAGAAGCAATATATATATATATATACGATGTTGCTCACCTAGGAACGAATTTATCGTTCGTGATTTCAGTCTAAAGATCAAAAGGAGGACGAAACACCATAGAATGCTGTGATAGCAAACGGTTGTAAGCAACGATTGTAATGAGACTTTTTTTTGTTAATGTTTCTTTTATTATTATTGTTTGAAAAAAAAAAAAAAAAAAAAAAAATTCCGAAGAATCTTGAGATGTCACGAGGTAAGGCAATTGAAATGATATGAGAAGAGACTTACCGTGTTCCCAGGGATTCGCGGGTTCGAGATAACCCGTGACCAGGTCATTGTCATTTGACGGAAAGCTGACTCGCCTTCCTCTCGGTGGAAATCGTTTGTGTGTAAGGGCACTACGAATTTTTTTTCCATCGATCAAGTGGAAGGTGCGGCCGGCAGTTCCGTATTTTCTATGTTTTCTGACGGTATGTGTAATTTTTGTCGAGTTATCTGACGGAGGAATTGGCGGTGGTAGCGGCGGCGGTGGCGGCGGCGGTGGAATTTGAGATGGTAGTGGCGTTTGTGAGTTGGGCTCGTCGCGACATTCCAAGGTCGTTTCGATCGTCGTTGTCGTGATTGTTGTGGTTGTCGTCGTCGTTGTCGTCGTCGGGTTCGGGATCGGCGAGCCCACGGAACTCACCGCTGTCGCGTTAGCACCCTCGCTCATGTCTCACGATCGATCAAACGCATATTTTTCAACGACAACCCCCCCCCCCCCCCCCAGAATGGGGTGGCGGATGAGCCAGGAAAAATTTTACGCGAGTAATGAGAAAAAAAAAAAAAAAAAAAACGCGCACTTTAAAAACACCCAACGACCGTACGCTCCCGTTCGTTAGTCGCGGGCCTTCTATTAGCACCCATTAAAAACGGACACTCGCTACTTGCTTCGTGACCGCCATCATTGTTGCCTTTTCGACCATGATGTACGCTCAGTTGAGCTAGGTAGAACACACACAATGGAAATGCAAATGGCAAATGGCTCTTTTTCCCCCGCTGTTCCGGGTGTATGATCCTCGTCGTGGGGGATACAGAGAGAGAGGAGAGAGAGAATTTTGTTGCCGACAACGAGAGTAATCTATTCCCAAGAGATTTTTTTCATTCTCGTAAAGTTATCGATAGAACAAGTTGCATAAGCGTTGACAACGTAAATCCGATTGATGGCGCTGCATGTACTTTCTCCAAGCGCACAATGGAAGATCGGTATAACCTCGAAATATTTTTGGACAAGTTTTCAATCATATTGTGGGTAGCGTGAATTTAAATCATAAGAATTATATTTTTTACGGTCAGATAATGATTTTCATTTGATTAAACTTCAGATATCATTCTCGCATCTACAGATGTTTCATATTAACTTAAATATAATTTATCTGCGGTACGTTTGAAATGAACTGAAATGGACGCAATCCCTTTTTTGGTTATGCATATGCAGTAAATTGACAATGGTGGATAAATTATTACTATGTACCATTGCGCAATTATATACTATTGTTTAACTCGATGTAATATGGATCACTGGGCATCAGGGGGTGATAATGTTCATGAATTTCCGCGTAATTCAGTAAATATCGATCAACGAGTCTCTTTGTGTGGATAATAAGGGGGTCCATTCGAATTGATCTTAAAACTATGTTCTTATATATATATATGTATATATATAAACAGTGGATTAAACTCAGTCTTTATACTATGACATGAATGTGACATCATGAAATGATGTAACTTGAAATATGTAATAATGTATAACATTCTTAACTACCATCGCCATCTTACGGCCGCACCGCATAACCAAACAACGCCTTACTTCGTACGGTGGATGTGACGTCACTGTTTTTCGATAATTTGACGTTTCGAGCGGAGTTTCGAGTGTAAATTTTCGCAATGTTGAATCTCTAGTCTTCATGTTGACATCATTCTCTTTGGTTGACATTATCACATTATTTAGTACCCCGGCATCCAGTGTTGTGTGTGTGTGTGTGTGGGTGCGGTATGAATTAACCTCGTTTCGTTATCGCGTTTATTATAACATTTATCGCCGTGGATTCCTTATTAGTTTGTGGTTCAGTTTGTCTCAGCATTTTTAGGCTTGGTAACGACTTAATTACCACACTCATCACAGAAGTTTACTTGCTTCTTGATTTTTTATTTTTATAAAAAATTGGACCGTTTTCAGCGTCCATTGTTACTTTTACTTTCGAAAGGCTGGTAATTACTGGTGAGCAGCTTACATAAAATCATTGGTGAAAAAAAAAAGATTTTCGATAGTCTCATTGACGATAGTGAGTTTATAATTTTTAAATTTTTGTCACAAATCATTAAGAAAATAAAATTTGCCCATTAGATGGTAAAAAACATTGTCAAAGTGTCTAGTTTAAAGTGTGCCAAAAAATCTCGCGCTTTATGTGCGCGTTACATGTTTTCGTACGTGAATATTTTCGATACAATTATTTATTTATTTACAAAATTTTATCAACTGTGTTTCAATTATAGGCTGTAACATTTTGACTTTTTTTCAGTTTGCAAAATTAAAATGTCCATAATCAGAGAACATCACAGTGTCAAAATTTATTATAGTGATAATAATTCACTATCATTTTTAATGAAATTAATACAGAAGCTCAGATTTTTGTGTGATTTTTTTTTGAAATTTTCAAAAGTTTAAAATTTGCCCACATCAAGCAACATCACTTTTCCACACAAATGGAATTTAACACAAGATGGTTTGATATTGAATTTTGCAATGATCAAAATTTTGACCGAATAATATAAAACCGAACGTTCTTCACCAATAAAGTGCCATTTGAGGATATTATAGACTAAATTTAGCAAAATTTGATCAAGGACTTGTCATTCTTTGAAACTTTGATGTTTTTATTAAATTTATTGTTGTTTTAAATTAAGACAATGTACCTCTGTCGGTAACAAAAACTGCGTACCAAAATTCTCCTAAACGGTTGATCTATCGGACAAACGAAGAAAACCACGAAACGTGTATAACGATTCGACAGTCCGTCGTTCTCTTAGTTTGTCCAAAAGATCAACCGTTTAGGAGAATTTTGGTACAAGCAGCTTTCTCGCACACACAATGGCTTACGCAGAAACTGTTTTACCAACAGAGGAGTAGCACAAACAATTCTATCAAAGAGGAGGAGGAAGAAAAAGTACAAGTTTGAATTTGAATATGCTGTCTGATGATTTATTTACGATTCCAATTTATTCGTATTGCTTATCATTCTTTCTGTTTTCTTTTTTTCTCGGTTTTTTTGTTTAAATGTGATACATATTATATTTTTCAGCAAATTTCTACAATATCGATTGAAAAATCATAAAAAAAAAAATGTTATCTAAATTGTATAAGACATGACGATGTTGCTAATAAATTTTTTAATAGTGGCAGTGCAGCTTGTTGCATAATCTGTAAATATATCGGAATATTTATTTTTCATCATTTTTAATATTTCGCAATAAAACATTGGCGCTCAAAGCTCTGTTTTTTGTAGCACAATTTTTTTTCTTTTTCTTATTATTTCGTGTTCTCGTAATTGCCAATAAATCTTCGGAGCTCGAACCCTCGCTAAACGCATCAAGGACATTTTTATTCTTAATCTTTGTAATATGCGCAACAGCAGTAGCGACGAGACTTCCTCTGCGAAATTTCTTTTTCGTTTCTGAATTTTGTTTTTGCTGTGGTTTTGGAATTTTCGCAATGCCGAATAATTTCAATGAATTATTTGTACGATCTACGGGTCTTGCGCTCGTTGACTCGTCTGCATTGACAAAATTCACATTGACCGCTTTTTGTCTCTTGAGACGCGTTCGTTTTTTCTTCATTGGCTTCTGCGACTCATCCTCGGGAGTATCTTCGCTCGGTATGCTTGCATTTGCTTTTCCAGGCTTTTTCAAATTTTTTTTCAATTTTCTCGACTCTATCTTTCCAACGTAATCGAGAGATTCCAATTTTTTCGAACAAGATCTGTTAATAAAGGCAAATTTTTTTTTTTCACACATGAACGGAAAGATCGACTTTGCTACCTCCAGAGAGGGAGGAAAAAGAAGCTTTCCTACCTAGCTATGCAAAACACTTATTTTTCCTTCCTCTCTACATTTAGCAAAACAGGCAACAAGCAAAAACCTACTTTCCTCCCTAGATGCACAATATACTATTTTATTCCCAACGTGTCTTTCTTAGCCTCTTACGTAAATTTATAAATAATATTTATTTATCGCGCAGTACACTTGAACGAAAATGCTATCTATAGTCTATTTGCCGCTGACAAATAGACTTTTTCTTTCGATAAAATAATTTTATATAATTGATTCGAGAACAAGACAAGATTTTCGAACAAGATCTGTTATTAGTAACGGCAATTTTTTTTTGTTAAATTCCCAACGTATCTTAGCCTCTTACGTAAATTTATAAATAATATTTATCTATCGCGCGCATTAAATTTGAAGAAAAATTCCATCTTTAGTCAAAACAATTATTCAGCAGTATTTTGAAGATTACAAACCACAAATAGACTTTTTCTTTCGATAAAATAATTTTATATAATCGATTCGAGAACGAGAACAAGACAAGATTTTCGAACAAGATCTGTTATTAGTAACGGCATTTTTTTTTTAAATTCCCAACGTGTCAGCCTCTTACGTAAATTTATAAATAATATTTATCTATCGCGCGTATTAAATTTGAAGAAAAATTCCATCTTTAGTCAAAACAATTATTCAGCAGTATTTTGAAGATTACAAACCGCAAATAGACTTTTTCTTTTGATAAAATAATTTTATATAATCAATACGAGACTATATATATATAAACTAACTTGAGTAATGCTTCACTTCCGGTGTGATAAGCGAGCGCAAGACTTGAAACTCCCCAACTGAGGGGACTCTTGACAAATGAACTTTCCAAATTTCCCTGCTGCTGGTCATCCAATGAGACACCTGTCCATATCTGTTGTCTCAGAGATGTCAGCTTAATTTGTACGTCCTGACTACGCGGTAATATCGGTGATAAATTTCTGATGAGCCTAAAATTAATGAATTTTTTTACAACTCAAGGATAATTCACACACATATATATATGCACATCCCAAAAATTCAATAAAAATTTATTTTCCGTCCTGAATTTTGAAGAAAATTTAACGCCATTAACCAATTCCCCAAAGAGCCCGAAAAAAAAACTTTTTTTAAAGGATTTTATCTTATCGCGTTGTACTGAAATTCTGTACTAAATAATTTTTTTGTTCCGATTAGAAATTCGGAATTTATAATATATATAAAATATTCTTAATGGTAAAAAATAATTGAATAAAAAAAAACTTGTGAAACAAATCTTATGAATTAAAATAGATCATCAATTATATTTAATAACAAAAAATTGAACATTTTTTTGAAAATTTGGCAAGCATTTTTTTTGTCGAAGTTTTCAATATGGTTGATTTTATTTTTTATTTTATTTTATCTCATTATACTGATTCTGTACTAATTGAATTTTGTAATTCGGAATTCTGTACTGAATAAAAATTTTGTTGTGATTGCAAATTCGGAATTTATAATTTATATAAAATATTTTTAATGCTAAAAAATAATTGAATAAAAAAAACCTTGGTGGTTGAATACAACGCGATCGAGTGATATTTTTTCGTGGAATCTTCGAATTTCCCAATTCCTCAGCGAACGATAAACTGTGAGGTCTGATGAGAGTGGGCAGGGGTAGAGTCTCGTTGCTAAAATTTCTCTTTCCATCGTCTTCCTTCCCCGGAAGATACGAGCGATCTTTGTAACCGTCGAGAATAATAAACGTGAAGAAAAATTAAATTTCCTTATTCGAATTAAAGTCGAAAAAAAAAAATTTACGAATTGAAATCATACCAGCATCTCGTCTGGATGGACTGATCGTCGAATTTCCATAATTTTCATCCCCCGAGTCGCTGAGATCGCACAGATCGCTTCCAGGATCTGTCGCAGGCAGGTCCATCACGGTTCTGCGAGTCTGTCATCGATAAAATAATAACAATAATAATAATAATAATACATCGGTAATTAAAAAAAAAAAAAAAATTCAAAAAATTAAATTAAAAATTTTAAAAAACGATCCAAATATTTGTAAATATTTTTCTATCATAAATTTTTGCTAATAACCAAATATATTCTTCGTGTTAAGCGAGTCTCATCAACGGTGACTTTTTTTCTGCTTTTCTTCAATCTGTTTGTTCCTCTCGATCTTGGCAACAGTGGAGATGGCGGTGGAACGCATAAATATTGAGATCGATAATCGCTACTTTCGGAATCAACTGGATTCATTTGTTCGCCAACTCTTAACTTTTCATCCTCGGACGAACTATCTGACGTATCACCTTCGTCGCTAAAAATTTCAATAATGATAAAAAAAATCGTTTTCGCATATCAAAATTGTAACAAAAAATCTTCAATTAAATATTAAAAAAAAAAAACACTTTTTTCCATTTTCTATTTTTTTAAAATCGATTTTTCGATATTTCACCTGGAATAATCGGTCAGATTAATATTTGTCGGTTCATCGGCGCTCGATCCCTCTTTCATAAGCCGAACCAAAATTTTATTTCGAAGCCTCTCCTGCATTCGCAATCGATCGTATCGTCCTACAAAGTCAATAATATTATACATTAATATAATAATAATAATAATAATGAGACTTTTATTGTTCCGCGTTCTCAGCTTACCAAGTAATAAAATCCGGATGGTATAACAGAAGAAAAAAAAAAGCACGTCTTACAAATCGAACCGGTTCGGTATTGTTATAATTATTAATTGTTATAATTATTAATTGTTATAATTATTAATTGTTATAATTATTAATTGTTATAATTATTAATTGTTATAATTATTAATTGTTATAATTATTAATTGTTATAATTATTAATTGTTATAATTATTAATTGTTATAATTATTAATTGTTATAATTATTAATTGTTATAATTATTAATTATTATAATTATTAATTGCTATAATTATTAATTATTATAATTATTGTAATATGAAGAAAAAAAAAATCGTTACGTCTCACCTTGCCAGGATCCTCATCCGAGAAGTCAAGCAGAGTTTCACAAAATGCTTTACCAATTTGCTCGTAATCTTGGGCAGAAAAGTGAGTTCCTGTTCTTGAGCCTAATTTTGATCCACCCATTGAGGCTTCCATGGTATAACTATTTTGTACTCCCATGAGCCAAACGACAACTCTGCTTGTTCCCTCTTTGCCTTTCTCGATGTGAAATTTGCAATTCTCAAAGGAGAACTAAAATCATTATTTATTTTTTTAATCTTGTTTGAGATTTAAAAAACAAGAAAAAAAAAGTAGAAGAAGAAGAAGAAATTATCCTCGTTCGATAATTGTTTGACCTTGTCAGCTGCATTTTTGTGCAGCATCAGGGGAAATATTTGCTCGGTTAATTTTCCATAACAGCCGGCTCTCTTGCTCTCGCAACCGTATATAAAAATATTGTGCTTTCGCGAGTGTGCGTGAAGATCGCAATAAATCGAGATACCGCATTCCTCCATGAGACGTCGTATCATCAGTTTTGTGTGCCAAACCGATGGATAACTCTCACGCATGACAGTTCTATATTGACGATTAAGATCTTTTCCGGACAGTGAACATCTATTATTGCCAACTATAACACCGTCGGGATTTAGCATAGGGACAAGTTTGAAGATAAATCTTTCCCGAAGTTCCTGTGGCAAAATTATTTTTTTTAAGCAAAAATTCTTATCAGTTTATAAAAATTAAAGATAAGCACTGATAACTGCAATTATCAGGTATTTAGAGTGATTTTATACAAGTTTTATATAAAACTCATTTTATTACTGTTAGGCTCAATTTAAAATAAATATTTCGATCGTCTAATATTCAATAGTAAAATTTTTACAAAATTCGAAGTTCCTGTGGCAAAATTATTTTTTTTAACCGAAAATTCTTATCAGTTTATAAAAATTAAAGATAAGCACTGATAACTGCAATTATCAGGTATTTAGAGTGATTTTATACAAGTTTTATATAAAACGCATTTTATATAAAAGGCTCAATTTAAAATAAATATTTCGATCCTCTAATATTCTCTCCTTTAATAGTAAATTTTTAACAAAATTCCGATTTTTAAATCATTCTAAAAAAATGATTTTTTTATACTTGATCTTTGATTTTTGATTAATCGAAATAGTACAGTAGATGATTTTGATGAATTAAAAATTGGTCACAAATTATTTATTCATTATTTACGAGGAAATGAAAAATAAATAAAAAATCAAAATTTATAATTTTGTTGCTGTTAGGCTCAATTTTAAATAAATATTTCGATCCTCTATTATTCAATAGTAAAATTTTTACAAAATTCCAATTCTTAAATCATTCTAAAAAAAATGATTTTTTTATACTTGATCTTTGATTAATCGAAATAGTACAGTAGATGATTTTGATGAATTAAAAATTAGTCACAAATTATTTATTCATTATTTACGAGGAAATGAAAAATGAATAAAAAATCAAAATTTATAATTTAATGATATTTAATTAAAAGGCTCTGGTTGTAATTTTATTTGACTCACTCTGGCTTGATTGGATTCTCCAGTGAGAAAGTCTATGATCCCCTTCATCATCCAGCTTGAGGGTGTCTCACCGGGATGTACCCTGGCCGTGATAACGATACCCTTCTTTTTTTTCCCCTCGTCGTTAAAGGTCGGTGCAGTTATCGTCAGATAATAAACGTTATTTCCGGCCAGGGTGCGACACAATAAGCGAAGCTTCGTAAATTTTGTTTTTATCGGATCATTGGAAATTCTTTCTAAATATTCCTGAAGATCGCTGTACGTGTAAGGATAACAATGAGCAAGATAAACGGTATCTTGATCATGTGGAAATGTGACATTAAAGGTCAAAGTATGTTTCTCCTTTTCTTCATCACTGTTGATTAATTTTAAAAAATTATTTTATTCCTCACACTTTTCTAATAGGCAAATTTTAAAAACAATAAATATATATATATATATAGCCAAAAAAAAACATAAAAATTTCATTAAAATTACTCACGAAGAATCATTTCTGTAATAAGTTATATTGTCACCACATCTTCTCCACCCTACCTCGTGCATTGTCGCGTCTTTCGTAGAATAAAGAAGAGGTCTCAGTCCTTCGTTATAAAGACTGTCCTCTTTGCAAAAATTTACTATCGAGAGCCTAAAGAGTAAAAAATGATAAATAAAAAAATGATAAATAAAAAAATGATAAATAAAAAAATGATAAATAAAATAAAATATATATATTTTTTAAACATAAATTAAAAATAGAAAATTATTCGTATTACCTGTAAATCGTGCGGCTTTTAGTGTTTGAAATTCTAAAATAGTACCATTGCATGTGACGCTGGGTGTACAAATCTTTCCGCAAATGAAGCTGATAATACGTATCAGTTATTTTTATCACTTTGCCCAAATTACCAGACTCGAATCTCGAGTCGAAATGTAAATCTGACGAATTGCCATTTGAGTTTGAAAAATCGGCATGATTCGAAATATCAAAACATGCCGATGGATAAGACAGAACTGTACTTCCGCCTGCGCAAGATCTACTGAACTGAATGTAAAAAAAAATTTTTTTTTTGCTACTTTGGTTTCTTTTTAATATTTGAAATTTTTTTTTTTCTTTTTTTTTTTCATTACGCACATAATTCGTTGAGCTCATTGGACAATAATTGAAAATTACAGTGCCAAGATCTTCGCCGACAGGTTTTGGCTTTGGTTCTCTTCCGGTTGAGGCATAATAAGGCTCTGGTGTGGCAGGTGCATACTCGATGTGACGAATTTTATCCTGAATCACCTGAAAGAAATGAAATTCATCAATTTTTGTGTAAAAATTCCAATTTAACGAAATTTTTATACATATACATATGTATATATATATATATATATATATATATATATATATATAATATTAACATTATACTAACATTATTATATTAACATTAACCTTGCACTCGGTGGGCCATCTTGGCTCTTGATTAATCCCATCGACCCCATTTTGTCCATCGGTGCCATTTTGAAAGACTTCCCTGGACTCGCGGTATTTCAGAATACCCGATGTGATTGGTAATATTGAGTCGACTTCTCGTCTCGAGAAGCCAAGACGACTTTGAAGACATTGGGTCGTCAATAAACTGCCTTTAAAAAATTTTTAAATAAGGAAAATTTGAACTTGGCATTAATTATTATAAAAACAATTGCCTCGCTTGCAACTTTCAATGGTAAATTTTTGAAGAATGAAAAAAAACGTTAAAAAATTCGTTGAATTTTTTTCATTTAATTTACAAGCCAATCCCATTATTATTTCTTCTTTGTCTTTGTACGGTACGAAGATAGTCCCAAGTGACAAGCAGCGGTGTGATGACGTGAAATTTATGAAGATTTGTGTGCATCATCGACAAAGATTAAAAAATCATTTTAATAATTTAGCGATTTTATTTATTTTTTTATTTTTTTTACTGAATATTATCGTACGATATATGTATAGCATAATGATTCATGATGATGATGATGATGATGATGGTGGTATTATATTGACGAGCGATGAAGCCTTGACACTGCACGATGAATTTTTATTTTTTTCCTACAAGGCGTGAAGTTGTTGCGAACGAGCCAGAAATATTATCCATATAAATGTAATAATAAATTATATATTTTTTTTTTAAATTAAAAGGAGCGTTTTTTAATTTATGATTTTTTTTTTTTTTTTTTATTTATGTTTTTTTTTTTTTTACAATAATAAATATTCACCAATGTTATCGGTGCGTTCTGATACTGGTTCACGATACTCCGGCATAATCTCAGCGTCCAACGACGCGACGCTAGTTAGGCAAGATGCTGGAAAAATTATTCCTCTGCACACTCAGGTGAAAATAAAAAATTAAAAAAAAAAAACTTAAATGATAGAACAATCACAAATTTTTCACTCACTGATAAATTTCGTCAATGAAAATGATAAAATGAATTGGGGTGATTGTATGCTTACAAAACGTATTAAGTTTTCAGGGTGGATGGTAATATATATATATATATATATATATATATATATATATATATATGTATATATAGAGATATATGTATATATAGAGAGATCGGTGTTAATGAACGATCGTGCGATAGGGCTTTGCGCCAACGACCTCGTAGTCGTACGATATTACTACGATTGCCTCGTAGTAAGCTAACGAGTGGGCGACGAGGGTTGCTTGGCTTTGCCAGATCAACTATATAGTTATACAGCAATATATATATATAAATATATATAGTAATATCAGACTAGTTTTGTATATCGAAGTGTGGAAGACGACGTGTGGATTATATATATATATATATATATATATATATATATATATATATATATATGTATGTATATAGCCCAAACGTATATAGTAACATCAGGCTAGTTATGTATCAAAGTGTAGAAGACGACGTGAGAAACGGAAAATACCGTCAGACTGCACGCAAAGATTGGTCGATACCCGCCACTATGTAGGATTGTCAAAAGCCCAAAACTAAAACCACATCGCACACATACAAAACTTTAATTCCCAAATTTTCAGCATACGTATCAGAGGGTACAACGTCCGGATTTTCGACAAGTGAGAGACGTTTCGCTTTACTCTCATCGCACTATAATACCACTCAATTCTCTCGTCAGATTTTTGCTTTAGCGATTTGATAGCTGGCACACCAAATCAAAAACTTTTTCGTACTCGTACAATTATGAATTTTTGATGAGATAAATATATGCGAACATTGGTAACTCGATGCTGGCAACTATTCCATGTGTCAAAAATTGACATAATTATTTTGAAATTATAAACTTTTTTTTTTGTTATTACTAAAATATTCAATAATTAGTCGATTGTTCCCTATTTCTGATATAAATTCATTCATACCAGGGTGTGTATTTTTTTTTATCGCTGACAATTAAGTCTAGAAGGTGTCACATTTTTTATATTGAGGGCACCGCTTAGATTTTTTTTTGTCAGGGGAATTTTGCTCACGAGGTGTTTTTTCAAAAAGAAAATACATACTTTTGAAAGAATTATTTTGAAATTATAAACATTTTTTTTTTAATACCAAAATTTTTAATAATTAGTCGATTGTTCCCTATTTCTGATTTAAATTTATTCATATCAGGGTGTGTTTTTTTTTATCGCTGACAATTAAGTCTAGAAGGTGTCACATTTTTTATATTGAGCTTAGATTTTTTTGTCAGGGGAATTTCGCTCACGAGGTGTTTTTTCAAAAAGAAAATTCATACTTTTAGTGGATGCGAAATGACAAGAAAAAAAAGTTAAATATTAAACATTCTAATGTGGATGTAAATATTTAAAAATGAAAAATGGAGTGGGATAGAAAGCTGTTAGGGGTAGATCAGCCCCGGTGCAATGTACGTGATAGAATGTACCCTCGAGAGTGCTTCGAGAAGCTCCAGACGACTTTTTTTTACAATTTCATGATCGATAGAAGGAAGCCCCTTGGTCGTTTAACTCGCTTGTGGGTCAACGAACTTTAGTAACTCGAAACGTTATCGTTGTCTAATGACCTCTTCAACTCATTTTGCATCATCCCTAGTGAGGGTGATATGAATTATTCGAGCCAATGCACAAATGACCCCATGATATAAAAATTATTCACCCGATCTTTGAGAACGATAAAATAAAATATAATTTTTTATCAATTTTATCAGATTTTTATTCGCATTTATTATAGTCAAAAATTTTGTCACCTGGTATCGGCTGAACAGGAAATAAGGCAGCCTGCAATTCTCTGACTTTGCTGCTCACGATGAAATTCTCCATATCTGACATTGACAATTTTACGAGCAGCTAGGGGTGTCTGGGTGTAATTATCGTACACATTTGTCAGCATCGTAGATTCTTCATTCGTCATTTTAGAATCTTCACCCTATGTGTATATATATATATACTGTATGGAATTTTTTATTTCATTTGCACTCAAATTTTATAATAATTTTGTACAGTTCAAAAATTGCGATGTATATTTTTTTTTGCATGAAAATAATTTCATTTTCATCACCAATTTTCTTTTTTTTTAATCTTATTTACTTTCTTCAATATACACTTTGATTATTTTAACGTTGCACTTAATTAATAATTCCTGATATATAGACAGCTTGAGCGAGTATCAAATTGCATGGAGAAAAAGAAAAAGAAAAAAAAAAAATGTCAGTGATTGAAGTTAGTACGAATATCGAGGTTCTAGAAATGAATTTGTCCGTTTTACGAATCGTCGATTGTTGATCCGGGCTTTGTGCCTGGATATGCCCACCCTACGGTGGTACCCGCACCGGTGGTGCCGGTATTATATGTTTGCAAAAGTCTTGTGGCCCTGGTGATTGCCTGACAACGGAGGTTGATATGGGCGGAGCTAATGCTCATCCGGTTATCCGTTTTTTTTTTTTTTTTACGATTACCAAATCTTCAATTGCGTTCATCAATAATTTCCTCTGTGACGCTTTTTTTTTTCTCTTTGAAAAATTATATATATACATATATATGTGTGTAAACCCCGAAGAAGATTTTAGTACGAGAATTTAACTTATCTGAGCTTTGAATAATTTTTTTTTTTTTTTTTTTCATTATTATTATATTTATTTCAATTATTATAATAATTGTTTAAACGTAGTCTCAATCCCTGAGCAATTTTTTCAAGATTTGGTTGCATAGTCAGTATTTACGCAATTTTACCCTGTGATCGATCTCTGCATCGTGATTACCATTTTTTTTTTGTATGTTCGGAGAATAATTTGGGAAGTGAGCGATGTAGCAAAAGTTTGGACAGTTCGTGGAAATCGTACATGATGTTTCTCTAATATATTTATCCGAATATTCATAATTTAGAGCACGTCAAGCTCAGCGATGTATAAAACACTTTATACGAGTAGAAAAGCAATTTTTTCAAAATTATATTTAAAATTATGTAAATCTATTTTTTTTAAATTATATTTAAAATTATATAAAGTATATTTTTTTAAATTATATTAAAAACTATGTAAAGCAATTTTTTCAAAATTATATTAAAAATTATGTAAAGCAATTTTTATAAAATTATATTTAAAATTATGTAAAGCAATTTTTTTTCATTATATTAAAAAGTATATAAAGCAATTTTTTCAAAATTATATTAAAAATTATTTAAAGCAATTTTTTCAAAATTCAAGATTAGAGATTAAAGATTAGAGATTCAAGAATTCAAGATTATATAATAGAATAAATGTTTATCCTTTTACAAATGAAATATATTAGTTAGTATAGTCAGTATTTCCGGAATATTACTCTGTGATCGATCTCTGCATCGTGATTACTATTTTTTTTTTTTTTTTTTCGAAGAACAATTTGGAAAGTGAGCGATGTAGCAAAAGTTTGGACAGCTCGTGGAAATCGTACGATGTTTCTCTAATATATTTATCCGAATATTCATAATTTAGAGCACGTGGAGCTCAGCGATGTATAAAATACATTATACGTGTGTAGAAAAGTAGGTGTATAAGATTTTATCTATATCTAATATTATCTATGTTGGGTACAAAATATAATTGACTTGGGTTAATTGGAATTTTTGAATATATGGATCTGCCTTTATTGCTATACTTTATCAATATATACAACTCTGTGATAATCGAAGAGTTTCCTAAAAACAATAGCAGTAGATTCATAGTAGGTACGTACAACGAGTTTCTCGATAGGAGCTTCTCGGGTAAGCCGGTAGTTCAGCGTTTATTGATCAATCAAAGTGGATAGCTCGGAGCCAAAAGTCAGAAATCGTTGCTCTCGCCGGTGGCCTCACGACTTATTTTTCTATATATATATATGTATTTTTTATCATACTTTTAGTCGCCTTGACATTCAGAAATTGAATTATTCATGACACGTCTAATCAATTTCCCAAGTATAGACTCTGATAAATCAACTCAAGGTTTATAGATTTTTTTTTTTTTTTTTTGCAGCACATCACACTGATAATTTTGATAGGAGAATTTCGGCAAGATGAACCGCACCGTTACCGTGGCCGTTTGTACCCTTAATCAATGGGCGATGGATTTCGATGGTAATTACAAGAGAATTCTCCAGAGTATACAAGAGGCCAAAGCTGCTGGAGCTACTTTTCGTAGTGGACCTGAACTGGAAATTTGGTAACCTATGAGCAAAAAGAAAAAAACAAATCACAAAAAATTTTTTAAATTTCATATTTTTATCCTTATTTTAATAAAAAAAAATTATTTTAATTATTCTAATTATTATTCTGTTATTTTATTATTTTATTATTTATTATTTATTCTAATTATTATTCTGTTATTTTATTATTTTATTATTTATTATTTATTCTAATTATTATTCCGTTATTTTATTATTTTATTATTTATTAATTATTCTAATTATTGACACACAGTGGCTACACGTGCGAAGATCATTTTCACGAATCCGACACGATACTTCACAGTTGGGAGGTTCTCTCAGCTCTTTTGCGTAGCTCAATATGCGAGGATATTTTAATCGATGTTGGAATGCCCGTTATGCACAAAAATGTCACATACAATTGTCGCGTTGCTTTTCTCAATCGTCGAATTTTATTGATAAGACCAAAAATGCAACTTTGTGATACTGGGCCTTATCGCGAGAGTCGATGGTTTACCGCTTGGACGAAAGAACGAACAGTCGAGGATCATTTTTTGCCAAGGATAATCGGTCAGATAACCGGACAGACTGTTGTGCCTTTTGGCGATGCTGTTATTTCGACTCGAGACACTTGTGTCGGTTTTGAGATCTGCGAAGAACTCTGGTCAGCCTCAAATACTCATGTGCCCATGTCTCTCGATGGTGTCGAAATTATATCAAACGGTGAGAATAATCAAAAAAATATCATACAAATTCCCAAAACTCCATAAAATATTTTTCAATAGAAAATAAATATTTTCGAAGTTACAAAACTTTTTGTCGTGTTTCTGTTCGAGAAATAAATCATAAATATAGTTTTGGATTTATGCTTAAAACAATATTTTGCATATATTTTTTATTAATCTCGAAATTTAACTGAGACGTGAGAACTTTCATCGTAAATATATTGAAAATATTCAAGATTTATTTTTCGATTCATTTTTCACTTTTCTTTCACTTCACTTTCACTTTTTTTTCCATGATGATTTAAAGAATTAAAAAAAAAATTACCAAATGCTATGACGATGTAAAATTACTCGTACATTATAATTGAAGGAAAAAGTTGTTGAATTTAAATTTTAATTTGCAGCTAGTGGATCGATCTTTGAACTTAGAAAAGCTTATATGATTGTCGATCTCGTAAAATCGGCAACTTTTAGATGCGGTGGTTGTTACATGTACAATAATTTTCGTGGTTGCGATGGTGGGATGGTATTTTTTAATGGATCTTCGAGTATAACGGTGAACGGACGAATTATCAATCGTGCCAAACAATTTTCCCTCGAGGAGGTCGAGGTCACCACGGCGACCTTTGATCTTGAGGATATAAGGTATAAAATTTTGATGAATTAAAGAACGATCGAAATTTTGATTTCGATGTTGTAAACCGAGACAATTGTGATTTAAAGAATAATTATTGTTGAATTGTTTATGCAGATCTTGCAGAAATCGGATAAAATCGCGATGCACCTCAGCAGCAAGATCGCAACCTTATCCAAGGGTCAAAGTTGACTTTGCTCTCACTTCCGATCTTCTCAGTGCTCCGGATCCCCCGATCGATTACGATTCTTCCATAGATCCAGACAATACGTTACCGTCCACGAGACTTTTGTATTTCACACCAGAAGAAGAAATGGCAATGGCACCAGCCTGCTGGCTATGGGATTATCTCAGGTAATTGGAAAAAATATTGTACAAATAATTATTTTGAGAAAAACGTAAAATCATATTTATTTGTTTATTTATTTGTTACTTATTTGTTTATTTATTTCTCAATAGGCGTTCTTGCCAGGGTGGATTTTTCTTGCCACTCAGCGGTGGTGTTGACTCTTCCTCGACAGCTTGCATGGTCTATTCCATGTGTACGATAGTCGTTGATGCTGTCAAAGCTGGAGGTAAAATTTCATCCTCAATATCTTGCTCGATATTATTTTTCAAAAGAGAAATTAATAATTTCACGAATAAATGTAAAATAGATGCCCAAACATTGTCGGATGTTCAAAAAATCGTTGGCGATCCCGAGTACGTACCGACTGAACCCAAGCAATTGTGCAACACTCTTCTGGTCACGTGTTACATGGCTACTGAAAATTCTTCCTCGGAGACTAAATCTCGCGCTGCCGATTTTGCCGCTCAGATCGGTTCTTATCATCACAGTATCATAATCGATACAGCAGTCTCGGCGATTCTTGGAATTTTCAAACAGGTCTCATCATTGACACCGAAATTCAAGCTTCACGGTGGTTCGCCACGTGAAAATTTAGCTCTACAAAATGTTCAGGTTCGTTTATTTTTACGATTATTCTCTCACTGTCCAGATTATTTTTTTTCCTCATTGAATTTTTCTCATTCCTAATTTTATTATCGTATTTTTTGCTTTGTGAAATTGCTTGATTTTATTTGATATTATTCAAGGCTCGCCTTCGCATGGTAATTTCATATCTTTTTGCCCAATTGATGCTTTGGGTCAGAGGTCGTCCTGGTGGTCTTTTAGTTCTCGGCAGTAGCAACGTCGACGAATCATTACGAGGATATTTTACAAAGTACGATTGCAGCAGTGCCGATATTAATCCAATCGGTGGTATCGCGAAGGACGATTTGAAGAGATTTCTCGCTTATTTTGGCCCAAAGCACGAAATAACAACATTGAGAAAAATTCTCGATGCACCGCCAACTGCAGAGCTTGAACCACTTCAAAGAGGTCAGCTGGCTCAGCTCGATGAAATCGATATGGGCATGACGTACAAGGAACTCAGTACATTTGGCAGATTGAGAAAAAATGAATGCGCTGGACCTTACTCAATGTTTTGCAAGCTCGTTAGCACCTGGGACTGTTCACCGCAGGAAGTGAGTTTTGAATAATTTTCTATTACGAGTGAAAAAAAGAAAAAGATAAAAAATTGCTGCGAGATAATTAATTATTTGTGTTCTTTTTGATAATAAAAAAAAAACAATTTTCAACAAAGGTAGCCGATAAAGTAAAACACTTTTATCGCTGTTACGCGATAAATCGTCACAAAATGCCGGTTATGACACCAGCGTGTTACGTAGACACATATACACCCGAGGATAAGAGAAACGATCATCGTCCATTTCTTTACAATCACACGTGGAAATGGCAATTTAATGCAATCGATGATAATGTGAGTTGATTCAATTTTTTTTTTCTTTTTTTCTTTAATTACATGGACAAGAAAATTTGAATTTATTTTGACAATTGAATTTCTTTATCTGACATTTTTCAGTTGCAACGTCTGGCTGATGGAAAATCGTCTACGACACCGCGAAAAAAAGCCCCGGATGTGCCTGCCAAGCCGAAATACGTACGTCAGATGCCTTTCAGCTCCGTCATCAGTAGTGAGTAGAATACAAGAGGAAAATGCGAGGCAAAAAAAAAACGTAATCTCAAAATCCGATGAATTAATTCAACGGATGTATCATTTTTATTTTTTCCATCTCGACGTTCTTCTCTGTTGCAGATAAAACACACCCAGGCGTAGTTGTTTAGCCTTTGGGATATTTTTACGTTTTGAGTTTTGGTAAGAATATCCTTAATCCATTATGTGGACGATGTAGCGATTTTCTATTATTTTATCGATTCTACGATCATCAAAACGATCGAATAAAGATTGCACAAGTGCCTTTGGACCATGCATGTATTTTTTATTCTTCATAATTCTCCACTCCAATTCCTCAGAGCTATTTCATCGTTTCGGTAACGAAAAAAAAAATCCAGAAAGGGTGCAGGCACTTGTTTTTTAAATTTTATTTTGAAGTAAACGTGACTTTTATTGTCTTTTCATTTTTTAATCCATTCTGTGGACGATGTAGCGATTTTCCATTATTTTATCGATTCCACGATCAAATAAAGAATGCCCAAGTGCCTTTGGACCATGCATATATTTTTTATTCTTCATAATTCTCCACTCCAATTCCTCAGAGCCATTTCATCGTTTCAGCAACGAATAAAAAAAAAAAAAAAAAAGAACAGAAAGGGTGCAGGTACTTGTTTTTTTATTTTTTCAAGTAAACGTTACTTTTATTGTCTTTTCATTTTTTCTACATACACGAAAGTGCGTAACCACGTTTGACCTTTAAAAATCGATTAATGTTTCACTTATGGGCTATCTAATATCCAAATGATGAGACCCTAGTTTACGGGTCTTCTCGTTTTATTTATTTTTTCTTCTTTTTTTTTTTGTTTTTTTTCAACTTTTCTTCTTTTTAAATACAAATACAAAAAAAAAATGAAGTTAAGGACAAAATCGTACAAATGAAAAACGTGGCGGTCCACGACACACATTCGTTCATCTGCATTCATACGCACGACGCAAACGTATATATCAGAAAGGAAGAAAGAAAGAAAGAAAAAAAAACAAACAAACAAACGTAGTCATTTTAGCTAAATCGAATCTTTCGAATCGACGAGTTTCGCGGTCGTAGAGACAACGAGAAGTGAGAAAAGGACGCGGAAAATCATAAGAATGAGAATTAACGATGATAAATACTTTTCATAATAATATTAATAATGATAATAGTATTAATTAATAAAGACAATAACCATAATATGATCGACTATTCTAATAATAATAATAATAATAATAATATATCGTAATTAATACAGGATAATGTAATATATAATAATCGTGATGTGATAGCGCGGTACCGTGTGGTCATAGTGCGATTATATCAATTATAATAATTCATATTTCAATTATATTTTTGATAATATAATATTAGAAAACGTCATATCGTACAATACTGGACGTAAATTACATAGCGAGAGATATGCGCCTCGAGGAATATTGTCTACATATTTTTCATTTCTCTCGGATATTTTTTTTTTTTCTTTTTTTTTTTAAATTCTTTTTTTAAATATATAATAATAATCTTTCGTTTGTTCGTTTTGAGTATTGCTTTGGGGGACGCAAATGTAGGCGTACCGAATATTCACGCTTTTTTTTACACACGACGTTACTACGCTATATATATATATATATATATATATATATAATTGTATCCTATAAATAATTTTTCTCGTGAATCAAGGTACTAACGGTTATCGACTAAATGTGGACACGTCTCGTGGGACCTCGAGGGGTCATCGTTATCTTTTTTGTTTCGTTATTAGATATTTTATCATATATATATTTACAGTCTTTAAAGATACAGCTCGAGGTGAGATTTGATGAGTTTGTTCGATGTCGCAGTCATCATTAAATCATATAATAATACCCATGGACGACCCATGTTACTCAATGATTTTACACTATCTTAATTATTTAAATAATAATAATAATAATAATAATAATAATAATAAACAAAAAATACTACTACTATTTACAATGTATATATTTTATGTAATATACGGAGCTACCGGAAGTTCCAGCGTATTAGGAAATAAGCACCGCGTCTCTCGCACTCCGCCATTCGCAATTCTCTACATTTACATTTTACGTGATATAAAAAAACATTTTTGTTTTTTTAAATCTTTGTTCTTCGTTTTTTTTTTTTTGTTGTTTCCTTTTTTTTTTAATATAATAAATGATCCTTCAGCACCCGGCGGACGATCGAGATCGAATCAACACGAGTCTCTTATTTTTTGTTTTTCATTTTTTTTTTTTGCTTTTGTTTTTTTTTTTGCTTTTTTTTTGCATTTTTCATTTAAATATAACATTCAATTATTTGTTTATGCGACTGTACATTATTCAATGAGCTTTATACATATAATAATTATTAATTAATTGTATGCAGTATTCGGGCCTCGAGTACTCCGTCATAAAACCATCCCAAGTCCACATGATTTTCGTGCCGCAAATACTGCCAATCTCACATTGATAATATGCGAGTTATTTTTTTTCTTTTTCTTATTGTATTTTTGTTTTCCTACCACCGCAAAAATTGCACGAAACCCCGTTTGTGTTTACGATTGTGTAAGGGTGAGATTATGTGGATTATTTTTGAAATAATACGTGTGTGTGTGTTTGTGTGAGAAATTGCGGATTATTTTTCTCATCTCTTTGTATGTGTCTCGAATTAATAACTGACTGAAACGTGCCTGTGTGTATGTGTGTGTGTGTGAGTGAGTGAGTGGGTGAGTGAGTGAGTGAATGAGTGAGTGGGTGAGTGAGTGAGTGAGTGAGTGAGTGAGTGAGTGAGTGAGTGAGTGAGTGAGTGAGTGAGTGAGTGAGTGAGTGAGGATTATTTGTCTCATCTGTTTGGATGTCTCTCGAATTAATACCTGACTGAAACGTGACTGTGTGTGTATGTGTCAGCATTTGTGTTTGTGTCTGTGTGTGTGTGTACAATTAATTAATTGTCTGTCTGTATATAGTGTAATATCCTTCTCCCTATATCACAGGTTACCCTACCGCAAGGTGTGCGTTAATGATAATCGATTATTCAATGTACAAAAAAAAAGAGAAAAATTTGTAAAGCGTCAAACTACGACCCATGAGTGAAGTTTTGTCTGCCTATAATATTTGCGACAATTTTTTTTCATGTTTTTTTTTTTGTTTTTTTTTTTCGCAATCATTTATCTAATTGTGTCGAGTCAGTCGAGCAGAGATCCCACGCAGGATCTCCGTAAAAAAAATAATAAAAAAAAAAATGAGGATTTCAAGAGGTCCCTGATGTTTTTATGTGGAAATGAAAAAAAAAAAAAAAAAAAAGCAATTTAATCCACAAAACTCCAAGGATCTCTTGGTCTGGCCCCGTAAAATCGGAAGGTAACGTAACTCACCCATATATTATTATCATTTGGCCAAATAGTCAAAGTTGTATAAAAAAAATTAAAAAAAAAAAAAAAACAATATTCTCGATGAGTCCCGAGAAATTTTTTTGTCAACGTTGGTGAGCGGGAAGCGGTCCCTTAACGTTCGATCCGAGTTCTTAGGGAATTCTCGCAGTGCTATTATTTTGTTTCTTTTTTAACGGCTTACCATTATTTCATTTACAATAATACATTAATGACGAATAAAATATCACGAGAAGAATATTCTCGTAACGTTTTTTCATTTTCTTTTTTTTTTTCGAATTTTTTTCGTTCCTCCTCCTCTTTGTTCGCAAACTATTGATCAGAACCCAACGAGGCCAAAGGATTAAAATATTTCGTTAACACGTGGATGCCCGATCTAGTTGCAAAGATTTCGATCTCGATGCAAAGTTGGCCAAAAAATTTTCGAAGATGTCTTAACGCATCTGCCATCCCAGTTTCTCATCTCATCTTGCATTTTGTTTTTTTTTACTAGTATTTTTTTTTTACTTCTTTTTTTTTTCTCTCAGTCTGCAATACTTCTTTATGTGTTTTTGAAAAATATTTATCACCTTCGATCCTCGAGCGAAATGAAAATCATTTTTAAAGAATTTTCCTCAAGCATCGCTGAGTCTGTCAATTTTTTTTGATCGTGTCAGACTCATCAAAGAATCATCTTTATCATTATATATACGAAATTATGTCATTCTTGTTTCTTTTTTACGTGCGCACCTGGAGCAACATATTGGCGAAGTTACTGTTTGTGAATTTAAAGTGACGCTTGTCGTAAAATTTTAATAATGCTGGGCTGTATGGATGCTTGTCCTTTAGATGAAGATAATGAACCTCAGGCTCCTGTGTCGTGTGACCACATTCCTCGCACACGTAAACCTGAAAAAAAAAAAAAAGAATTTGTTATTTTTTTGTTTTTTTTTTTTATTACTCTCTCAGTTACGCTGACTCATTGAGAAACTAAATAAAAAAATAACGTATCGTCGCAATATATCGAGCAATCTTTAATCCTAAAAGTATAAACATTTGGATTTTTTGATAGAAATTTTACTAAAGTAAAATTATTTTTTTTCCACGTTTTTTCTTCTTTTTATTTTCAATTGTTGAGAAAATTATCACGAAGATCCTCGTGGAATTGAAATTTGTACCAAGTGTATAATTTTTTGAATAAATCCATTCAACTGGATAATAAATTTTGACTAATCGGAAGATGAGCAATTTTCAGATTTAGAGATAAAAATGGTGAGATCTCGTGATCTCTGCTAGGCCATTTTTTTTTTCACACTATCAACTGTCTAAGTGCCAATTGTATAATTTTATGAATAAATTCATTCAACTGGATAATAATTTTTGACTAATCGCGAGATGAGTAAATTGTCAAGGAAAAAAAAAATCTAAATAATAACGTTTGAAATTTGTATCGATTCAGAGATAAAAATAGTGAGAACTCGTGACCTCTGTTAGGCCATTTTTTTTTTTTTTTGCACAGAATCTCTAATCTTCAAGTGAGTAGTGAGAAAATTGTCGTCGGGTCTGAGAGACCCATGTGTATATTTCCAAGGTCAGTGCATACCTTTGTGCGCCTTTCTTTGTACGCGTACTGATGCTGAACTCCATGAACTTTGAGACAATGGCTCTCGAGTGAACATCGTTGGGTGAAGCTTTTCTCGCAAAGATTACACTTGTAGGGTCTGACACCTGTGTGCGTTCTCGTGTGCCTTTTGAGATCGAATGTGTCATTGAAACCTTTTCCGCAAAATGTGCACAGATAACGTTTGACATCGCTGTGACATTTCATATGACGATTCAACAATCGTTGGAGACTAAAATTTTTGCTGCACACACGACAAGTGAAACGATTTGGATCATCATCCTGAAAAATCACAAAAATAAATAAATAAATATTTCTCATCAAGTGAATCATTTCAAATTGATAATGGAAAATTATTATATTTTTCCATCGAGCAAAAAAAAAAATAAAAAAAAATAAAACAAGAAGAAAGAAAAATATTTTACCTTGCCGGATGGAGGTCGAGGTGCTCGTTCCTCGTCACGTGTGACCGAAGTTTGTCTCTGTCCGTCAATGGCCAAAGGATTTTTTATTCCGTGACCGCCATTTACGAACTCCAACTGACAATCACCCGGCAGACCCAACTGCAAGGAATAAAAATTACAAAATTAGTGAAAACCGGAAATATCAAGGGAACCAAAAAAAGTTGGGCATTATCAGAGGATTAAGCACTCAAGTTGATTGGCATTGCATGGTAAAAAAATAAATAAAAATATTTCATGAAAAAATGTTTCATTCAAAATTTAATATTTTAAATTAATCGAGAAATTTTCGTCTCTATGAGAAAATATGAAAAAATTTTAGATGATGAAGAAAAAAAAAAAAATATTCAAGAATTATTCGATTAATCGATATGGTCGTTGCTTTGATCGAAATTTGCTTTTGCCTGGATCAATCTGGGGTGCTTACCCTCTGCTGGAGTGCAACAGATCGTGGATTTCCGGATGTTTCTCCAGTAAATGAGGGTAAACTCACAGTTGCCGAGACACCTGATGGACTTGGCGCGTGTTCCATGAGGCCACAGGCAGGCGATGTGCTCGTCGACGTGGCATCTAGGGAACAGCTCGCTGCACCTGGACTGGGAAGACTTCCACCGGCGCTACTTCCGGAATCGAGTTCTAATCCTGTCAAAAAAAAAAAAAAAAAACACCCCCAAAAATGAATAAGAAACTTGTCGAGAATTTAAAAAATAATTATAAGAAATGAAGAGAATTTGAGAAATAAAAAGGAAGAAAAATAAATAATGAAGAGTTTGGTTAATTTTATGAAAAAAAAACTAACCACTTCCGGTAAAACTGAGACCAGGACTGAGTAAACCCTGATGATGTTGTTGATGGGGTGACGTGGCAGCTGCCTGTTGTTGCTGTTGCTGATGATGCATCTGTACTTGAATTTGCAATTGTTGCAACTGGGGTTCGTTCTGATGTTGATTCTGATTTAAATGAAGTGCCAATTCGAGTCTCTCCTTTGGCAATGGCTGATAGCTCGATTCACCATTTCCATAAGGCATGCTGGATAGTTTTGTCGTGGAAAAATGTTGGGGTGGACTCGTGTAATGTCTCGATGTGTCAAATCCACGTGTCAAGGCCATACTGTGCTCGGGAAATGGATCGACAGTTGGTTCAACTGGTGTTGTCATTTGGCCTGCATCTTGGCCAATTCCACTTCCGGCCGAACCTGGCGAGTGCAATGAATCCTCGAGAAGATCATTGCCACCTTCCTCGGCCGGAAGTCTCGGGAGAAAGAGATCGGCAGCGTCGTTGAGACTCTCGAGAAGGGCAGTGTGATCGGAGGGTGAGCTGAATGTCAAAGTGGCAGTAAATTGAAGTGGATCAACCACAGCTCCAGTCACCATATCGACCATCATTCCAGAATCTGTGACATCGTACGCGCCATATTGACCAGAGAGCAAATCATTCGGTTGAATCTTGTAAGCGGCCAAATCTTCCTCTTCCTCTTTAAGAATTAATCCGTACGATGGGCAAACATTTTGCAGCAACGAATACTGTTTGCCCTCTTGTGCACCGTATTGAGAATGCTGAGAATTTATATCCTGTTGACCTGTGTCGCATTCCATACCAACAGCTGTTTGTTAAAAAAGAAAAAAAAAACAATAAAATATTTGTATTGATTTTTCTTTTTTTTTTTATAATTTTTTTTATACTGTTGTCATTTGAAATTATAGACTAAAATAATAATTTGGTCTTTACCTTGTGTGCCAGTGTACTGATTGGCAAAATTTGCGAGATTGTTGCCACCTTTGAGCGACTCGTAAAATGGTGGCAATGAACCCGTGGGTGGTGAACTTGGTCCATAATTTCCACGGCCGCCATTACCACCAGGATTCATTCCCCCACCTCCAGCTCCACCACCCACAGCTCCACCACCTCCTCCGCCACCTCCACTTCCGCTTGTAAATCCAATACTTCCCCCACCAGAACTCCCAGTACTTCCGGTATTGCTCGAAGAATTACTGCTATTTCCGGTACTCGAGCCGCCATTTCCGTTTCCCGAATTCGTTGATCTACCGTGGCCAGCTGCTGCATTAACCGTTTGGGGTCCGGACAATCGCATCGCGAGCATTGGCCGGGCTATTGAATTTCCAATCGTCCGAGATGCTTTTGCACCCTCGCGACTTCTCTCGTCGTCAGTGTCTTCCTTTCTCTTCGGTACTGCATAGTCTATCGGTTGATCCTACATTTCAAACAAAAAAATATATATATATGTTTAATTTAGTCCTTAAACATTGATGACAAATGAAATTTATTTTTCACGATTTTTTAAAAAACATTTTATGAATTTTTTCGAGACCCCAGTACTTGGTAATGGGGTCAGGGGTGAAGAAAATATATTTGAAAAGTTTATTATTTATTTTCTTTGGCCTTCTCAGGCTTTAGATGATAAGAATATTTTCATTTATTACAAATCGTAGAGCGAGAAAAAACACAAGAGGATGTGAATTTTTTTTGTCTGGGGTCAAAGTGCAATTTAACAATTAATTATATAATTTACCTGCTCTGGCTCTTGTGTGCGAGGCAATTCGATCTTTGTCTGTTCCTTTCTTGGTGGTTGACTCTGTGGTGGGACCCTTTGTATAACGGAAACTCGAGTCGGTGGCTCGATTCTCGGTGTTTTTGGTGGCGTCGGTGGTCTCGGCAGTTCAAGTCTCTCCGATTTACCTGGCAATGGTTTTTCCTTGGTCGGTGCTATCGGTGGACTGCTGTACTCTTTTCGCTCGGCCCTCGTCAATACATGACCTCGACTGCCATAAGGCACGTCACCACCGAGTATACTCGAGATAAAACGTCGGGGTGGCGTATTCGTCGGGGTCGAAGGTTGCCATTGGAGTGGTGGTGAATTTGCTGGGCTGCTGCTGCGCAAAGATTCTGGCGTTGTCGCTCGATCATCTTCCGTTCGATCACGATCTTTATAAATCAATAAAATAAATATTAATTGTTTTTTTTTAATGCAAAAATAATGAAATATTTAAATAATAAATTCAATCTTAAATTAAATTTTGTAATTACTGTTGCGTATAAAATAAAAAAAATATATATATTTATCTTGTTTCTATCGCGTATTTTTTGTATTTTTTTTATTTATATTCCGTGAACGCTGCAGGGTCCATACAAATTTAAAACGGCGTTATTTTTCGTTGACTTTAATTTCAACGTGTTTGCCTCGTTTGGTATTTTTCCCAGCAACACGGGCTCTGTTTAATTCATGAACGTGAGGATTCTTTCTCCGAGCTTGTCAGGGATTTCCCTCGTAGCCCATTTTGAACAGGCAATTTAAATTGAGAGACATAGAGATACGCGCGATTTTTATGATTTTTCGTATATTCATCACAACGAGTATCGTCGTTTGCACTTGCAAATTGCCAAACGTTTTTATCCCTTTAAATCGAGAATCAAATTTTTGTAAAATATTTTACGAAGACGTTTATCGAAATTGTTTAAACAATGAAAATTTCGGTGTTTACGTGCACAAACTTTTGTATAAATGGCGCTATATATATATATATATATATATCAGCCTTGAATTTCGAGAGATAAGAGAATGGACGCGCTCATCGGTCGTTGATCTTTTTTTCTCAGATACATCGCAGATAATTTCGTATAAATGATTTTTCGTATTATGATTTTTCGTATATTCATCACAACGAATATCGTCGTTTGCACTTGCAAATTGCCAAACGTTTTTATCCCTTTAAATCGAGAATCGAATTTTTGTAAAATATTTTACGAGCACGTTTATCGAAATTGTTTAAACAACGAAAATTTCGGTGTTTACGTGCACAAACTTTTGTATAAATGGCGCTGTATATATATATATATATATATATATATATATATATATATATATATATATATATATATATATATCTCAGCCTTGAATTTCGAGAGATAAGAGAATGGACGCGCTCATCGGTCGTTGATCTTTTTTTTCTCAGATACATGGCAGATAATTCTACTAGTCGTGATCGAACTGCGACATTTATAAATGTAGGTAGAAGCAAATAAAATCATTTAAATTCACGAAATACTGAGACGAAGAATAATGCCGATTTACCGATGGATTATCTAGTGTGAGAGCCTATGGGGATTCAAGACACGACCCTGATGAACATTATTATCTCGCCATTTTATTCTTGTCTCGTCGCGAGGGAATTTCAATGAACAAACGATCGTTTCCGTGTATACAGTTAGCCCATTAGGTCCTCGACATCGTTATTCCTCGGTATTGGAGAAAATCCCACGAGAGTTATACGAGATTACTATTTGTGTACTTGTCGACCGCGTACTCTGATGGTCCAGCTTAAATAGAAATGCCATTGAGATTGTTGACTGTAGCGAAAAGCTTTTTCGTATGACCCGGAAATTTATAATTCTTCGCTATATAATTTACGCGTCTTACAGAATATTTTTTTTAAGAGTATTTAAATAATTTTAAACGCCAGAAAGTAATTTTTTATGATAAGAAAAAAAACTAGTGAAAAATGAATTGTTAATAATTCTAAAACGATAAATTCTTTAATGATCTTTCTAGCTCCATCGACGATCTTTCTAGCTCCATCGACGATCTTTAATTTTGTACTTGAATTATCGCATTCCATTCTTCAAGTGTGTTTCTCTATTTTTTTTTATTGCTCTTTTTGTTGCGATAAACATTAATAAGGGATCGCAGTGTATAATAATTGCCTCGAGCTTCGAGAGTTAAGTCTTGCAATTATTCCAGATTTCATAGAGGAAGAAAATTATATTGGTGCTCCAGATAAGTTACGATAAGCTCGTAAAAATTCGTCCCTCGTAGGAAAACTCCGGTTTGTCGATTTTTATTCATCTGTGAGAGTTTATATATAGCACAAAAATTCTGATCCCTCGTAATAGAGCAGAAAGCAATCTCGGAGTTCTCTTGACTTTGACATCGCGAGAGGGGGAGGCGCGAGGGGCACGTTTATTCGCGGGCGAATGGAGCACGAGGACGCCGCAGTGACTGTATGAGCTCGAGACAACGTCGTCGTCGTCGTCGTCGTCGTCGTCGTCGAAGCGGAAACCAGGAAGCCATCGACTCATCAAGGACGTGAGAGTGCTTTTTTTCATCTTGTGTAAAATCTGCTCCCATGGTTAGGCAATCTATTCAATAGCTACTATACAGCTTAGCTATTGTTTTCTGTACATATTCTATAATATATATATATATATACATATATATATATATATATATATATATATAATATAGAATACAACAGAAAACAAAATATAATTAATCGATCTATATTAAGGTCATTCAAAAAAACAATTTTTGAATATTATGCTACTCATCTGGTTCTATATACTTTGCCACCAAAAAAGTATTTTTGAAAAACTGGGGATATGTGCGACCAGATTAAGTACTGCCGCAAAAGTCATGGAATTAGCTCCAAGTGAGAATTTTTAGATATTCTTATTTTCGCCTTTAAACTTTACTTCTCGCTGAGGCAGTATTAAATATTATGACAGGGACCTCACCTTTTGCACAACTTCACTTTATATCGAGAATGAGAAAAATATTGATTGGGAGTTTGAGACGTGATTATAAAAATACGTAAAAATTGCCATTTAGAGCATAACTTTCACAACTTTGAGGTGGTACTAAGTCTGATCGAGCAGACTTCCGGATTTCTCACGATGCTTTATTTCCTCACAAAGTACACATAGAGCAGCGCAATATTTGATTTTTTTTTTTTTTGTATTACACGTGTATAGCTAAGAAATAAGAGCAGTCAATCGATTATATTCTTCTCCTAAAATGCGGAGATTGAAACGATATAATAATGGCTGACCTGCTAATGCATTTACTACTGTGCCAGAAAGTGGCACGACATGCAGAGACGATGACGATAAAGAAAGCAGCATCAGTATTAATATATCACGTGCAAAAAAAAAAGTCTTATCACGTATTTTAATTCATTTCTCGATCGACCCTGGGTGCACAATTATGTTAATCTCTCGCCATACTTAGCATTGATTCATGGCAATCATAGTATATAAAAAAATATGAAAAACAAAACTCGTTTATATGCTCCTCCTTGGTGGATACAGTTGTAGGAAAATAATGAATTTTATCCAGTATGTAGTCTGAGGAATAAATAATTAATTACTCAGAGTGTGAATATCACATATTCATATCAATGACATTGTAAGTAGCCAAAAGTAATTATGATCGGTGAGGCAGTAACAAAAAAAAATCAGTCTTCAACTTTCATCGAAATCGAGTATGAGGATGATCTCGATCGACCCTGGGTGCACAATTACGTTAATCTCTCGCCATACTTAGCATTGATTCATCGCAATGATAACATATAAAAAAAATATGAAAAATATAATGTATATGTATGTATATGTATGTATGTATGTATGTATATGTATGTATGTATGTATATGTATGTATGTATGTATATGTATGTATGTATGTATATGTATGTATGTATGTATGTATGTATATGTATGTATGTATGTATGTATATGTATGTATGTATGTATATGTATGTATAATGTATAAAAATAAAATATATGCTCCTTCTTGATGGATGCAGTTGTATGAAAATAATGAATTTCTTCCAGTATGTAGTCGGAGGAGTAAATAATTAACTACTGAGAGTGTGAATATCACATATTCATATCAATGACATTATAAGTAGCCAAAAGTAATTATGATCGGTGATTCAGTAACAAAAAAAAAATCAGAGTCTTTAACTTTCGTCGAAATTGAGTATGAGGATGATTAATTTTTGGTAGCGTCTCCTCGTGTATTATTATCGGGCCTCAGGCACTGGTACATGGACGCAAATAATACAAATTTCATGTGTGTGTGTGTGTGTGTGTGTGTGTCTGATGTAAATCAGAATATACCGCTCTTTTCTAACGCCATTTGCGCAAGATCCATTGCGTCATTTCGAGCGCTATATAACCGATGAGAGCGTCCTCCACGAGGCGACCAGTGGATCCAAAATGGCGTCAATTGGTAGGGGGAGGGGGGGGGGGGGGAGGGGGAGAGACGCTAATGTGTATTGGCGAACAGGCTCGTCAACGACGCCGTTGGGCAACCTTCGTCAAGACCAGCAAGTCTTTTACTATATAGAACTATCACTTGTATATATATATATATATATATATATATATACATACATAGATATATATGTACATGTATGTACCCGCGACTTTAACTAAATCTCCTAACTGGTCGCGGAGCTCCTTGTGTGTCCACCTATATATATGTCTATGTATATATATATATATATATTTGTGTGTGTATATATATATGGCTAAGCTATAAATATGAACGGGGCTCCCCGTGACCGGTGTACGAAGCAACGTGTGTGTGCTGATGCTGCTGCTGTTACATGGAATACGCAGAACAGAACAGCTAATGGCGTGTACATAGATATATATATATATATATATATATATATATATATATATATATATATATATATATATATATATATATATATATATATATATGTACAGTAAATATATATGTTACTCGTACCTCTGGAGAAGAAAGAACGAGTATATATAAGAGCTGAAAGGAAGAAGTTGAAAAGGGACAGAGAGAGAGAGAGATACGAAACGCGAAAGAGAATGAGAGATAGCGGGGCTGGAGATTGTCAAAAGAAATATGGGAACCGGTACTTGGAGACGTGGAGTCTCGGGCGAGGCAAAGTCCGCAAAAACTGCATATATATATCATATCTCTCTCCCTTTCTATATATATCATATCTCCCTCCCTCTCTATATATGTATATATATATATATCATATCTCTCTCCCTATATATATATATATATATATATATATATATATATATATATATGCTATAAATATTATATAGTATTATGTATTAGCGATAGTATCCTTTGAACTGGTGGGTGTTTGTGTATGTGCAAAATGTACAAAATTACGATAAAAGGCGTTAAAGAGCTAGAATAAAGGAGGAAAATCGTAGTTCTTCTTGGAGACTTCCAACGCCTGGCGATTTAAAGAAAAATGCGACCGGTGCGCATCGAAGTCAGACACTTGCGATTGCTGTAACTTTGGCTCATGCTTCTGCCACAATTTTTTTTTTTCCGTTGAAACGGAAAAACGAATGGAAAGAACGAAAATTTCGTTACGACGAGCTAAAATGACAAAAGTATCGTAATCAAGATATATGGTCTCTGGGTCGTTTTGTCCACGAGCGTTATTTTCTCCCTCGCTCGCTATATATATATATATATATATATATATATATATATATATATATAGCGAGCGATATATAGCGATATATATATATACATATATATATATAGCGAGCGATATATAGCGATATATATATATACATGATTCTCAGAGGGGCATCTGATGGGTGGCAACGAAGGTCAGGTGCAGGGCAAGGTTTTCGTGCTACGACGACGACGAGAACGACGTGCTCGGGATATCGAGAGGATTCATTACGCGCAAAGAGGCAAAGTGGGGAA
>OY769905.1:27415660-27418079 GCA_963669185.1 Dyspetes luteomarginatus
GAGAAGTCTGAAAGAAATGCGTCAGGCTATAAAGCTAATATATATATATATATGTATCTTACCCTTCTCTTCACCCCTTCTCTTTTTCCCACATATAAATATATAGATAGATAGAGATACGGATAATACCGAAAGATTAACTTGTAGTCAAATTATTATACTCCATGGTGACCGTACAATGACGAAGAAATATTCAATTAACCGAATTAAGCTCCCTAATGAGCTTTATCTTGATTTTTCGAACGTGACTGGCTCGTTACGAGTATTCACGAGAAAATTCATACAGACGCCTCAAGACTGCCACTGACCACTTTATATTTTATTTCATTTTTTTCATACAATTTCGTATATATTAGTGTAATATAATATGTGTAGGTATATATATATATATATATATATATATATATATATGGGAGAGGTAAAGCAAGATCGGCAAAGGCACTTTTGCACTTGGCCCGCTTGTTCCACAAGAATTTCGGTCAGGGCCCCTGCTCTTGCGCCATTAGAGTTTCTTGCGCGAGTGGCCACCAGTGTCGAGAGAACTTTGGTGTGGCTCACGCGTAGAACTTTTATACAGGAGAAAGAGAGAGAGAGGGGGAGAGAGAGAGAGAGAAGAGAGAGAGAGAGAGAGAGAGAGAGAGAGAGAGAGAGGCAGAGAGAGAGAGGCAGAGAGAGAGAGGCAGGGAGAGAGAGGCAGAGAGAGAGAGGCAGAGAGAGAGAGGCAGAGAGAGAGAGAGAGAGAGGCAGAGAGAGAGAGAGAGAGAGAGAGAGAGAGAGAGAGAGAGAGAGAGAGAGAGAGATATGGCGGAGGGCCAGACATACCATGGTGTGTCGGGCAAAAGACAGAGTTTGTTGGGCTTGCAAACAGGTAACTCTCTCTCTTTCTCTTTCTCTCTCGACAGTCTTTTACCTGTTGGTCTTTTGAATCCACTCTCTTATAGCTCTGTGGTTTGCTCACTCGACATATTATGCACTTGAGAAATGGCTTGCACGAGTGTGTGTGTGTGACAAGGATAGAAAGATATATATATATATATATATATATATATATATATATATATATATATATAATGAAAGATCGGAACGTTAAAGGACAAAACTTTCGAGCATACAAAGGATAGAGAGAGAGAGAGAGAACGAGCGTAGGAGGCGAAGGAGGATGATGAATGAAAAAAAGGGACTCTGGACGTGATGTAGGTGTGGTACCGAGAGTAATATATATATATATATATATATATATATAAGTGTATTTAGTGAACTAGAGGGTACACATATCGTATATCAAAGTACCCAGTTGAAATGTACCTGCATGACTACCCCTTCATTTTACTATTCTTATAAACCCATATATGTTTAGTAAACGTATATAATGTGAATTAGAATATTAAATGCTTTCACTATTTGCCCATTTTTTATTGCGATGAAAAATACATTCCTTCATGAAGATTTTAATAATGATATTTTTTTTAAATTTATTTGATGAGAAAATCTCGAAGAAATTGCATGTCATATTTTTAATAATAATTTCGATTACTTGACTTTTCTGGTCTTGATAAAATCGTATCAGGTGTACAGAGAGAGATGGAAGTCATTGCGGTGCTTGGACATTTTTCGTACTGCGGAGACGATACGGTATGATGCTTTTTTTTTTTCAAAATTTATATATATATATATATATATATATATATATATATATATATATATATATATATATATATATATATATACAAACGCCCCCTCGACCGATGACCGAGGTAACGAACTAACGCTTTTTCTCTCTCGTTCTCTCTGTTTGTGCTGCTTTACGTATAGGCGAATGCATTGTAATTCGTCACAATGACTGAACATCCTGGTATAGTGGCCTTTGGCACAGGTGCCCCCGCGTCACCGAAGCGATCACAGAATCGAGCCAACGCTGGGATTACCTGTACGTGTCAACGACTGCAAGTCCAGCAGTGTGAGAGCTTTTAGCGGGTCACGTATACATATATATATATATATATATATATATATATATATATATATATATAAAAGTGCATAATTAGGAACACGCTTTTGTCTGCCCTCATATGTTACTCAGGACAGAGAACATATTTTATAATTTTATAATTTTTTTTTTTTTTTTTCATCTATCAAGAGCGATTTTAGTAAGAATTTTTGAGGATACAAATTTTATAACGATAAATTGAAATAAATATAAATTTATATTATACGTTTTCATTAATTGAGAAATGTATTAATAACCTTGAAAAAAAATATGGCGTATGGGTCGATCTTTGACATATGCATGCTTTTTCGTAAGCCATCATTACGAGAAATTTGTAAATGATGAAAAAAATATATATATATATTTTTGGGGAATTTGTTGTTATTTCGGTATTTATGCAAATTGGAAGATTTTTATATTTTTTAATTCGTT
>OY769905.1:27418279-27488279 GCA_963669185.1 Dyspetes luteomarginatus
CTCGGTGAGGCTAACTGGAATGCGCGTGCACGGAATCGTCAATCACTTTTCGTGTGGTTTTACAGCCATGAATGCACGTGCACACCGAATAATTTTACACCCATACTACTGCTTGTGTATAATATACAACTGGAGTGTAAAAAGAGTCGCCCGCCATGCACCGGTCACGATCAGCAAAGGAACATTCAAGCGGTCCCGCATATGCGGTTCGATGTTCAACGTCCATTTCAAAAAGACTCGAAGGAATGCAGTACGGTGCTCGCGGTTATATTGGTGCATGCACCAAAGAATTGCCGGACACTGAGAAAGAAGGAAATATATCCGAGGGGCTTAGTATATATGTGAATGAGTAAAAGAAAAAAAAAAAAAATTGTTCACTGTTTCAGAGTCGTGACCTTCTAACGTCGTTTTTAATCCTTGCTAACATAACTGTATGTGTACGCTTTCGACGTAATCCTTAAATGTGAAAAAAAAATATATATATAATGAGTAAAACGTACAAGACATTGATATAGATGGAGAATCAAGTTTATCATACTATATATATATATATATATATGTATGGATGTATATATATATATGTATGTATGTATGTATATATATACAGAACCATCTTTTTAGTATTAGGTGTATATATATATATATATATACATATATACCTAATACTAAAAAGACGTTTCTGTAATTTCCCCTTCATGGCACCTGTTCTAAAATCCTTTCGCCATTCCCCAAGGTCCCATCACGCGATTTAAATCGTCTGTGTCTCTCCATATGTTTGAACCACTCGCACTCCAATGTGGCACATATTACAACGATGACGAAATTTTTCCCGTGACTATATATATATATATATATATACTCTCGTTAATGGTTTTGTATTCTCTGTTTTATTTTCCCGAATATATATATATATATATATATATATATATATATATATATATATATATAGTCTCCTCCCTTTTTCATCCAGATATATATATCGCTATATAATTTACGTCTCTCTTTCGCGACTTGTCGTTTATTTTCATATTTGTGGTGATAATGCTCGCTCCGGTGGGCAGAAAAAATGACGATGATGAAATGACTGAATTTATTTTTTGGGATGAAATACGACGAGGCGAGCATTTGCGAATAAAAAAACGTCTATATATATAGTGGTGAGTAATTTAGTATACACGTGGATGGTTCTGGGGAAGTTCGACGTATGAAAAACTAACCGTGTTTTAAATTTTTTCTATATAAGCTAAAACAGTCCAAGAATGAATTTATTTTTTGGGATGAAATACCAGGCGAGCATTTGCGAATAAAAAAACGTCGATAGATATAGTGGTGTGTAATTTAGTATACACGTGGATGGTTCTGGGGAAGTTCGACGTATGAAAAACTAACCGTGTTTTAAATATTTTCTACATAAGCTAAAACAGTCCAAGAATGAATTCATTTTTTGGGATGAAATACGAGGCGAGCATTTGCGAATAAAAAAACGTCGATAGATATAGTGGTGTGTAATTTAGTATACATGTGGATGGTTCTGGGGAAGTTCGACGTATGAAAAACTAACCGCGTTTTAAATTTTTTCTATATAAGCTAAAACAGTCCAAGAATGGATTTATTTTTTGGGATGAAATACGAGGCGAGCATTTGCGAATAAAAAAACGTCGATAGATATAGTGGTGTGTAATTTAGTATGCATGTGGATGGTTCTGGGGAAGTTCGACGTATGAAAAACTAACCGTGTTTTAAATATTTTCTATATAAGCTAAAACAGTCCAAGAATGGATTTATTTTTTGGGATGAAATACGAGGCGAGCATTTGAGAATAAAAAAACGTCTATATATATAGTGGTGTGTAATTTAGTATACATGTGGATGGTTCTGGGGAAGTTCGACGTATGAAAAACTAACCGTGTTTTAAATTTTTTCTATATAAGCTAAAACAGTCCAAGAATGAATTTATTTTTTGGGATGAAATACCAGGCGAGCATTTGCGAATAAAAAAACGTCGATAGATATAGTGGTGTGTAATTTAGTATACACGTGGATGGTTCTGGGGAAGTTCGACGTATGAAAAACTAACCGTGTTTTAAATATTTTCTACATAAGCTAAAACAGTCCAAGAATGAATTCATTTTTTGGGATGAAATACGAGGCGAGCATTTGCGAATAAAAAAACGTCGATAGATATAGTGGTGTGTAATTTAGTATACATGTGGATGGTTCTGGGGAAGTTCGACGTATGAAAAACTAACCGCGTTTTAAATTTTTTCTATATAAGCTAAAACAGTCCAAGAATGAATTTATTTTTTGGGATGAAATACCAGGCGAGCATTTGCGAATAAAAAAACGTCGATAGATATAGTGGTGTGTAATTTAGTATACACGTGGATGGTTCTGGGGAAGTTCGACGTATGAAAAACTAACCGTGTTTTAAATATTTTCTACATAAGCTAAAACAGTCCAAGAATGAATTCATTTTTTGGGATGAAATACGAGGCGAGCATTTGCGAATAAAAAAACGTCGATAGATATAGTGGTGTGTAATTTAGTATGCATGTGGATGGTTCTGGGGAAGTTCGACGTATGAAAAACTAACCGTGTTTTAAATTTTTTCTATATAAGCTAAAACAGTCCAAGAATGAATTTATTTTTTGGGATGAAATACGAGGCGAGCATTTGCGAATAAAAAAACGTCGATAGATATAGTGGTGTGTAATTTAGTATACATGTGGATGGTTCTGGGGAAGTTCGACGTATGAAAAATCAACCGCGTTTTAAATTTTTTCTATATAAACTAAAACAGCCCGAGAACTTTAATCGGAAGTTAACACATCGCTATTATATTATAAAATTATCTTAAGCATAAAAGTATAAAATTAACCATGTAAATTAACGCTTAGTGTACATATGTGATTTATGATGGGATCGTTAGGAGATCGTTTGGACGTTGACCTTTACCAGTATCGAACGCTTAGCATATTTTTAATTCCAGGTTAAAACGAGACTTAAAATGATAAATTACATGCCGTGCAGATGAGAGAAAAATGATTTGCTGGATCTATCGGTGGGAGGAGAAGACTAAAAGAGCGATCGGTCCATGCATACGGCAAAGCTCGAGGACACATGTTGTCTTTTCTGGAGAGAGGTAACGAGAGAGGCGAACGATTTGACCGAGAGTGTTGAGGCCCAAACCAGGCCCATGAGAAGAACCGGTCTCTCGAGAATTCCGTGGGACTGGTGCCCCTTGCTAGCATATATATATATGTATACACCTATAATATAGATGTAGACATATATATATATATATATGCTGTCGACACAGCAGAGTATAACCGTTGCCCACGTATCGTGTTACGTTTCCTTACAGGGACAAGTTTTAATTAAACCGAGATACGGTTAATCGATTAAGCATAAATTAAAAAAAAAACCCTAAAATATTTTCCCCTCTCTTTTCCCTCAAATTAAAAATTATTTTTTATCGAGTTTACCGTTAAATCTTCGTACACCAGCTTACATTATACTCATCGTTATACACTGGACATTTCTTCCATTATTATACCAGAAATATTATAATAAACGTGCGCGGTGAATTAAAAAAAAAATCGTGGCAATTTATTTGCAAAATGTAGCGAGGAATTATCATCGAATCCATCAATGTGCATATCTCTGCACAAATTCACACATTGATATGATTAAAAGAGTATAAAAATATATGCAATAATTAGATAATGTTTATGCCTGTTTTATTTATAAAAGTTTGATTCACGGAGCAATGCAAAGAATTAATTCGTCACGCGTACGAATTTATTTGCAAAATGTAGCAAGGAATTATCATCGAATCCATCGCACGGTGCATATCTCTGCACAAATTCACACATTGATATGATTAAAAGAGTATAAAAATATATGCAATAATTAGATAATGTTTATGCCTGTTTTATTAATAAAAGTTTGATTTACGGAGCAAGGCAAAGAATTAATTCGTCACGCGTACGAATTTATTTGCAAAATGTATCGAGGAATCATCATCGAATCCATCGCACGGTGCATATCTCTGCACAAATTCACACATTGATATGATTAAAAGAGTATAAAAATATATGCAATAATTAGATAATGTTTATGCCTGTTTTATTAATAAAAGTTTGATTCACGGAGCAAGGCAAAGAATTAATTCGTCACGCGTTCTGCAGCTGGCGCAGCATCGAGTGTCTTTGAAAATGGCGTGCAGATGATTTTTATGCTCGAAGATGTCTGATGAGGCTCATCGCTTGAGCGTTGAGGCATCAAAGTCTCCGGTGGACGCGCAAGACGCGCGCTTGGGGCTTGACACCGTGAACTTTGCATATCCCTCGCCCCGAAAATACGCACATAACGGACAAACTTTTCATGCGTCTGATTTATGTGTTAATTCATATATATGTCTATATTATTTTTTTATACATGTAAAAATAGACTTTAATGACTTTTGGCAGTCTTCCCACGCCCACCACGACCTCACGGATATTTAAACAGCCTGAGAATAAAAAATGTCCGACTGAAAACCCGTCGCAATCCTCGCCCTTGATCGTTGCGACGTTGATCATGATTTTGAGCCTTGTATGTATATGTTCTCATACATATATAAATAAATAAATATATATATATATATATATACTTTGCTACCTTTAACAGCGTTTGTGTGTGTGTGAAGTGGCGGCACGACCGGTTATTAACGCGAGAACTCGTAATATTGAGTTCAAATGTGACGTGTATGCATGCAATAATTATACTTTTTTTTTTTTTTATCACAGTAATAATTCTTTCGAGGCTTTTTAAACATTTTTGGTTTCTCTGTTCCTACTCTCTCGTTTATCGACTGGAAGGGATTTGTAATAAACAAAACCGCGTACGTAATATCGTGATTTTTTTTTCTTATTTTTTTGTTGTAAAGATTATTTTTTTAATCGCTATCGGAAGTATATCAATGGCCGCTCATTAATTATTACACAGTATGAATTTCTAGATATTTTTTATAAAAATTTGTTCCGTGACTCTTTGAAATGAGAATGAGAGATTTTTGGAAAAATAGTGTGAATGAACGAAAGAGACAGAGAGATCCGATCCTCGACACCCTGAGAGGGCTGAGCTGTTTTTTTTTTTTTCGTCTCAAACCAGTTTTGGGCAGAGAGAGAGAGACGAGAGCGAGAGATTTGGGAAAGAGCGAGGGGATGAATCTCTCTCGAACGTTTTGGACCATCGGGCAGCTCGGGATGCAGCATCTCTTCTTCTTCTTCTTCTCTTATAATACTCAATGTACCGTTGCGTGTGCGCGCGCGAGCCAGCTCGCGATAAACGTCGAGATGAAATAAGCGGAGGCGCTTATAGGTCTGACGAGAACGCGATGAAAAATTACGCAATTTTGAAACGACGACGACGACGACGACGTAAACGACGACGACGACGACTAGGAGTTTCCATTTACATACATAAATCGAGTCGAGAATATATCACAAGATCGACCCATGAGAATCTCGCGCAGAACAATTTCTAAGCGATTCAAGTTTCAAAGGTCAATAAGCGCCATGATCAAGACTGTGAAATATATATATATATATATAAGTTTTTATTATATTTCAACGGTCCACGAGATCTCTGAGATTATTTCGAGGTTTTAAAAACCGCCATTTCTTCTAACGTTCTAATGATAAAATAATTTTTTTTGCCAACATTACGAAGGCCAATTTTAAATGAAATTGTACAAATTAAAAGTAACTCGACGACTTTAATCAAAATGTAATATCCTGGCCGGAAGAAGATAAACTTCAAGGGAATAAAAAAAAATTAAAAAATCGTTAAAATCGCTTTGCTCAGGCGCGAATGTAACGATGTACAAGTTTAAATTGCTCTCGCCTCATAAATAATTCTGGATTGAGTCTGTAGGATGTATATATATATATATATATATATATATATATATATATATATATAGTCACGCGAATTACGATGACTTTTCTATCCTCTCTTGTTCGCATCATTAGAGATAATATATTTACTAATTGAGATTTACGAGATGGAGAAGGAAGAGGAAGAGTCCTCGAGATTGAAGAACGTGTACGTGGAATTGTTCAAATCGCTTCTATATATCAAGATAAGTCCATCAGGCTCTTAGATAATTTTTTCAAGGTCTCTTGTCACATTAGAAATATCTCAACTTCAACATTTATATTCATATATATATATGTATATGATATATATATTTTTCTTTGAGCATGTATATATATATATATATACATGCTCAAAGAAAAATTCGCTGTGATTGAAAACTCCTGCGGGCTCTAAAATATATTAACATTCGTCAATTATTCTCTCGCAGTATAGGACGCGCTCCTTATATCTATTCTGTGGCACCTGCGCACAGGTGTCAAGGAAGAACGTGTACGTGGAATTGTTCAAATCGCTTCTATATATCAAGATAAGTCCATCAGGCTCTTAGATAATTTTTTCAAGGTCTCTTGTCACATTAGAAATATCTCAACTTCAACATTTATATTCATATATATATATGTATATGATATATATATTTTTCTTTGAGCATGTATATATATATATATACATGCTCAAAGAAAAATTCGCTGTGATTGAAAACTCCTGCGGGCTCTAAAATATATTAACATTCGTCAATTATTCTCTCGCAGTATAGGACGCGCTCCTTATATCTATTCTGTGGCACCTGCGCACAGGTGTCAAGGAAGAACGTGTACGTGGAATTGTTCAAATCGCTTCTATATATCAAGATAAGTCCGTCAGGCTCTTAGATAATTTTTTCAAGGTCTCTTGTCACATTAGAAATATCGCAACTTCAACATTTATATTCATATATATATATGTATATGATATATATATTTTTCTTTGAGCATGTATATATATATATATACATGCTCAAAGAAAAATTCGCTGTGATTGAAAACTCCTGCGGGCTCTAAAATATATTAACATTCGTCAATTATTCTCTCGCAGTATAGGACGCGCTCCTTATATCTATTCTGTGGCACCTGCGCACAGGTGTCAAGGAAGAACGTGTACGTGGAATTGTTCAAATCGCTTCTATATATCAAGATAAGTCCGTCAGGCTCTTAGATAATTTTTTCAAGGTCTCTTGTCACATTAGAAATATCGCAACTTCAACATTTATATTCATATATATATATGTATATGATATATATATTTTTCTTTGAGCATGTATATATATATATATACATGCTCAAAGAAAAATTCGCTGTGATTGAAAACTCCTGCGGGCTCTAAAATATATTAACATTCGTCAATTATTCTCTCGCAGTATAGGACGCGCTCCTTATATCTATTCTGTGGCACCTGCGCACAGGTGTCAAGGAAGAACGTGTACGTGGAATTGTTCAAATCGCTTCTATATATCAAGATAAGTCCGTCAGGCTCTTAGATAATTTTTTCAAGGTCTCTTGTCACATTAGAAATATCGCAACTTCAACATTTATATTCATATATATATATGTATATGATATATATATTTTTCTTTGAGCATGTATATATATATATATACATGCTCAAAGAAAAATTCGCTGTGATTGAAAACTCCTGCGGGCTCTAAAATATATTAACATTCGTCAATTATTCTCTCGCAGTATAGGACGCGCTCCTTATATCTATTCTGTGGCACCTGCGCACAGGTGTCAAGGAAGAACGTGTACGTGGAATTGTTCAAATCGCTTCTATATATCAAGATAAGTCCATCAGGCTCTTAGATAATTTTTTCAAGGTCTCTTGTCACATTAGAAATATCTCAACTTCAACATTTATATTCATATATATATATGTATATGATATATATATTTTTCTTTGAGCATGTATATATATGCTCAAGAAAAATACATATATCATATATCATGTGTATATATATACATGAGCATGTGTATATATACATGCTCAAAGAAAAATTCGCTGTGATTGAAAACTTCTGTGGGCTCTAAAATATATTAACATTCGTCAATTATTCTCTCGCAGTATAGGACGCGCTCCTTATATCTATTCTGTGGCACCTGCGCACAGGTGTCTACACCTGCGTCTAACTAAAATTGGAGTGATCGCGTTCTGTCTATGTATATACAGAATGGAGAATCGCCAAGGTCGATCGTTTGAAAAATTTCTTAAATCCCAAAATTATCCGTTAAATCAACAATTTTGTTAATAACATTTTTGACATATTCTCTCGTCGCTGGAATAAAATTTCTATTTGCAAAAAAAAAAAATTGTCTAAATGGAGCTTCGACTTTTAATAAATTGAGTAAAAAATTTAAACTGTTCCCTAAAAAAAAACTAAAAAAAAAGAAACACTCGTGGACTTACATTGATGCTTGTTTACGACGAGACTCAGCGGTTCGGAACCTCCGAGTGGGCTATCCTTGCCGCTACCAGGCGGTGGACTCTTGCTAAGATGTTGGGCCTCCAGCAGCCTCAGTTGCTGCTGGTGAAGCCTATCCTTGATGAGAAATATCTTCGGCATTTTCGCGTTTGATTATAATAATAATAATAATAATAATAATAACAAATTGTTATTATTTAAATATTTCTATATATACTCGTTATAGAATATATATATATAAACCTCCCGAAAACCTCGATAATGGCGGACGATATCACTGCACCGATTATTTCACGCCACCATTGATGTTATTTACTCGGGTATAATCCTTTTTTTCAAGGTTATATCACCCAAGGTCGTTTCAGCACCTGCTTATGTACGTAACGATAACATGAAAAACTGGGATGACCTCCTCCCTCGGGGGGAAGGCTGCCCGAAGAAGTCTCACGGGAAACCGGAAGTAAGAAGCGGCCTCGCCCTCTATCAAAATATCCTTCGTTATTATTAATTATTAATTAATCCAACCACTAAACTCCCGATTTTCGTTCTCTCGGTAAATGTTCGACGAGTCGATAATCCCGAATAATCAGGTATATCGGTAGCACCGACACTACCGACGACTAAGTCACGAGGAACTTATCCAAATCCATTCGCGAATACATCGAATGTAGCATTGCTTGTATCACTTTGGTAAAAGGTTAAAATTGAAGAACGTTATTTTTGCCAAAGATCGACACTGCAAATTTTCCACTAAAACGTAATGGCCAAACCACAAGTGTTTATTTTTTTTATTTATTTTCAAACGATGACACTAAAATATATTTCAAAAGTTCGCTTTTGGCTAAATCGTCTTATCGCCAATTTAACATAATTCGCTAATTAAATTATTTCTTGGCGAAAAACACAAAATAACAAAAACAAATATATTAACCGGCACGAGAAACGTCACGAACGAACCGTCCACCTCGATTTACAGTTATCGACTGTGTGTGAGAGAGCGAGAGACCTCGAACCGGAGGTCGTGTGTTCTCGTCTGTCGTTTTAATACATATATACTATACATGTATATAGTATAGCCACTACTGTGTATATATATATATATATATATGGTGGCTTGTCTGTCAGCGACAACTTTTGCGTGGCACTCACGATCGTATTGGTCTCTCGCGAGCAACTGGGGCCTCGTTGGTATCTCGGACGGGACCCCGGGCCCCGACCGTGAGTTACCCCCACTCCATCTCTCTCTTTCCTCGAGCTTGAGACTCACGCGGGGCCCTCTACCTGCGGGGACGACGGTCGTCATCCTTTCCCCTCTCGCTCCTCTCTCTCCTTCTCCTTTCATGCTTCTTCTTCTTCTCCTCCTCCACCTCCTCCTCCTCCTCCTCTTTCCACTGTGTACTGTGCATCTAGTCAACGCTTATAACACCGTACTGTCTGCTCCGGGGCTTCCACTGTACACACGCTATATCCCCACCACTATTTCACCATGAAGCTCCCGCTATATGCTCTTTGGTTCGCTCGCACATTCTTATACTGTACATAATACACCGCGTATTATACTGTATAGCCTGCATCATCGCAGCAACGGAGCATGCATTTTCGTTGATTTTTTTTCTTCTTCTTCTTCTTCTTCTTCTTCTTCTTCTTTTTATCCCCCAGGAGAATATAATTCGACGCGAAAGAGTTCCAAGAGAGAGACTCTGCCAAGCTCTCTTCTCTCTCATGGTAATTGTATTTATTCTTCCTCTCTTTTGCTACTCTTTTTCTCATTCTCTTCTTCCTCTCTGCCACTATTGCCAAGAACTCATGCACATTTAACGGAGCAACACACGGTGGAATAACAGCGGTTAAAAATTTTGCCACTCAGAGAATCGAGCGAAATCCCTTCTGAGTCTGGATATTTAGCCAGGTCGGGGAAAGCGATTTGGAATTTTTTTTTAATCAAAAATAATAGATCATTGACTGACTAGTTTCATAAATACGAAGCCACTTAACGACTTTCAACATGGAATATTTAAAAAATTGAAGAAAAAATATATTTTATGATAAAAAAAAAAAACAAATCTATCGCGATGTACACAAATTCTCATAGAATTAAAATTTTCATCATGAGTCCTCGTACAACTCGTTCACCCAAAATTAGGAATGTCTTTAAAGATATTTCTGACTTTGAGAATTTTCTCTGGCAAATTTGAAATTTAAAGTTTCGTCGACCGATAAAAATCAGGAAACATTTTTTTTTTTAATTATTAAAAGAAAGTTTCGAAAAATATTGATTGATCATTATAACGCTTAATGATTATCATATCATAATGATTAGCGGTTAAAAATTTTGCAACTGAGAGAATCGAGTGAAATCCCTTTTGATTCTGGATATTTAGTCAGGCCGGGGAAAGCGATTTGGGCATTTTTTTTTATCGGAAATAAAAGATTCAGAGGGGCCTTTTGTATTACAATTGCGATATTTCAAGATCATTGACTGACTAGTTTCATAAATACGAAGCCACTTAACGACTTTCAACATGGAATATTTAAAAAATTGAAGACAAAATATATTTTATAATAAAAAAAAAAAACAAATCTATCGCGATGTACACAAATTCTCACAGAATCAAAATTTTCATCATGAGTCCTCGTACAACTCGTTCACCCAAAATTAGGAATGTCTGACATTCTTAACTTTGAGAATTTCCTCTGGCAAATTTGAAATTTTAAGTTTTGTCGAACGATAAAAATCAGGAAACATTTTTTTTTTATTATTAAAAGAAAGTTTCGAAAAATATTGATTGATCATTATAACGCTTAATGATAATCAATTTTATATTATATATACGCGATTTGAAGGATGCTCCAAATTTCCAAAGCACGATTCCTCCTAACCAACAAAACAGTTCGAACGGTACAGCAACAGAGTGTATATAGAGCTCGAGCTAATTATTAAAACTTATTAGAGGTCGTAACCGCGGCTGGTCACGTTCGCAATTATGGGAAAATATATATGTATACCTCTCACCTATTATATAGTGAGAGGAGAAGAGTAACCGGATCACCCCCTATACATATACATATATATATATATATATATATATTCCTCGAGGATATCCATGGAGGATAATTTTGTAAATTCGCATCCCAGGATCCCGAGGCTCACACATGCCACATACATAAGAATATACATATATATATATATATATACATACACGAAGTACAAAGATGATAAACTTGTGCCCGTAAAAAGTGTCTTGATGGACGAGAGAAAAAAATACTTTTGTAAAATGCAAGACGCACTCTCTTCGCATATGTTTTGCTTCGACACTCACGCGCGGGCAATTCTCGAATTACCCCCACAGACTGTATATGGTTGTTATATGCCACATCATGAAGAATCCCTTTGAATTTGTGACGTAAAACTCTTCTTCTTCACTTGTGCTTTGTGCATATGTGCATATAATCACAACGAATATATAAAATACAAAAAAAAAAATACATCGATGCATTTTGTACATATTTAAAAATAAGGTATGTGCATACAATCACAACGAATACATAAAAAACAAAAAAAAAAAGTATCAACACATCGATGCAAATATTATTTTTCATATATTCGTACTCGATATTTGTGAATATATATATACTGATATATACATTATTATCTGACCTGTGTATATATATATATATATATATATATATATATATATATATATATATATATTATTGCCGTCTCTCTCGTACTTATTGTTTGTCTATAAGACTGTCAGCAACTGATACAGTGTCAGTAACTGGGTCCACTATACCTTTATACCTTTGCATGGATTCTGCAGTACGCTCGCTCTGTTCTTAGGTTCAATTCTCGCGTGCAGCATGCATCTACCAAAATCGTGCTCTGTGGCGTCGGGAGTGTAGCAAGGTTGCATTTTACTTTTTAGAAAAAAGTATTATTTTATACACATATATATATGTGTGTATAAAATAATATATATATATATATATATATATATATATATATTATTATATATTATTATATATATATAATTTTATACACACATATATATATATGTATAAAATAATACTTTTTTCTAAAAAGTAAAATCTCTCTCTCTTCTCGTCGCACATATTCGTTCCTTCTTTCGTTCGTTCTACATGCCGGACATCACCGTATATATATATATATATATATCACCGTATATATATATATATATACGGTGATGTCCGGCATGTAGAACGAACGAAAGAAGGAACGAATATGTGCGACGAGAAGAGAGAGAGATTTTACTTTTTGCGACGAGAAGAGTTATGCCGGGACGAGAAGCGGTATATGCCCAGCGGCTTGAAAGAACTGGACAATCGCGTCACGGAACCAGCCTTAATGTCTGTACGTGCATTTTGCAATACATGCATATATACATTGAATATCGGTCTGAGTGCACCAGCGACGCTCCGAGTCTCCTTTTACCTTCGCTTATCATCACTTCGCTATATACATCGAACAGTAAATCGTACATACAAAAAAAAGTCATCAGTAATAATTGAAACAATAACAATTGTTCTCAATAATAATGGAAAGGTCCATTGTTAATAATTTTCCTCTCGAATTGAATTTTCATTCAATATACGTATACAATATAAAACGATAATATATATATATAGATATATATACGACGATAATATATATATATAGATATATATACGACGATAATATATATATATAGATATATATATGCTATATATATATTATATTTAAGAATAGTTCGAGTGATTATAATCTTGATCGAATAAATAATACAAAATGTATTTTTATCATGTGAGCTTTGAGTTTCATAAAATCTTTTCATTTTTATTTAATTTTAATGAATATTTTATCTGGGCCTGAGTGATGGCGCCTCGCGCAAAAATAATTATTACAAGTTTTCCCATACACAAAAAGCCCTTTTTCGATTATCTTTGCGGTGTACGACGAGTAGATTGTACGAGAAATCTGCGGGTACTTCGTGATTCGAGCTGTTTTTTTTTTTTTTTTTTTTATCCATTCGTAAAAGTTGGGGCGTACGAGTGTATTTCTGGTGTGTTGGACGTACCTCTATATACTACTTTGTAGGTATATATATATAGCGTTTGGTATGTATAAACACATGACACGTACAACTCGCGCTTGGCCTTCGTACGCCCGCGTGGGTTCACGATGAGAGAGGCAATAACGATCAAAAGAGGGGAGAGAGACAGAGAGAGAGAGAGAGAGGGAGAGAGAGAGAGAGAGAGAGAGAGAGAGAGAGAGAGAGAGAGAGAGAGAGAGAGAGAGAGAGAGAGAGAGGGGGCGGGAGAAGAGAGAGAGAGAGAGAGAGAGAGAGAGAGAGAGAGAGAGAGAGAGAGAGAGAGAGAGAGAGAGAGAGAGAGAGAGAGAGGGAGAGAGAGAGAGAGAGAGAGAGAATGAGAGAGAGAGAGAGAGAGAGAGTGAGAGAGAGGGAGGGGGAAAAAGAGAGAGAGAGAGAGAGCACTTGGGATGAGATGTCTGACGGAGATTTCGCTTGAGCGAGTGTAGCTTTTTTTTTTATTATTTATTCGGCGAACGCGAAGCGCGCAAAATGCGAAGAGACGTGACTTCGAGTGTATCTCGTGTGCAAAGAATTTTAGCGCACGAAACGAATGGATATAGAAAATAATATATACCTAACTATACTATGTATATATATGTATCCGTATATAAAACGTATAAAATGAAACGAATGACTCCCGGATAAAGTGGAAACGTTCGTTTGCGAGAAGAATTCCCGACAATTCTCGTGCAAAAGTTGTTTTTGTATTAAACGTGAAAAAAAAAAACGACCACGAAGTTCAGGAGTCGATCGACGGATCGAATCGGTGATTTTGCTGACTCTCGGACTGTGGAGAGTATTAGCCTACCTGCTGCTACAGAGTACCTTCCTATGCATCCGAATCGCTCGTATATTACGACTGTTGCAGCCATTGAAGTCTCCGCAGAAGAAGTCCAAGTTATAGATAATGGGACGAAGAGTATTCTTGGAAATTTTAGCCATTAGTTGATAAATCATACAATATTGCATAGTTAACGAACTTGTGATTATTTTGTGAACAAAATTATTAATTATTAATTTACGAATTTTCAAAATAAATCTTATCGATTGATATCTTATCATATCTTGATAAATCATACAATATTGCATAGTTAACGAACTTGTGATTATTTTATAAACAAAATTATTAATTATTAATTTACGAATTTTCAAAATAAATCTTATCAATTGATATCTTATCATATCTTGATAAATCATACAATATTGCATAGTTAACGAACTTGTGATTATTTTATAAACAAAATTATTAATTATTAATTTACGAATTTTCAAAATCAATCTTATCGATTGATATCTTATCATATCTTGATAAATCATACAATATTGCATAGTTAACAAACTTGTGATTATTTTATAAACAAAATTATTAATTATTAATTTACGAATTTTCAAAATAAATCTTATCAATTGATATCTTATCATATATTGATAAATCATACAATATTGCATAGTTAATGAACTTGTGATTATTTTATAAACAAAATTATTAATTATTAATTTACGAATTTTCAAAATAAATCTTATCAATTGATATCTTATCATATCTTGATAAATCATAAAATATTGCATAGTTAACGAACTTGTGATTATTTTATAAACAAAATTATTAATTATTAATTTACGAATTTTCAAAATAAATCTTATCAATTGATATCTTATCATATCTTGATAAATCATACAATATTGCATAGTTAACAAACTTGTGATTATTTTATAAACAAAATTATTAATTATTAATTTACGAATTTTCAAAATCAATCTTATCGATTGATATCTTATCATATCTTGATAAATCATACAATATTGCATAGTTAACAAACTTGTGATTATTTTATAAACAAAATTATTAATTATTAATTTACGAATTTTCAAAATAAATCTTATCAATTGATATCTTATCATATCTTGATAAATCATACAATATTGCATAGTTGATGAACTTGTGATTATTTTATGAACAAAATATAGAATCCTTATGAATTTACGAATTTTCAAAATAAATCTTACCAACAATTGAAGAATAATTTAATAAATTAAATACTCTCGAAAATTAGCTGACTCGCGTCTCAGTATTCTTTCGGTTGATCGAGATACCAGTCGTATATTACGACTGTTGCAGCCATTGAAGTCTCCGCAGATGAAGTCCAAGTTATAGATAATGGGACGAAGAGTATTCTTGGAAATTTTAGCCATTAGTTGATAAATCATACAATATTGCATAGTTAACGAACTTGTGATTATTTTATAAACAAAGTTATTAATTATTAATTTACGAATTTTCAAAATAAATCTTACCAACATTTGAAGAATAATTTAATAAATTAAATACTCTCGAAAATTAGCTGACTCGCGTCTCAGTATTCTTTCGGTTGATCGAGATACCAGGCTCTGAATTATCCACCTTTCGTAAATTTCCATAAAAGACGAAAATTTTCCGGTCCAGAAAAACAAGACTCCTGGATAGCAGCCTTGAAGAAAGAGAGAAGAGAGAGAGAGAGAGAGAGAGAGAGAGAGAGAGAGAGAGAGAGAGAGAGAGAGAGAGAGAGAGAAAGAGAATATAAGAGAAGTGGACGCACTTGTCTCGATGCAAACGACCTAGAGGCGTTGAATTATGTCTTCGTTCCCCTCGGCGAGGATCCACAGGAATCTATATCTTTGCCAGATCTATAGGGATGAGGGATTGTCTGTTATATGTGCGATGGCCGATCTACCAGCAGACAAACTTCGAGGCAAAATCAGTCCAAGAACGTTTAAGATCTTTTTTCACGTGAAAAAGGGCCCTTGGGGATGCTGAGGGCAGAGAAATATAACTGAGCAGCTCGTCCCTGCTAGTCGTGACTTTTCTACGGCAACACGGGGGTCCGAAGGCCCAAAAAGAAAAAAAAAAAATACAGGGCACCTCAAAAATATTCTAGTTTTTGCTGTTTCGCATCTCATCTCCCATACCACCGCATTCCACATTGGATTTTGACGACTTTGTTTCACGAAACTCGCGACCAAAAAACATTGATTGCCATTGTATGTTTTACCTGCTCGAGGACAAAAGAGAAACGCAGGCGCCACAAAAGCTCACTGTGAACGAAGAGATTGGAGATTGGGAATCTTTAAAATCACTTCCAGGTGAAAAAAAATATAGTTCATGTATAAACTATATACAGATAGAAGCTTCACCGTTACAACCATATGGGAACTACACGCATTTATATAGCTAAATATCTTCGTTTATATATATATATATATATATATATATATATATATATGTATATATATATAAACTGAGTTATTAGCTATATATATATATATATATATATATATATATATATATATATATAAACTGAGGTATTAGCTATATATAGAGATTTTATAATTTTTTTTCCACCTAAGGCTACATCACCGAGTTTATAATAATACACCAACTGTATTTCATAGTTAGAGCTTCGCCATGCCAGCAATCTGTGCCAAAACGAATAATCCACGAAATTACACACGTTTCAACGAAGCAAAGAGAAGAAGAGGAAAAAGTCCAAGAAGATGAAGAAGAAGAAGAAGAAGAAGAAGAAGAAGAAGAAGAGTGGTCAATTTTCGATATAAATTATAATATCCACTTACCCCTGGCCAACCATATGCTTCCTCATTCGATAATGTTTTATTGCATATTTCTCATTTACAACGATCAAACTATAGAATAAAAATATTACATGGCTGCAAAAATTTTTTTTTTTTTAAATCATATGCGCAGCGAATCTTCATCTATATTCGATTACCGCGATGAGCTATCGCTCGTGCTGCGACGAGGTAATATCACATCGATAAGTCGTTAAATCATTTCTACCGCATTGTCGTCCATTGCGTCATGGTTGAACGTAATGGAATAATTTTCTTTATGATCTTCTATTGACGCTTTCTGTGCCCTTGCCCTTCGTTCTTCGTGACCCGGATACGGTAGTACTTACGCACGCGTATAGCATGAGTATTATGAGTATTATATATATATACACATACACAGACACACACATACACATATATATATATATATATATATAATTGAGAAAAAGCATGGCCACTATTAACGAGCAATTTGAGCAAGAACTGGCCAACAGTCAGTTGCCCGTGTGCGGTTAGAGGAGAATCGACAAACAAGACAATAAGACAAGTAATAAAGTAAAGAGGAAGAAAAAGAGAGAGAGAGAGAGAGAGAGAGAGAGACAAAGACGAAAGGAGTAAAAGAGAAGGAAAAACATAACGCGACTCGTCACGGCATGTGGCGAACGTGGAGAAGTCACGTTGTCTATCCAGCATAGAACTCTCCGGAGAGGTACGAAAGAGCTCTGATGCTCCTCTGTTTATATGTTACTGGTGTCTATATATATATATATATATATATATATATATATATATATATAGACTAGCAGCTTTTAGTTGAGGATTATATATATATATATATATATATATGACTCAACGAAAAGCTGCTAGTACTTGAAAGACTCTCTCGTTGGTATGGAACGGACAGTAAAAGACTCAGCAGACGGTTTGCGCTGCTGTCTCCTCATTTTTATCTCTATTCTCAGTTTTTTACGTTCATTTTTTTATCTTTTTACCATTCTTCTCTTCATTCTGCGTGGATCTCATTTTCTACTTCCGCATTTCAACTAGCGGGGACTGCGTGCATGCGTACTTGCGCCTCCACCTCTCTTCTTCTTCTTCTTTGAGTGAAGTTTATTTTTCCCCTCGAGGGGCAGCCACAGGAGGGGACAAAATATTTTTACAAAAAGGGAGGGATTCTTGGTATGCGAAAGTTGCCTCGCTTCGAATCAAAATTATTTGCTGTCTTCTCTGGCAATTATTTCTCTGTCTTGTCTTCCAAGCGAATCAATTTTTCTTCTAACAAGTGCTAGAAGAAAAATTGATTCGTTTTGTTCAGCTTATTGGAATCGAGATAAATTTATCTCAATTGAATAAATTATAATAAATATTGAAACAACAGATTTTAAATTTTCATCTTTGACGCTTTCGACAGAATTAAATATATTGATTTTTTTTTTAATCCTATTTGAATCCATCAAATGATTGTCACATCAATTGGCTCAATTACATTTTTATTTCTTCTATAATTTATTACAAGAGGTGTTTCGCGAGTAAAAGACCTTGAATCAAAATGATGGATTCCACGTTGAATTGAAAGCAGCCGAGATCATAATGGCCACGCTCTGTTTGCCTCTCTTGCATTCGTGGTCGTTCATCCCGAGACTTTAACAAGGATTATACAATATACGTACGCGTACACTTTTGTGTGTGTAATGCAAGCGTTATATATATATATATACATATACACACATACACATATATATATATATATATACATATATATATAAATATAAATAAATATATATACTGTTACGACGTTTTAATACAGCCAGGTGAAATGTTATATAGCGATGAATGTGTGAATAAGGTGAGCTAGTGTGTCTCTGTGTGTGTGTGTGTAACCATCAAAAGTGGTCCAACGAGAAAAGAGAGCCTACTTTCTCCTCTATACACGACGAGTGCATCTCTCATTCCCAAGCAAACGAGCATTTCCTTTCATCTCTCTATCTCTCTCGTTGCATCTCCTAGTTTGCCACGTCCACACATCGCGTCGATCCAACTTTATACAATTTAATTTCACCTCTCTTCTACTTTTACCGATAGATTGCACTGCGCGCTGGATTTTCACTTGGGCCTCTCCATCGCGAGTGAAATAATTATTATGTGGGGAATTCTCGCGTCATTTTCCACCACACGTGCACTTTTTGTTATCTAACAATAAAAGTAACGTAATAATATTTAAAAGCCTATTCAAAAATTATACAAAAATTCAAATGATAAAGCTGCAAAAAAAGTTTATTATCAAAATTTACAATGTAGATCTTCCAATAGTCTTCGTCAGTCTACGATGGGAAAAGTCTCTATAATGTTGTTGCAATCTTATGCTTGTAAATTACGAAGAGCTCCTTTTCATGCTATATATATATATATATATATATATATATATATATATATATATATAGAGAGAGAGAGAGAGAGAGAGAGCCAGAGGCTTGCGAAATCGGGTGCTGTCGTAAGCAAGAGCCAAAGTCAAGGCCACGAGGTATAAAGCTCTTATGCAACTAACTCGTATATAACCGCAGCAAGCGTGGACGCTATGAACTATATGCTTGTATACATATATATATACTTTTATTCATATTTACACGTAGGAGTAGGAAAATAGCAGAACTGAGCAGTAATAAGACTGCATTTGCCTCCTGCAGCATGGATTTCATTTCAATATATGTATACGTATTCCTAATATATAAGTATATACATATATATATACATATATGTATATATTTATTTATTTATTTATTTATTTTATTTATTTTATGCATTTGCCTCCTGCAGCGTGGATTTCATTTCAATATATCTATACGTATTCCTAATATATAAGTATATACATATATATACATATATATATATATATATATATATTGATTTGTAACTCTCACAAGATCATATTTACATGAACCTGTATAGATCGTAACTATATATGTCGTACACGTGTACGGCCAGTGTGCCGCTATATATTCTATAGATATTGTATCACGAGGTGTACCAATCAGCGAGAGAATTACACGATAGTTTCATGATTAATCGTCGCGAGCAATAAGAACCTGTTAAAAGTACGTCAAGTTTTTCAAAGGCTTCTATATAGTGTATTTGTGTTTGTATATATATATATATATATATGTGTGTGTGTGTACAACATATAATTACAAGTCCCTAGAAGTTGCCGATCGAGTATCCGAACGATATATAATAATAATGCTACTCGAGAGTTCGATAATAATCGCTACTGGCTCGTCTCATGACGAGCAATATTATATCAGAGGTGGTAAATGAACGTTACAGGTTGAGAAAGGAATTTAGATGAGATGGCTCGGTCTGGGTGCTCGAAATAAGATAGAGAAGGATTAAAGAACATTTTAGTGGATTTATCAGCGCGTGAGCTTCAAAATTATTTCCCGAAAGAGAAGAAGAAAAATCGATAATCATCCCCTGTAATGTACATTATGTTTTATTGCTCTATGCAGCACCCCCATGGTGAGATGCCAGTGTCGCTCGAGGGAGAGTAAAAAATTCCACGAAGTTCGTAATTCTTAATTGCTCCACGTGCAGAGTCCCCTTGATTTTGGGGGGGTGGGGCCAGAGGGTTGAAGAAAACAGAGGGGTAGCGAACAGGTACACCGCTGACCGAGTCTCGGTACGAAATTCACAAATTTTTGGGAAACAAACGAATTATTCCTGCACTAGCCTACGAGGCTTGAAGGAAAGTCTCCATGGAGACTTTCATTGTTTAAATTTTTGTAATTTTCATTCTGCCTATATTGAACAGGTAAAACCCTAGTGAGCCTCATTATATTTCTTCGTGTATTTTGTCAGAATAAAAGAGTTGTCTTGTGTCGCGATACAGTCACGTCGTGTCTCGAGACTATTCTTTTAGTTATGGACGCCACCGCCAGAGCGCGTTTAACTGATCTCGCGCATGCGCAGTCTGCTTTGACTGCTTCGACAAAGATCCATTACTCGTGATGCGTAACTCCGGTCGCGATTAGATTAACAATCAACGACCAAGCTTTCCTGCTCCTTCCAGTCGATGAAAATATATGCATGCTCGATCGTAGAATATGTACGACGGTGAGATGCAAAACTGTTTTGTAATTTTTTTTTTTTTCTAAATGCACGGTAATCGCTCCAATCGTCAAGTGGAGAACGTTGTCGTTGTTGGCAGTGATGAGCGATCTTTATGCTTAGCTATAGTTAATTGTGCGTATTCTATGCAAACGAGTAAATTATGAGTTCCATTCCCACATTAGCAAAGTACGCATCGTACATATATATATATATATATATATATATATATATATATATATATATATGTGTGTATCGACACGACTAATAGGGATGGATCGACTGACTGACCATAATCGAGAGGAACACGTCGCTGACTCGCTTATCCAATATATCGCGTCGCCCCGAGCATCGACCATATGGACGAACTGTGTCGCACGCGACCGAGGTCACGAAACCCGTACACCTGTTTGCACCTTCTCGGCAATGCGTAGTGTACAGCCACGAGGAGAATGAGAAAGACAAGTGTACATATACACCCAATTGATACTTGATGGTACTGATGTATGGATATATATATATATACATATATATATATATATATATATGGAGAGTTTGGTTGCGGCTGCTCCTAGATCGGTAATAGCCTCTCGTTATCTCACAACGTCGAGTGTGGCGATCCTCGTATATACCCAAACAGCTGAAGCTTTAAAACCTAGTACTATGTATTTATATACAATACATATATGTATAGGCTACATAATAGCAATCTCAGCAACTGCTTTGGCGCTCTAGTGAACGCGTCACACCTGCTGATCACCTTTTGTAAGCTTACATTGGGGGAGACACAGAAGAAAATTAGATTTTTTTTCCTCTGGCGATGAGCCCAGAGATGGGTTCGAAAAAAAAAAATCATTAGGAATAATCTCATTAGAATAAATATAATAATTTACGAGAAAAAAAAAAAAGTTAATAATTTGGAAATATTAGAAATGAAGAATTATCTTGAATATATAGTTATTCTATTAATATTAATATCCATTTTTTACGATTTATTATTCTGAATTATGTTGAAACTTTTTTTTTATCAGAATCCATGCAGTTCTTATCTCCCAGGGGATAATTTACTTTAACGATTAAATTATACAATTTCGATTAACAGTTTTCGAAACCTTTTCAACTGGTCTTAGCGTTCGATAAGGGTCAATAAGGGTCAATTTTATATATATTTTAGGCTCTAAATCGATGAGTCTCAATGTTTTATCTCCATAATTGAAAAAAATTGGATAAAATCTTCGTTTTCGGCACAGAAGAAAATTAGATTTTTTTTCCTCTGGCGATGAGCCCAGAGATGGGTTTGAAAAAAAAAACCATTAGGAATAATCTCATTAGAATAAATATAATAATTTACAAGAAAAAAAAAAAGTTAATAATTTGGAAATATTAGAAATGAAGAATTATCTTGAATATTTAGTTATTCTATTAAAATTAATATTAATATTATTTTTTTACGATTTATTATTCTGAATTATGTTGAAACTTTTTTTTATCAGTATCCATGCAGTTCTTATCTCCCAGAGGATAATTTACTTTGACGATTAAATTATACGATTTCGATTAACAGTTTTCGAAACCTTTTCAACTGGTCTTAGCGTTCGATAAGGGTCAATAAGGGTCAATTTTATATATATTTTAGGATCTAAATCGATGAGTCTCAATGTTTTATCTCCATAATTGAAAAAAATTGGATAAAATCTTCGTTTTCGACACAGAAGAAAATTAGATTTTTTTTCCTCTGGCGATGAGCCCAGAGATGGGTTTGAAAAAAAAAACCATTAGGAATAATCTCATTAGAATAAATATAATAATTTACAAGAAAAAAAAAAAGTTAATAATTTGGAAATATTAGAAATGAAGAATTATCTTGAATATATAGTTATTCTATTAAAATTAATATTAATATTAATTTTTTACGATTTATTATTCTGAATTATGTTGAAACTTTTTTTTATCAGAATCCATGCAGTTCTTATCTCCCAGGGGATAATTTACTTTAACGATTAAATTATACGATTTCGATTAACAGTTTTCGAAACCTTTTCAACTGGTCTTAGCGTTCGATAAGGGTCAATAAGGGTCAATTTTATATATATTTTAGGATCTAAATCGATGAGTCTCAATGTTTTATCTCCATAATTGAAAAAAATTGGATAAAATCTTCGTTTTCGACACAGAAGAAAATTAGATTTTTTTTCCTCTGGCGATGAGCCCAGAGATGGGTTTGAAAAAAAAAACCATTAGGAATAATCTCATTAGAATAAATATAATAATTTACAAGAAAAAAAAAAAAGTTAATAATTTGGAAATATTAGAAATGAAGAATTATCTTGAATATTTAGTTATTCTATTAATATTAATATTAATATCAATTTTTTACGATTTATTATTCTGAATTATGTTGAAACTTTTTTTTATCAGTATCCATGCAGTTCTTATCTCCCAGGGGATAATTTACTTTAACGATTAAATTATACGATTTCGATTAACAGTTTTCGAAACCTTTTCAACTGGTCTTAGCGTTCGATAAGGGTCAATAAGGGTCAATTTTATATATATTTTAGGCTCTAAATCGATGAGTCTCAATGTTTTATCTCCATAATTGAAAAAAATTGGATAAAATCTTCGTTTTCGACACAGAAGAAAATTAGATTTTTTTTCCTCTGGAGATGAGCCCAGAGATGGGTTTGAAAAAAAAAACCATTAGGAATAATCTCATTAGAATAAATATAATAATTTACAAGAAAAAAAAAAGTTAATAATTTGGAAATATTAGAAATGAAGAATTATCTTGAATATTGAGTTATTCTATTAATATTAATATTAATATCAATTTTTTACGATTTATTATTCTGAATTATGTTGAAACTTTTTTTTTATCAGAATCCATGCAGTTCTTATCTCCCAGGGGATAATTTACTTTAACGATTAAATTATACGATTTCGATTAACAGTTTTCGAAACCTTTTCAACTGGTCTTAGCGTTCGATAAGGGTCAATAAGGGTCAATTTTATATATATTTTAGGATCTAAATCGATGAGTCTCAATGTTTTATCTCCATAATTGAAAAAAATTGGATAAAATCTTCGTTTATTTTTTCGTTTGAACGCAGATTTTGGAAAAAAATACCGTATTTTCGTTCTCACTGTAGGATAAAATTTCTGTCTACTTGTTAATATGTACATCCGTATACGCACACACATACACGTCGTATATATATATGTATACATATCGTCCGTCAGAAACGTGAAATTACTAGAATCTGTGGTTCTCTCGGTTATTAGTCACGCAAGTCGTCGTTTTCCTACCATGCTGAATAGTCATAGTCGTCATCGTCGTCTTTCGACCTTTCTCTTCTTCCTAGGAGTCTGCCTATTCCACCCCTCTCTCCCTCTCCCTCTCTCTCTATCTCTCTCTCTCTCTCTCTCTCCCTCTCTCTCTCTCTCCCTCTCTCTCCCTCTCTCCCTCCCTCTCTCTCTCTCTCTCTCTCTCTCTCTCTCCCTTTCCCTCCCTCTCTCTCTCTCTCTCTCTCTCTCTCTCTCTGTCGTTCCACTTATTTTCTTTCTTCCGCCTCGCATCTTTTTTTTCTTTTTCGCACAGCAACAAATAAAAGCATTGCAGCAATATAATGTAAGACTGTCCTCGTCATAATCGTCATCGTAACTCGGTTGTCTTTTTCAACGAGTTCACTGCCATTGCCGGGCATTCTCTTGGTCCTCCACGCTTCCTTCTACTTCTAGTACCGACTCTAAACACGAACCGAGTTCCGGTCGTTGCTCGCTATGAGAAATATATACATATATATATATATATATATATATATATATATATAGATGGAACTTGGGTTCACGCCCGCCTTATTGTGCTCGTGACATGAGGTGAGCATTTTTCATGTATATTATACATATATATAATACATATATATATATATATATATATATATATATATATATATATGTATATGGACGTTTATTGCGCAATAAGAGACTCACGCGAATTTCCCTTGTTCGTTTTCCCTCGGCCATGACTTTGGGAAATCTCGTAATGCTCCTTTTCATTCGTCGAGGAGAAAGAAACATATGGCGTACATGCATCATGTAGCAAAAGTATGCATATGGTTAGTGGAAAAGAAGACTGTTGGATCGAGATAATTGCAGAGAACTCGAGGTAACTACATAATAAATTGCATCTCGTATCATAATGCTCATCACAGCACTCGTTTTGTTATAATCGCGATAGTATATATATATATATATATATATATATATATATATATATATATATATGCGTCAAAGAGATAATGCATTTTATTTTTTATTTTTATGCGCTGGAACGATGAGAGAGAAAAGTCTGTCGTACTCTCTCGCTCCATGGCAAAGTCTCCACTATGTTATTTCATCGAAGGAGAAAAAACGTCGGAACTTTTTTCCAGGTAAATGAGAGAATATGTGTAACACCAAAGTTGGAATATACCGCTACGATAAAGACTCGCGAGCTGTGCTCACCGCGAGAGTGCTAAAGTTGCGCTCGGTGCACTGGCACACACACCCATCATGCAGCTTCAACGGCCGAGAAGGGAATCGACCTCGGTCTTTTTGCCAGCTCCTCGTAGAAATGAAGAAGAAGAAGAAGAAGAAGAAGAAAGAAACGTACCAGACACGCGTCCATCGTGGATTATTTTTCTGCAAATTACTATTCTCGTCTGAGAGAATTCTCCAATGTCTGACGTAAGAATGAATGGATGCAATTTACGATGCATTTTTAAATAAATAAAATTTCTTACAATTCAGACAATTGAGCAGAAAATTTTTGGACATTCTACCACTTTTTTTTTTTTCTACGACATGAACGCCACGAGTGCACAAAAACACAAATTGCCAAATTCAATTTGAAGAAAATCGCATATTTTTCCTTCTGTTCAGTCTCGGGGGTTGGGAATAAAACGAAACTTGGTAAAATGAAAAATGGTAATAATTTCAGGGGCCAAAAATCATACCGAGAAATATTAATTTACGCAAAGTTCATTCGCCATTATAACAAAATTTATTAACAAATAAAATAACTTGAATTATTGACTATATATGAAACTCTATACACACCTACGATAGTTTTATATCGATGAATGACGTCCGGAAACTTCCGGGCTAGACGTATCGTTATTAGGTAGCGTATAAATTATTTTTCGTAACCGGAAGTACCACTGAGTGACGAGCTGAATTAATTAAAATTATTGGATTGTTGAATATATTGAGTAGCTTCCTAAGTATAACAATAATAATAATAATAATAATAATAATAATTGCAAACACGTTCAAGTCGTGAAGATTGTCACGTCGCGCAATGAACAAACGAATTTTCAGGTCGTTTTCACCATGACGAAGTCAGTTGTGGATTCATACATCACTGCATCGATTACATATACGAGCCTATCACATTTATTAGGCTCAATGGTAGCACATTGCATTTCTTGGATAGTGCAAAGAGAGAGAGAAAGGAGGAGAGAGAGAGAGAGAGAGAGAGAGAGAGAGAGAGAGACAGAGAGAAAGGAGGAGAGAACGAGAGAGAGAAAGAGAGAAAGAGAGAGAAAGGAGGAGAGAGAGAGAGAGAGAGAGAGAGAGAAAGCACGTTGCGCGATAATAATTAAAAGCCTTCACGACAGCTGTATCGCACGAGTGTACGATAAATGTATAGTGCACAGTGTTCTATACATGTATGTAGATATGGTGTGCACAGTACGAGAGCATAGCGCAGCACGAAAGACGAGAGGAAAGGAGAAAAGTGCAACCGGCACTTGGGGACTTTTGTATATACTAGTAGAAGAGACACGTCCTCGGTCCCGTACACTTCCCGTGTGCCGTTGACTATATATTTCTACATACAAATATATATATATATATATATATATATATATATATATATATATAGGACTTGGTATACATATATATACCGTCTGCAATGGAGGCTTGACCAATTAAGGGCCTCTTTGAACGAGCAGCGTGTGCTCTATGGCTTGTGGGTACTCGCGAGTCCGCGACCATTCGTGCATGGATCGTGACGACGATGATGAGGACGACGTTGTCGTCGAGGACACTTTTTTTTTTCTCCCTACAGCCTATCCTTTTACCGATAAATATTATATACCATTTCAACGAAATATATAGCAACGATCACTCTTCTTCCTCTATGATATTACATGACAGCACGCAACCTGCTATATTAAATTGAAAGAAAAAAAATAATTCGATAAAAGACAAAGAAAAAAAAATTGTTTCGAAGTATTAATTAACCATCGATCTCAGGAAGACTGCGATTACGAGTCAGCTCATCATGCAAAGATACATCTCGAACGGAATTCAAGATTTGCAGGGATACTCATCGATATATATATATATATATATATATATATGAATGCATTTAAAAAGGTATACGTGATACATAATTGCATATTATAACCACGTGTTTGCCATCTAGATATGAATGTGTGTAGTGAATAAACGGTACAGTAATTCGCGATAATTTGCAAATTACTGGTTTTGTCAGATTGCTCCTATTCTGCCTCTTTCTGTTCGATTTGCGGTACAATCTTGATTGTTTTTTTTTTTTGTTCGATTTTTTCAAACGATATTTGCAATGGGGGATGAAACGATGGAGTTTGCGTAGAATCGAGTTAACTGAAATGGAAGAGTTTTGCGATGTTTGGCGATAAAGTTTAGAGAGAGAGCTTCAGGTGTACAAATTAACAATAAAAAAAAATATTGATACGTAAATTTGACCAGAAATCTTAGATTCCAACGATGAAATGATCTCTGAACTAAAAACAGAAAATTTGCATAAATTTCTGATTTTATTTATGATGTTTTTTTGTTTTGTTTTCAAAAATAGAAATATTCAAGAGTGATGATATTTCCAGGATGAATTTATTCGTTATTTTAAACACTCTTCTAATTACATAAAAATTCAAAATTGGATTAAATATATGTGATATTTTATTGGTCTGTGGGAACGAACGGTGAGCTGCCAAAATATAACTCTTTGACTTTTGTATTCTACTTATATACGAAATAGTATGCGATATATATGTGTGTGTATATATATATATATATATATATATATATATATATACACACACATATATATCGCATACTATTTCGTATCGCATCAACTACATCACATATGTATCTATATGTATGGATCTCTGGATAAAATTGGATCTAAATTCAAAATTCAAAATTGGATCAAATATATGTGATATTTTATTGGTGTGTGGGAACCTACGGTGAGCTGCCAAAATATAACTGTCTGACTTTTGTATTCTACTTATATGAGTATATAGTTATATATATATATATATATATCTCATACTATTTCGTATCGCATCAACTACATCACATATGTATCTATATGTATGGATCTCTGGATAAAATTGGATCTAAATTCAAAATACAAAATTCAAAATTGGATCAAATATATGTGATATTTTATTGGGCTGTGGGAACGAACGGTGAGCTGTCAAAATATAACTGTCTGACTTTTGTATTCTACTTATATATATATATATATATCTCTCATACTATTTCGTACCGCATCAACTACATCACATATGTATCATATGTATGGATTTCTGGATAAAATTGGATCTAAATTCAAAATTCAAAATTCTAAATTGGATCAAATATATGTGATATTTTATTGGTGTGTGGGAACCTACGGTGAGCTGCCAAAATATAACTGTCTGACTTTTGTATTCTACTTATATGAGTATGAGATATATATATATATATATATATCTCATACCATTTCGTATCGCATCAACTACATCACATATGTATCATATATATGTATACTCTGTATTAATGCACGGTCAGTGATGCAGACTTTGCGAAAGAAACGTGTGGCTAGCCTCGAGGTAAGTACGAGTAGACGTCTTGGCCGCGAGGCTAATGAATGCGCGCGTGTGAAGGAGAGGCGGGTATAAGAGAGCATGGCAAACCAAGAAAGTCCATCTTATATAGCAGTGCACAGAGGGACTCTCAGCCGTATGGAAGGCAGCAATCTCGATCCCCTCGCGCGCTTGTGACCTCAAGAAGAACTTGCTGAAGGACCGGTCTCGGGCCCACAATTTTCTCTCTCTCTCTCTCTCTCTCTCTCTCTCTCTCTCTCTTTCTTTCTCTTTCTCTTTCTCTCACTCACTCACTGTTTCTCAGTTTCTCTCTCACGCGAATAACCGGCGAAACGTGCAAGATGGAGTCGCCTTTATAGTACGGTGCATGCGAGCAAAACTCTCGTTGCTCGAGACTCTCATCGCGAGTTCTGTTGACTGGAAGGAGATGCCCTTGCCAGGCAGGGGCGGCGCAGCATCTATACACGAGCAAAATGCACATAGAGAGAGAGAGAGAGAAAGAGAGAGAGAGAGAGAGAGAGTACACAGACTCGACTTCGTATATATGAAACGACCACCGGGGCACGAGCAGTGTGTAACGCGTCTCTCCCACCCGCGAGGGCCCAATCTTCGTCTCGTTATTTTCTCTTCGTCTCTCTTTTCGTCGTCCTTTATATACCTTATTGTCAGGGACTTTTCACCCTTCTTTTTCTCTCTTTCTCTCAATACTCTATTTTTCTTTGCATTGCAAATATTCAATCCTTAAAAGGCAACTGCCTCAATTATACGAACCCAGAAGAGTTATCAGTTTGAATTGGAATTTTTTTGATATATATATATGACTTACTGATACTAAAAATAAATACGAATAATACAAGAAAATGATTTTTGTGTTAACGTACGCAGTGATACATATAATTAAGTATAGAAAATTTAAAAGGCAACTGCCTCAATTATACGAACCCAGAAGAGTTATCAATTTGTATTGGAATTTTTTTGATATATATATATGACTTACTGATACTAAAAATAAATACGAATAATACAAGAAAATGAGTTTTGTGTTAACGTACGCAGTGATACATATAATTAATTATAGAAGATTTAAAAGGCAACTGCCTCAATTATACGAACCCAGAAGAGTTATCAATTTGTATTGGAATTTTTTTGATATATATATATGACTTACTGATACTAAAAATAAATACGAATAATACAAGAAAATGAGTTTTGTGTTAACGTACGCAGTGATACATATAATTAATTATAGAAGATTTAAAAGGCAACTGCCCCAATTATACGAACCCAGAAGAGTTATCAGTTTGTATTGGAAATTTTTTGATATATATATATATATATATATATATATATATATGATTTACTGATACTAAAAATAAGTACGAGTAATACAAGAAAATGATTTTTGTGTTAACGATGTATACTGGCTCACGCAGTGATACATATAATTAATTATAGAAGATTTAAAAATTCAGGAATTTTATAAGCATAAATACTAAAATATAAAATATTTGCGTGTTTTATTTATTTAATAATTAATCAGTCAGTATAAGTGGCTTTAAGGGTTCGTTATATAGCTCTGAAAATCGCAGCATATTTATTCATTTACTGCAAAGAGCACAGGGGAGAAGCCCTTGAAAATATACTATCATCCACGTATGCATTCCCCCTATAGTTTTGCTGCGATTCGTGGTCCACCGTACCGATCCGATGCAATGAAAGATACGAATGTCGACTTGAGGTGGGGGGAAGGCGCATGACTTTACTCACGGATTCAAGGATTTACTTGCGCAAGTATGGAGGAAAGAAAGAGGGAAAAATTCGATATATATATATATATATATATATATATATATATATATATTTACATATGTGAAAGCATATATCGTCAAGAAGGCTTACCGCGAGTAAATCGTCCGAGTGGCAGTATAGCTAGTTCGCAATAAGAGTGTGTGCGAGCTCGCGAGAGACATAGAGAAGCGCGCTTTACATCGAATAAATTACCGTGGCAACGGAGCGGTAACACGGGAACGCTGTTACCTGGTCCCGAGACGACCAAGACGACGACGACGAAGAGTCTCTCCCCACGTCGTCCTCGTCGCGGGACCAACCACGAGAAACCGTGACTTTATGTATATGTATATATATATATATATATATATATATATATATATATATATGTATGTATTAGTATTTACGCCAGGACGAACTTGACTCGTTTTCTTGCTCGTCGTCTCGTTCGCTCACTATACTCGCTGAGGAAGTCAAGTTTTAATGGTCGCTTCCCATGACGACCATCTCTGTCTTTCAGCACTCGCGAGAAAGGATACGCGTTACGAGGAGTGAAGTCAAGAGACCGCGAGGTTAACTGCGGCGAGAAATTTACTTTCCGGCGAACGATACATATAAAATTCTCCGACGAAGCATGTATATATAGTATTTTTTTGGTTTCTCTATGCCTATGTTTAATGTATATGCTTTAATTATATCGTCATAATAATTGCTCGAGTCAACATTCTAAAATATGGCGATGATTTTGATCTCGAAATTCATGGCTCGATGAAGAATTTAAAGTATACATATACATGTATTGTTTTGAGGAAACTAAAAAAAAAAAAATTGTAATTGAATTGAGATTTGGATTAATAAGAATTTTTTGAATAAAAATATTCAGAACGTGAAAAACCGACTAGAAATTATTTAAAAAAAAAGTGTTTTATGGTCGATAGAGAACTTGCATATTGATAAAATGCTCCGAAAAAGCACATATATGCAGTACTTTTTGTTTCTCTATCGCTATATTTAATGTATATGCTTTAATTATATCGTCATAATAATTGCTCGAGTCGACATTCTAAATCATGGCTATGATTTTGATCTCGGAATTCATGGCTACATATATATGTATTGTTTTGGGGAAACTAAAAAAAAATTGTAATTGAATTGAGATTTGGATTAATAAGAATTTTGTGAATAAAAATATTCAGAACGTGAAAAATCGATTAGAAATTATTTAAAAAAAAAGTGTTTTATGATCGATAGAGAACATGCATATTGATAAAATGCTCCGAAAAAGCACATATATGCAGTACTTTTTGGTTCCTCTATGCGTATTTAACGTATATGCTTTAATTATATCGTCATAATAATTGCTCGAGTCAACATTCTAAATCATGGCTATGATTTTGATCTCGGAATTCATGGCTACATATATATGTATTGTTTTGAGGAAACTAAAAAAAAAATTGTAATTGAATTGAGATTTGGATTAATAAGAATTTTGTGAATAAAAATACTCAGAACGTGAAAAATCGATTAGAAATTATTTTTAAAAAAAGTGTTTTATGATCGACAGAGAACTTGCATATTGATAAGAGACTTTGCGGCGAGCGATAAACATAAAATGCTCCGAAAAAGCACATGTATATAGCACTTTTTTGTTTCTCTATGCCCATATTTGATGTATATGCTTTAATTATATCGTCATAATAATTGCTCGGGTCAACATTCTAAAATATGGCGATGATTTTGATCTCGGAATTCATGGCTCGATGAAGCATTTTAAGTATACATATATATATATATATTGTTTTTGGGAAACTAAAAAAAAATTGTAATTGAATTGAGATTTGGATTAATAAGAATTTTTTTAAATAAAAATACTCAGAACGTGAAAAACCGATTGAAAATGATTTAAAAAAAACAAAATCATCGCCATAGCAATGATTTTGATCTCGGAATGTATGGCTCGATGAAGTATAAGTATATATATATATGTATTGTTTCGAGGAAACTAAAAAAAAAAAATGTAATTGAATTGAGAATTGTATTAATAAGAATTTTTTTCAATAAAAATACTCAGAACGTGAAAGTCCGATTGAAAGCGATTTAAAAAAAAAGTGTTTCACGATCGATAGAGCGTCGAGACTATCGAATCTTGAAACCGGCATACAATTTGTATATTGATAAGAGCCGAGTCAGGGCAGGCAGATATGACGAGTTGGCAATTGAAAACAGCGGGTACCTGCATACGGGGCCCTATTTTTGCTCTGTACTGGATATATACCATGAATTATATATTTGTCGCCTTGGTTACTCGCTCGATATGGCGAGCACCAGAACATCCGTGAACTGTCCATATTAAAAAAAAAAAAAAAAGAAAGCATAAAAAAAATAGAGAAGCAGCCAGAGATTTCCCAAGAGAATTTCCGTTTCCAGGATATTATCGAGAACGATCCGAACCGTTACAAAACCAGCAGCATCATGCACATATATTCTCGCGTTACAGAATTTCACCGAATTCTCTCGCAGAATCTTATATATACTTTACCGTCTTCCGTTTCCCGTTTTTGCGTTGTTTTCGCACGGTCACGAGAGAGAGAGAGAGAGAGAGAGAGAGAGAGAGAGAGAGAGAGAGAGACAGACAGACAGACAGACAGACAGAGAAAGAAAGACAGAGAGAAAGAGAGAAAGAGAGAGAGAGCGAGAGAGAGAGAGAGAGAGAAAGAAAGAGAGAGAGAAAGAGAGAAAGAGAGAGAGAGAGAGAGAGAACAAATCAAGTTTTATCGTTCCCGCGTTTTATATCCTCGAAGCTTTTACGTCAGAGTAACTTATGCGAATGTTCGGAATACTTTAAGAATATTTGCAAAGTACGAGCACATAAATGGCCCATTTCGGCGAGCCTGAAAAATGGTCCCGTGAGAAGCTTGGAAATATGATGGGCATGTAATACATAATATAGACGAACGTACGATATTTCGTTTTAACTGAATCCCATGAAAGGCCAAGAAAAAATATATATACAGAAATCATATTTGTTTGAAAAGAAAAAAAATGTTAGCAGTGATTTCCTTTTAACAAGCATTCGCTAGAAATAAGTTTGATCTACAATAAAAAAGCTACGATCGTCACGGACGAAAATTGGCCAAACTTAATTTACGTATAGATATAGTTATTATATATATATTTATATTATATTATATTATATTATATTATATTATATTATATTATATTATATTATATTATATTATATTATATTATATTATATTATATATTATAGTTATATAGATATATGGCCAAATTCATTTGACCTTCCTCTATAAAGGAATCTATAAAGGTTCAGCCTTTCAACCCCTTTCCAAAACTCTTAAAATTATTCACGTATCTTAGTGAATATTTAAAAAAAAAAAACAACCATTGAGTAATGAAAATATTCAGCAATAATAAATCGATTAATTTTTATTGCTCAAAAATATATTTTATTGCATTCTTTCATCATAATAAGATGACTGAGAGATGTGAACATATTTATTTAAAAACAGAAAAATAAGTCTAGAATCAAAAAATTTTACATCATCGAGTAATTTTTATTTGTTTGATATAAATTTTATTAAAAATGAAAATAATAAATTTTTCGATAACTATATTAGTGTTAGCGTTGCCACGACGAGCCTCTCTCTCTCTGTATACTAATTTACTTTCATCGCAGTTCCGTTAAAAGAGCGCGAGTAAAATGAGATGGAAAAAAAAAGGACGAGACAGAGAGAACGGATTTTGCGAATTCAGGTGCGGGAGGTCAGCTTACGTCAGGTTAGGGTTCTCGGTTTGGCCATGAGGAGAAGAACGAGCGGATATCCCCTCCACGATACTTTGCTGCTTCTTCTTCTTTTTTTTTTTGCGTTCTTCGTTTCGTCCTGTTTGGTCGTCCCTCGCAGGAGCACCAAAACCTCGCGAAATTCACCTCATCGGTATACTCACGTTCGTGTTTTTCGACTCGTTTTGTTTTTTAAACTCAAATATTTCATTCGTTATTGTTCTGCGCTAATAATAAAAAAATTGTAAGATTTTTCCTGGAGCGCTGACGCAGGTGAATTATCCAGCAGTCCTGGTGAAGAACCTTTTCTCGGTGCATCGCACCTTATGCACTTTTGCAATGCACAAAAATGCTCATCTCTAATCGTGTCTCGCAGGAAGAGAGCCGAGAGAATATCCCCGAGCTGACGAGATGCTGGTGTGGCCGCGTTTGCGAATCCACGACGACATACAAGCCAAGATGAGCTCTCAATACAGAACCGTTGCGGCGATCACTCGACGAGAGTGAAACCGGTCATTCCGATTTCGATCGAATTCTTCCTCACCTCTCGTTTCTATGCAATTTTATAGCTCGTCCATTTCTTTCTCGATGATAACCACGACGATTGTCTACGACGAAAAAATTACTCTAAATGACGGAATATCTTTTTATCTCAAATATGACAATAAAAAGAATTCTTATTACGATTTTTTTCCAATTATTGACGATTTTTTTAGGGATTTATTCATGGAAATTATTCGAGTATTTGCTTTTTTGTTTCACTATAGTTGAGAAAATCATTCGAATCTATACTCGAAGATTAAAATTACTGAATATCTTTTTATCTCAATTATGGCAATAAAAAGAATTCTTATTACGTTTTTTTTCCAATTATTGACGATTTTTTAAGGGATTTATTCACGGAAATTATTCGAGTATTTGCTTTTTTGTTTCACTATAGTTGAGAAAATCATTCGAATCTATACTCGAAGATTAAAATTACTGAATATCTTTTTATCTCAAATATGACAATGAAAAGAATTCTTATTACGATTTTTTTCCAATTATTGACGATTTTTTAAGGGATTCATTCGCGGAAATTATTCGAGTATTTGCTTTATTGTTTCACTATAGTTGTTAAAATCATTCGAATCTATACTCGAAGATTTAAATTACTGAATATCTTTTTATCTCAAATATGACAATAAAAAGAATTCTTATTACGATTTTTTTCCAATTATTGACGATTTCCAATTATTGACGAACAAAAAAGCAAATACTCGAAATTATTCGAGTATTTGCTTTTTTGTTTCACTATAGTTGTGAAAATCATTCGAATCTATACTCGAAGAATTATACTTGCGGTTTAATAAAATGGATGTTTTTTATACTGAAATCTGTTGAGGATCGAGGGAGAGATCGTTTCACGGTTATTCGTCGTGTATAGAATGCGACACGATGTCCTTCGTGCTGGAGCGATTTTTCTCAACTTCTTCGTCCTCGAAGTCAACGAAGAACGACGACGACGACGACGACGACGATGACGACGATACCTCGGCAATTTTGCTCAGTCTGGAAGGAAAGGGCGTTCTTTGTGCCCCGGTGCAGAAATCTATGGAGGCAGCGACGCGGCCGTCGAAGCATCTCGTTCCGGCGTCCGTGAACCTGTTTACCGTGACTTTGTCGCGCATGAGCGCTGACCGTAACGATCGACTTTGCCGGAGCACACGCCGAGAGAATAAGTATACTTAAAGTTTACTTATGTATATACTGCGTGTGCCTCATATATATATATGGTATATGGTACAGTATATATGGTATATGGTATATGGTATATGGTATAGTATATATGGTATATGGTATAGTATATATGGTATATGGTATAGTATATATGGTATATGGTATAGTATATATGGTATATGGTATAGTATATATGGTATATGGTATAGTATTTATGGTATATGGTATATGGTATATATGGTATATATATCTATATATGCTTCTACATATGAGCTATACGCATATAGTTCAATCGTAGTCGATCAATGTGCTCGTGATGCAGTTTCTCTGTGTTGAAAAAATTAAGGATAAGAGTGTAAAGGCGACCGATCGATTCCTCGAAAGATAATCCAAGCCGGATTTGCAAACACGTTAATCTATTATAAACGATACTCTGTATACTATTGACTTATTTGGTACTCGTTCATTAGCAGCGATAATAAAGGAGTACAATTGAACGAGGCTACAGATATATGCAAATGGAAAACACGATCTATTATTATTGTAGCTCGACACCCTTGGATTTCCGATAAAAATGATTAAAATTTAATGATTTTTATTTGTTTCCTAGTTTTGTTCTCGCCAAGAAATAAAAATCGTCTTTTTAATAGCCGCTCCTTCATATCTTCGTAAAATTATTAATAAAATTATGGAGGTGCGCGAAATTTCGAGGTGCCAGTTATTTTCTCAAGCCATAAACTTGTCACTTTTATTGGCCAAAAAGTTTTGATTTAAAATAGCAAAAACTGGGTATTTAAAAAGATCGTTATCAGAATTAGAGAATGGAATTTGCTTGGAGTTTGAATCTTATTGACATTATTTTTGTGGCTGTGAGTAAATTTTGAAAATCATCAAATTTAAACCCAGAGAAATCCACAAAATTTGTCAACGTTTATAGCCCATCGTTGATAATTTATAAAAATGATTAAAAAAATTGTAACTTTATTATTGAAAAACGATTTTATAGCTTCAACGATTACAAAAAAAATAAGTACAAAGTGGAGTCACAACTCCATCGGACAGCAGAGTTACATGATTTTTGGTGAAAAAACTTTTTTGTTTTCCAACGTCAAAAAAAAAGAAGATTTTTAAAATTGTTTTTAGGATTTTACATCGACATATTTATCCGCTGGCCAAGAACCGAGCAGCCATTTTTCTGAAGGAGATTTTTTTTTTTCAATAAACAAAACACTAAAGTGAAGAATCGATGTGAAGTTTCTCGAAACGCAATGAGGAAATGACGAGGCACGAATTGACACACTCGTTGCAAATCCCACAATCTCTCTTGTTCTCTTATTTCCCTCGATCTTATTCCCGAGGCGCCTGCTCGCAGAAACGTGCCAAGAGTTTCTATATGCAGGGGCCATAAAACATTTCCTGAGGGTCTCTGTCTTCTTCGTCTTGAGGATATTCATACATTTCATTAGTTATTATCCGTGAGAATAATGCAAGATCGAATGAACCAAACGGGAAAATTTTCCACCATTATTTTAGCAAATTACATAATTTCTCTATGCTGCTTGATTATTCGCCAATTTCCAAAGGGAAAGAATCATATAAAATAATATATCGAATCAAAAAAATTATAAACACAAATGCTAAAATCGAAATAATTTACAAAATTATAAAAAAATTATTCGAAAAAAGATATGATTGAAAAATAATAATTATGGGTAATTATTTTGTCGTATAGTTACAGGGTTGAATAATTATTTTATACTCGCCTAAATCCCTGTATAATTTTCATTATGATCCCTCAGTTTTTTTTTTCTTTCGCTTCATCATAATTTTTTTTTCTGCTACTTTCCTTCATTTTGTGCAGCAAAAAAATTAATTTTTTCCCAAGACCATCTACCGTACAATTCGCTACTTTGAAAACACTCTAAACATTAATTTATTTATCCCAGGTAGTCTTCAAGTCCCGTGACTTGTCTATCTCGAATGTGTGTTCTTAGTCGGGCAATGCTCTCTTCCTCTTTTCCTCTTCCGGTTGGTCGGATCCTTCTGGCTCTGGCACTTTGATGGTGTGGCAAAGTGGTGCCCCACCGGTTTTGGAATTTTTAGATGAGAACGCATAGTTGGTTGGTTCGTTTGGTGGGGAACATCAGCCACACCATCGGCTGTGTATTATACGATGAGAGCTCCGCTGACTCGCTTACAAGCTTCCAGGCTGGGGCTCTCGCTCGTTGGGTTTCGCCAAGAAGAGATGTAACGGTAAAACCGCGGCCGCTGGCGTCCAATGAACCCACTCTTCGAGCAACCAACACGCCAGCCACACAAATACAAACGCATATCCAGAATTTTTTATATACACATTTGTGCCCGCAGCCAGAAGACCACAGCATGCTCTCATGCTGGTTTATTGGGACTCGTACACTGACTCATCACTACACGAACGCACAATGCGTAGAATAAAGATGGAATAAGAGAGGGAGAGAGAGAGAGAGAGAGAGAGAGAGAGGAGAGGGAGAGAGAGAGAGAGTACTAAAAATTGTTTGGACCCCTCAGAAGGTGAGGAGGTCACAAAAATGTCCAATATGTAATATCTATAGGTCGTCGAGACTCTATAATGTCCAATATGTAATATCTATAGGTCGTCGAGACTCTATAATGTCTACAGATTTGTATCAAAGACTTAAAGTCAGATGAGCTTAAATATCATCTTTAATGACTCGAGGTGATTCCTTCACACTTCAATGATCGAATCTCCTCTCACCCACAAACTTTTGAACTATATTCGACTTGAGCACAGATGGCAATAAAAAATATTGAAATAAAAAATTATTGAGAATGATTTTATGAACTAATAATTGTAGATAATTGAAGATACCCCAATGCAGATAAGAAATTGTAGATAATTGAATATACCCAATGCAGATAAGAAATTGTAGATAATTGAAGATACCCCAATGCAGATAAGAAATTGTAGATAAATGTAGATAATTGAAGATACCCCAATGCAGATAAGAAATTGTAGATAATTGTAGATAATTGAAGATACCCCAATGCAGATAAAAAATTGTAGATAATTGTAGATAATTGAAGATACCCCAATGCAGATAAAAAATTGTAGATAATTGTAGATAATTGAAGATACCCCAATGCAGATAAGAAATTGTAGATAATTGTAGATAATTGAAGATACCCCAATGCAGATAAGAAATTGTAGATAATTGTAGATAATTGAAGATACCCCAATGCAGATAAGAAATTGTAGATAATTGTAGATAATTGAAGATACCCCAATGCAGATAAGAAATTGTAGATAATTGTAGATAATTGAAGATACCCCAATGCAGATAAAAAATTGTAGATAATTGTAGATAATTGAAGATACCCCAATGCAGATAAAAATTGTAGATAATTGTAGATAATTGAAGATACCCCAATGCAGATAAGAAATTGTAGATAATTGTAGATAATTGAAGATACCCCAATGCAGATAAGAAATTGTAGATAATTTTAGATTCAATGAAGATGGTGCCCTCCCCCCTCAGAAGGGGGAGGGCACAAAAATGTCCAATATGTAATATCCATAGGTCGTCGAGACTCTATAATGTCTACAGATTTGTATCAAAGACTTAAAGTCAGATGAGCTTAAATATAATCTTTAATGACTCGAGGTGATTCCTTCACACTTCAATGATCGAATCTCCCCTCACGCACAAACTTTTGAGCTATATTCGACTTGAGCACAGATGGGCAGGATTGCAATAAAAAATGATTTAAAATGATTTTATAAACAATAATAATTGTAGATAAGAAATTGTAAATAATTGAAGATAATAGAAACAGGAAAATGGAATAATTCTTCTGTTATAGTGAATCTTAATATTTTTAATTATGCATTTAATCATCCTGATTATTATTAATAATTGCTCGATGAAAAATCATTTGAATTGGAGCTTTTGTATGGAGACTGAGTTTATTATCTTTTTTACGTTCAACCTCTTTCTCTCCTTTTCCTCATCGAGTGGAAATATTGCGACATACTCACGAAGACAAATGGAATTTTTGGTAGTATGGGATTCCCCGTGAAAGATACCATGAGTGTTCAACGTTGTGTACGTGAGCCTGTGTAGTGAGAGGAGAACGAGAGATGACGATAAAGAGGAGAGAACGAAGAGGAGACGGTTGCGTCATCGACAGGCAAGATCACCAGCCTGGAACTGGGTCGCGGAGCTCTCAAGGATTTCGGATCCGAAGGTTCGACTGTGCGTCTTAAAAATTTCTCTAAATCACGCAAGACACGCTGTCTCATCGTTCACAGCATCCGCGTATTACATCGTCATTTAATCAATCTATTCGCTTTTAATTAAACAAAATTTGTTTGATTCAAATAAAATGTAAAATGCCCAACGTATCTTATCAAATTCAATTAAAATTCTATTTGGCAGATAATCCAAGGAAATTGGTTTTTACAAAATTTTCGTTATAAATTTTCGTGTGGCAGAAAATAAATTGAGTTATATATTCGTTTAGCTTAATTAGAGTATGAGTAACAATTGGCTCAGAAGATTCTTTCTCTTTGAAAATGATGTCAATTTTCAACTGAGTCATTCGAGTACTCATCTGAAAAGCTCGGAGCTGATGGCAAATTTTTTTGCGTTTAGGAATTTCTGCCTGGATTCGTTCGATCGACGATTATGGAGTTGTTCGTCTAGAGTGAATTTATTTCTATGAAAAATTGGTCCTTCATTAACCCTTAGGCCCTTACGCCCTTGAATCATTTTTCTCCATATAATTTTTAATTTTATCGATCACTTGAAAACTATATTTGTGATAACAATTTATTTAAACAAATTTATTTTACGAATTTATTATTCTCAATTCAAGTCAATTATACTTTTTCCCCTCTGTTTTTCTCTACCATATACAGTAATAGTTCAATAAATAATTCTCTTTATACACCGAAGTGGAATAGTTGATTTGACTTGCACTGCTGAATTCGTTATCTCCGGTTAGCCTCGTAACGCATCTGCAATAAAATCGACATGATAAAAGCGAACGGAGGACGCGACCGAGAGTTGAAAAGTGAACAACCCGGGGAAATTGCATTCCGATTTGGCTCGGTGAAATGAAAACGCTCCGAGAGTTCAGCATTCGCAGATCTGAAAGTCAATGTCTTTGGTCTCCTTCTTGGGCAAACGGATGCAGAGATTAACGACACACGTTGTCTCGAGCGATTGTTACGCTCACGTTTTCGTGCATCCATGCAAGTTCTATTTTTTTACATTATATTTAATTTGTAAATTTTGCACTAATGTGCAATTTAATTGATTTAAATAAATCGTCTTTAAGTCAAAGAAAATTTTGAAATATATTTTTCATTTACCATTTACAATTTAATTATCATTATTTATTTATTATAAAAAATTATAAAATGTATTTTAAACTTGTTTTAATTAATTGGATTGGATTGAATTGAATTTTTGATAACTAACTCTGCTACGTATAACCAGACGAATAATATAATCTAAAACGACGTAATATTCCAATGAGAAAGCTCTCACGCTGCTTCTTAATTGTCCATCAAGATAACTTTGGCAATTCACTCAAAGAATTGCTTTGTATGAGGGGAAAGATGCGATAAAAATTTGTGCATTCTGCTGGCTCGGTGAAAATGAAAATTTAGCATTTTAAAAATCGAATCGTACATAAAATGATAAAAATCTGAGATATATCGGCGGATATACAAAACGTATGAAATTTTGATCGAGAAGAACGTGTCGTCGTGAGTTCGAGAGCTTTCATTTTATGCACTCTCGAACGTTCGCGAGTTGAATAACGATATGGGTCTCGTATTTGGGACGATGGTGGTCGCATTGTCGTCGAGAAGCTTCTACGCTCGAAGAATTGTTAAATCAACCGAACGTCTGTCAATATTCGATCTTATGCTCAGTATACGATTATCGTTCATCCAGAATTACAAAACCAATCGAGAATATTATAACGAGATCGAATTTTATGAAATTCTTTACGCCACATTTCCATAGGATAAAATATCTCTCGCGATACTTTGCGTTATTAATTTCTTCAACGATCAAGATTATATCTGGGAAATATCCAAAGAACTCAATGAAAAAATTCTGTTGCAATTATAATTGAATTGGTAATTAGTAATTAGAGCGAAACAATGCTCTGGAACGATAAAGCGCGATTGGGTAAGATTGAGCGGAGAGAAAGAATGGCGAGGCGAACGTGGTTAGGCAATATGAGAGAAGATACGAAAGAGAAAAACTCGAGCGAGGGAGAGAGGGGGGGAGAGAAAGAGAGAGAGAGAGAGAAGAGAAGGATCAGAATGGGACATTGGTAGAAGGAGAGATGGAAAGAAATGGTGGAGGGAAAATACAGTTATCTCTCGTTCTCGGTAAGTTTCTTGCTTCTGTGTTGGAATATGACCACGTGATTCGCGAGCCAAGCCGTTGTATGGCCCGGTGTCTTGAAGCAGCGGCAAAAGCAATAATACCAAGACCAAGACGCCACAAGAAGACCAAGAAGAAGGAGCAGCAGGAGCCAGGAATAACAAACAGCTTTTATGTTGAAGTTGTTCGACTGGCTGTTCACTCGACCGGCTGACTTCCATACCAGGAATTCAGTATATATTACATATACACACATATATATATATATATATATATATATATATATTTCATTATTTATAACACTTGGCAGCGAGAAAAATTGATTTATTTGGATTGAATAAATGTTCATCGATTTGACTACATTTTTTTTTTTGCATCGAGCAACATTCAAGTGGAATGAAAATGTGCTAGGATCGTAATTGATCAATCTAAGATTTCGGTGAATATAGATTTTATGTCAATGAAACAAAATATTTCCCTAATTATTTAATTTATTTATGTATATCAATTAATTTATTAACTGCATAATTAATTATAATTCTGTCAATTGAAATCTCTTCTCTTCTATCTTGAAACTATTTTTCTCGGCAATATTTTATATATTTCCTGATATATGTATATCATTCTGACAAGAATCAGCAATAACGTACCCAACCACGCCCAACATATCTTCGTTCGCCGATTAATTAAATGATTATATATTACGCTCGTAAGCTAGGATGGAAAAGTTTTTCCTTCGCCATTATATGCTACCGTTGCTTTTATGTACGCACAATCCATGGGACAGGACGAACACGCGTGTCCTTGTCGCGATGTGAAATGTCGAGACAAGAAAATTACGACGATCACAAGGGAGTAAAACCAGAGAGAGAAAGAGAGGGAGAGAGAGAGAGAGAGAGAGAGAAAAAGAAAGAGAGAGGAGTGAGAGAGAGAGAGAGAGAGAGAGAGAGAGAGAGAGAGAGAGAGAGAGAGAGAGAGAGAGAGAGAGAGGAGTGAGAGAGAGAGAGAGAGGAGTGAGAGAGAGAGAGAGAGAGTGAGGAGTGAGAGAGACAGAGAGAGAGACAGAAAGGAAGAAAGAGGAGTGAGAGAGAGAGAGAGAGAGAGAGAGGCCTGTTCATGGGCAGCAATTGAAAGCTTCCTTGCTCCCAACATATACCAGAAATGGAATTCTTTTATAACTGCGTAGGTACAGTCGCGAAATAATGACGTAGAAATCTACCGATGATTGATTTAACGGCCTCTATCACAATTCTTTATCACGCAGCTTCATAGTTCCGGGAGTCATGATTATTACATCGGACAATCGAGTCTCCTTTCTTTCCGTCAAGTTAAAAGATAAAAAAAAAAACATCAAAATAATGCAAAACAATTAATTCAAATATATATTCAATTAAATTTTCCTTCGATAAAAATTTGATTATTTCATTTGAGAATGGAGAAAGAAAGAATTAAAGCTTTTGGGAAAGAGTGTGCCAGCAGAAATACGTAATTGTTTCATCACCCCGAGCGATGATGCGTTCAGTTTGCTCTCGCGATGAGTCTCTCGGTGGCGCTGAGGTCGCCTGATCGAAGAATCGATCGAGGATCGTGAGCGGGGGAGGGGGAAAAAAAGACAACCCCCCCCCCCCTCCCCCCGCCCTGCTCCCCTCCACTCCGTTGGTTTTGCCCCTGTGCGCTGACTCTCTCGTTTCGCCCAGAGATGATGCTGAATTGCTGATGTGTATATGTGCTCTCGACTCCGTTGACTCACTGACTCCTGACGGATCTACCGTTACGATGAGGAAAAGTGAACTAAGCTGTGTCTCTGGAGCTTGCGGTACCCGCACGGCGATACGATGCTCTTATATACACTCTATACGATATAGAAGTGTAATACATACACACGTTATGTAGTACATATGTATATATACCCACTTTATATAGTATATATGTATATATACCCACTTTATGTAGTATATATGTATATATACTCACTTTATGTAGTATATATGGATATATACATACCTTATGTACCACCCAAACGTTACGTAGTATATATGTATATATACCCACGTTATGTAGTATATATGTATATACACGTTATGTAGTATATATGTATATATACCCACTTTATGTAGTATATATGTATATATACTCACCTTATGTAGTACATATGTATATATACACACGTTATGTAGTATATACGTATATATACCCACGTTATATAGTATATACGTATATATACACACCTTATGTAGTATATATGTATATATACGCACGTTATGTAGTATATATGTATATATACGCACGTTATGTAGTATATATGTATATATACGCACGTTATGTAGTATATATGTATATATACGGACGTTATGCAGTATATATGTATATACACGTTATGTAGTATATACATATATATACGCATGTTATGTAGTATATATGTATATATATATACAGACGTTATGTAGTATATATGTATATACACACACGTTATATAGTATATATGTATATATACAGACGTTATGTAGTATATATGTATATACACACACGTTATATAGTATATATGTATATACACACACGTTATGTAGTACATATGTATATACACACACGTTATGTAGTACATATGTATATATACACACGTTATGTAATATATATGTATATATACGCATGTTATGTAGTGTATATGTATATATACACACGTTATGTAGTATATATGTATATATAAGCATGTTATGTAGTGTATATGTATATATACAGACGTTATGTAGTATATATGTATATATAAGCATGTTATGTAGTGTATATGTATATATACAGACGTTATGTAGTATATATGTATATAGTGATACCGTATTTAAGCGCATGTGGGATGCCAACAAAGGACTTGCGGGCGTTCAAGCCTTGCGACGTGTTGACCGCGGCACGGGAAATGGCGTTATACGAGCAGAGAGAGAGAGAGAGAAGGAGAGAGAGAAAAAGAGAAAGAGAGAAAGAGAGAAAGAGAAGAGAAAGACTCTCGATTGTACGCGAGCGCGGGCGCGGGGCGCAGAAATTTTTCGAGAGCAGAGAAAGGAGAATTGCATTACGGTAAATGGGAAGTCAAACGAGAACACTTCTCATTGCTCCGATTTAGCACAAATAGTTATGAAATTAAAACAAAACAACAACAAAAATCTAAATTAACTTTTTCAAATTAAAGAAAAATATAAATCAATTGAATACAATCTACGCGTATGTAATAAATTGTCGTCAAACTTGGGATTTTTGTTTCGATCGAAATGAGATTTATTGCTATTGAGTTGAAAGGTCAGCAATTCCCAGGCAATTAATTTTTTCTTTTTTTTCTTTTGCGATGGAATTTTTATATAGAAAATGATAAATAGGGCAATTTTTTTTTTTTTTTTTCGTATTATATAATAGATATATATTTATGAGGAAAGTTCGTCGTGGGTAGTCGGGCTTGCTTGACGCGAGAGCAAGAGAGAATAACCGCGAAATTGAAATCTCGGAGAAATCGATTAATGGATTTTAATTTTGAGGTTTTTGAGGAAAGACCGCGCAGGGCGTTTCTTTTTCGCTTCCCTTTGCCAGGCTCTCTCGTAGCTATTGATTTTTTTTTTTTTTGGTCAGCAGCAAGGGGTTGCCCGCCATATGGACAACGGCGGGCGGGTTGATATGGTCTGAGAGCTTTTGCTTGAAATTTCTCGCGCTAGCGCTGATACGCTGTCGAGCTCATTCTCGTCCCTCAAAAGTTTAAGAGCGAACCGACAATTATAATTCCACAAAAGTTTTATGATGATCATGTTGCGCATTTTTTTTTTTTTTTTTTCTCAGCTTCGGACAAAACTGATGGTCAAAGCAAGGCGAGAGATCGAGCAGCAGAAAGAGCCTCGACGAAAAGTGTAACTTGAGGAGGCGGAGAAGAATACATGTGGGCGAGGAAAAACCTAAAGGTGCCTCGATCAGATTTTCCTGATTTTTTTTTTTTTTTTCGACCCTTTAAGAACACCTTTCACAGTTTTTTTTTCCCTTTCGTGTCACGTGTTACTTTTTAGTCAAAACGTATGGCATCCTCTTCTTTTTTTAGTATCATAAAAAATATTCCAGGTATTCAATGATGCTGCAAATTTTTAATGAAAAACTATTAATAATAATTTGCAAGAAAAAAATTATTATTACTCCAAAAAAAAATATCAAATGTATTAATTGGACAAAAAATAATTATTATTATTTTGAATTATTTATAATCACACGAAAAGATTTTATAATTATTCTTTTGTAAAATTCATTTGAATATTTTTATTATTATTTCTGTTCATGAAATTCAATGTATTGAGAGCATATTATTTATAATAATTTATGTTTCTCACTCGTATTATCGATTCTATTGCCATTTTTGGTATTTCAAGAATTTACGAAGCAATTTGTACAGAAATATAAAATACGCTTCGAGCGTTACTTCGCCTTTGATGTATATATATATATATATATATATATATATAGCTGAGCTGGTGGAGGCAACGATCGAGGCCAGACATTTTAATCACAGTTGGTAAATTGCGCGGTAGCCACAGAGAAAAAGCAGCAATAACAACAGCAACAGCAGCACCAGCAGAACCAGCAGATGCCATTGAAAAGAACCGGCGGACCTTGACAGAGCCGTGTGGCTTCTTCGTGTTGCCTCTGATCTGATGATGCTGCTGCTGCTGCTGCTGGGAAATGTCAATGAACCAAGAGCCGTTCGTCTCGCGTTTCACGGGAGAAGGAGCGAGAGAAAATATGGAGGACACGTCGGAAAATATACGATCGAAGGTTATATATGTATATATATATATATATATATATATGTAAACTATCGATTTAAATCCAATTTATAAATAGAAAGAAAAAAAAATAAAATATAAAATGACAAATTCTTTTCGATAAATATAATTTAAGTCTACCCAAATAATAATCATTCGATACAATATAATTAATCCATTTAATTGTGATGATTATTATCCTTTTTTTTTCTTTCCCTCGTCTGCCTATTTTTTCACATCCCTTGGATTTTAATCCTCCGTTTTCAGTTTTTTTTTCCCTTTCGTGTCACGTGTTACTTTTTAGTCAAAACGTATGGCATCCTCTCCATTTTTTAGTATCATAAAAAATATTCCAGGTATTCAATGATGCTGCAAATTTTTAATGAAAAACTATTAAAAATAATTTATAAATAGAAAGAAAAAAAAATACAATATAAAATGACAAATTATTTTCGATAAATATAATTTAAGTCTGCCCAAATAATAATCAATCGATACAATATAATTAATCCATTTAATTGCGATGATTATTATCCTTTTTTTTTCTTTCCCTCGTCTGCCTATTTTTTCACATCCCTTGGATTTTAATCCTCCGTTTTCAGTTTTTTTTCCCTTTCGTGTCACGTGTTACTTTTTAGTCAAAACGTATGGCATCCTCTCCATTTTTTAGTATCATAAAAAATATTCCAGGTATTCAATGATGCTCCAAATTTTTAATGAAAAACTATTAAAAATAATTTATAAATAGAAAGAAAAAAAAAATACAATATAAAATGACGAATTATTTTCGATAAATGTAATTTAAATCTACCCAAATAATAATCATTCGATACAATATAATTAATTCATTTAATTGCGATGATTATTATCCTTTTTTTTTTCTTTCCCTCGTCTGCCTATTTTTTCACATCCCTTGGATTTTAATCCTCCGTGTAAAAGTCGAAGCTCGTCGTTAAATGGCAGATTATCTACGGACTCCTCGACTGCTAATCCTTGGAAAAACTTTCGCGGGTTAATAAAAAAAAAAAACCCTTTCGTAATTGGGGATTCCCGTTAGAGCTGTAAGCCGGCAGCTTTTTTTTTTGCTTGCTTCTTGCTTCACGAATACAATTTTGAAAAAAAAAAATATCGAGAGGCCAAAAAGTGGCAATACGAGCGAGTGGCTTCCGATCGTTTGACGCGCGAGAGGGTTGAAATTTTTTTTGAGAGTTAATCCGGTACCGAGGAAATTAGTGAAAAAATTTGACGCTGGTTCAACCCTTCGGGCACCATAAACCTGCGAGAAACGAGAGATTTTCCTAGCTTGATCTATAACAGGGAGACGTTATTACAAAAGGGTGCGAGCGACTGCTGTCACGAAGCTTAAGAAACGAGGAGCAATACAACGCTCATGGTAAACTCTCCTCTTAATCCTTTGGCTACAATGTCCCATTCATCTGATCCTTTCCACGTGAATTTTTCAAGGAGTCAAGTTTTTTCCATCAGTAAACTCTCCAAAGCCAATTACCAAATATTCGAGAGGAGGAAACATTCCTTTCGAGGCTTTACGTGATAAATACTAAGACCGTCCAGCCATCGATTATTCCCATAATTTCAGTCCCAAAGGGACTTAAGCCTTTCATCCACCCTATATAAAAAAAATAAAAAAAAAAACTTTCACCAAAGAGTTATGAGAGTCGTGAATAGAATAAACGACTTTTTTTTCCATCAAAGTTTTTCCAAATAGTTTTAACAATATTTTTCGTCTCTACTCACGAGAAAAGTTAATCGGCTCGTTTATCGAGACACTTAACCCTTTTGCCTCCTCGTAAACGAAGTCAATTTTTTTTTTCCGTCTCACTACTACCGGTTGGTTTTCACAAATTTTTGGTATGGTCGAGAAAAAAAAATGCAAAAAATTTAAGCGCCACATAATTCCGGGGTTTGTGGTAATTTTTTTTTTCTTACTCCTGGCAACGGGTTAAGCTTTTGTTGAGAACCGCAATTTTTTACATATTGATCTTGAAGTGCGATATGAGACTGGCGTAGATTCTGCTTTTTTTTTTGTTTGGGTAAAAAAAATACATGAACAGGTCAGAGAAGTTGAATATACGAGTTTTGAAAAATTGTCCAGCTCGAGGAATCGATTATTTTATTGCTATAAATACACACATACATATTTCATTGATTGTATATATGAGCATGTAAAGTGGATAAAACTGTTATTTATATTTATCGAATAAAAAGTCGAATAGAGCAATGGCGTCCTCAACCTTAAATTCTTTGCCTGAAAGGTGCAATGACTTTTGAATGAGCAAAAATGACCGTGAGTCGTGGATCTTTGGATCCCGATGAATGGACCATAAAATTATTACGACGCAAAGGAATTAAAAACAGCAGATTATTATTATTATTTTTTACAAAAATAGTACAAATTTGCTGGCTCATTTCTCGCGACCTTAATGATCTCGTAAATCATAATCAGGCACTCGAACATATAACAATGGAGAATATTAATGACAGCTCAAACTAATACAACTGTCGAGTCAGAAATTTGATATTTCGTAAAATCGTTTTTACAAAAGTTGGCTAATGGAATACGCGAGACATCACGGTGAGTCGTCGTATCGTCGTTTTCTATATTCGTCAATGCGTCATTGTATGCCTATATATATATTGTCTCGTGCAATATATACATATATAGTTGCAATCGTGTACAAGGTTAACTAACGAGATTTTACAGTATCATGTGAGAGAATACTCGAAATTCCGTTATTCGATTATTCGAATGAGTTTCTTAATGGGAAAAAAAATACTCTCGACTATATATATATATATATAGCTGTGCGATTATGGAACTGACGATGTGTTATCTTCTTATCTTGCCTTAATTGGTTAAATGTGGAGAAAAAGTACAAACGTCCATAAATTCCCATGAAATTCAATAAATTGTTGGAAATTTTTTCATTTTCTTATAAATTCAATTCCTCTATTTGCACTTGTATTTTTTTTTAAATGAATTTCTCAATTATGGCATATATATTTTTATATAGTATATATATTTTTATATAGTATACATATTTTTATATAGTATATATATTTTTATATAGTATACATATTTTTATATAGTATAGTATATATTTTTATTCACTGAAAAAAAATACAGGTAGGAATTCTCTATCTTACGATTTAATTCAACCACTGCACTTGCTATATTTTTTAATGGCAAATTAAATGGCGTTTTTTTATTAAGAGAGAGAGAGAGAGAGAGAGAGAGAGAGAGAGAGAGAGAGAGCTATAGGGCTCTGTCCGCTCGCGATAAAAAACGACAGGTAATAGTACCTTTTCAAGAGCTCGCGTATGAAGGTCCATTCATGTTACACCTCACATCGTAAAAGACCTGTTTCCGCTCTGGTACGAAAAAAATTACTAGCAAAAAGAAGGGAAGGAAGATATAGATTAAAAAAAAAAAAAATCGTAGAAAAGCCCGCCGGCACTCATATTCGCTGCCCTGCCCACTTCCTCGCGTGATTGCCTGATGTACGTACTCTAAGAGAAGATATGGCTTCGACGACGCCGCGTGGAAAAATCCGAATGATAGAGGAATTGCTTGAGTGAAAATTCATTAAAAATGATTTTGTGAAATTATGAAGATAAAATATTGAGACTTTTCAAAAATAATTAATAACTATTTGATATATTATTCGTATAATTGATATTAATATTGTTGACAAGAATAATACCAAATAGCAATTAATAAATAATTCTGACGAGTTATTATTATGCATGATTATTTTTTTTAATTATTATTTTGCGTACTTAATTTTAATAATAAATTAATCGTTAATTAATCGATTAATCGTTTTAATAATAAAATTTAATTAACAAACTTATTAAATTTTTAAACGTCGCAAAAAAATACTTTTTGACGAAAAAAAAAATGTTTTCATAGAGTTAAAAAGTTAACGTAAAGAAATATAAAGAGTTAAAAAGAGTTGGCAGTTCGAATAAGGGTCCCGTAAAATTGGGACCGACCACGCAGAGACCAACCGTGCGGTCGTTGGAAAAACTTATTGGCCCCTCAAACGAAAAGGTCAAATTGAGTGTTAGTTACCACGTTTCGTAGTCGAAACTTCCCTCAATAATATTTTATGTCAGGGCAATTTGGTTTTTGGTCCGTTTTGGCGGTTCTGCCGCGTTTATTCGACAATAAGTCCATAAAAAAGGGTTTTTTTTTTTTTTCCTTGCGACGAAAAGAACATTATCCGAGTTGTATAGAAACATTGGCCAAAAAAAACCGCCGATTCCGTTACGGACAGTAGGCAAGGCTTAGCATTATTGGGGGAGGAAAATGCGAAAAAGACCGGAGCTGGATTTTTCATTCGGTGTATTTTATTGCACGATGCGACTAAACGAAAAAATGTTTTATTACCTTTTAGCCTGTTTCTATCGCTGATATATATATATATATATACGCGCCGCTTTTACTCATGCGAGGTCAATCCAGTAAAGAGTTGAGGCTCGTAAAATTAAAACCCAAAACTAGACCCAACATTTTCCTTTCACAAATTTTAAAATGCTTTCACTCAAAAATACTGCACATATCCTCCTATTTTTTTATTTATTTCGTAAACTTTGAATGGCGTAATAAAATTGATCAAACCAATTTGAACAAATCTACCATCAGTGTTTAGGAATAAAATATTGAAAAAAACATTTTTTTTTCGGGAGAGTTCCCTACAAATTATTATTATTATTATTTATTATTTCGTTTATCTATTTTTTATTATTTATTCCTCGAGGAGAACGCGCTGGATAGCCCATTTGAGCGTTTATCCAGAGCACTTTCGCTACATCCGGCATTTTAAAAGAAAAAAAAAAAAAAAAAAAAAAATTGTAATTCAATCGATCTGGGGGATCTCGCGGTACGAAAGGATCGAACTCCTTCCAGTTTATCTTTGTTCGCGGAGACCATTGAGAGCCATACATGCTATATACATATATATATATATATATATATATATATATATATATATATATATGTATGTAGGCAAGAGAAAGAACATGAATGAGAGAGCGAGAGAAAATGCAAGAGGAATAGAAGACGAAGAAGAAGATTCATTTTTCCATTGCCTCGCCCAGTACGGGGCTAAAGGCTCCCTTGGGATAAGCGTGGGAGAGCCAGACAGGTGGGACGATTCATTCCACTCCAGACTCTCTTGGCTCTCTCCTATGGGGTCTCTCACCTTCCTCTTTTCACTCTCGACCGTATAGCACCTTGCCATATGTATTCGATATATTATTTGTGGCCGTGAAGAGATGCCTCTCCATTTCCCTTTTGCATCCCCCGCGATCAGGACACCTTGTGGGAAAATGTATCGACGATATATATACATATCGATACAGCATACCTGAGCGGATGTTAGAAGCCCCTTGACAGTAAAAAGAAAAAAAAAAAAAATTGTATCCGTTCCTAAACAAAGATCGATACTCATCATCTTCGTTTCCATTTTTTTCCTAATATATCTATATATATATATATATATGTCCCTCTCGATTTTTCATGTCGGATGTAGGTATGTTGACGACAAAAAAAAATTGTTTCGATTTAAACAAATTTCACATTCGAATTTTATTTGAATGAATTTTAATATTGAGCTTTATAAATTTTATTTAATAAATTCATTTTGTATACGAATAAGTGACAATTTTTTCTGACTCAGATAAAATCTAATTTGGGTAAAATCGAATATAGTGTCTTAAATAAATTAAAAAGCTCATATTGTGCAATCATTTTATCCCTTTCTGTGCGTTAGACCATCGAAATTAATTTTTATATAAAATTAACGCAATGATCAAATTCGTAGTTCACTGGAATTTAATTTTATCAATCGTTCAATCATTCGTCTAATTTTTATTTAATTATTAATATAAATGTTCCAATCAAAGGAATTTTCAAACCAAATTGATTTTTGTAAATTAAAATTACCAATAAAATCACGTTGCATCGAACTATTGCATTTTATGTCACATGTCTCGGACAAAAAGTGATTGGACAACTGAGGACAACTGATCGTGATCATACCGCGCATATATAGAGAGAATTCCCGAGAATGCGTCATCATCATGATTCCAAAGCATCAGGGAACGCGTCTCTCTTCCGTATAAGAGAGATGACGAATAAGCGACGAATGGTTTAATACCAGGAAGATAACGGTACGCGATTCGATCATAAGGAATTTCTGCATCGAGTCTCTTTCTTTCTCTTCCTCTCTCTCTCTCTCTCTCTCTCTCTCTCTCTCTCTCTCTCTCTCTCTCTCTCTCTCTCTCTCTCTCTCTCTCTCTCTCTCCCTCTCTCTCTCTTCCTCTCTTCCTCTCTCTCTTTCCTCCTCCTCCCTCCCATCGATTTCATCTCATCGACATGTTAGAAGATCTAATCTCTTTTGCTTTGTCCACTTGTTAGTCTCAAATGGATAGCTTCAAATTTTCTTGCTTATTCGATCGTTTGTAAAAACATGGTAGGCGGGTATAATCTCAGGCTCATTTCATGTATTTTCCTTCTCACACTCGTCAAGTCGTTTTCCACCAAAGGGACTCAAAGCATCTTCTGTGTACATATCGAGAAACTTTTCACTCGAGTCTCTCTCTCTCTCTGTTACCTTTTGTGGCTAATTTGAAGAACGAACGAACGAATGAATGAATGAATGAAAGGGAGATTGACCTGATGGTATCCTAAAGGATCGTGTCGTAAGTTTTAGCAAAAGTTTTGCATTTCGCGGAGTAGCGGCAGGTCGAGAAATCTGGCAAACCCTTTGACCCCTCGACATATTATCGAAAAGGCCTTTTTGGTCATGCGGTCAATCCTTTGGTTACTAATTTATATTCCGTCACCCACTCTCTTCAATGCCAAATAATGACCTACGACACTGTTGTAAATTATATTCTTATAAATATAGATACATAAATTTTGGCAAAAGTATCCAAGTAGACATTTAACTCGGCTCTTCTCTTGTTTCTGCGAGTTTACTTTTGGTTAACCCCATCTTAATCTACTGGGTTAATCCGCGGGTGACGGAATCCTCTGCTTTCTGGCACCCTGTCGTATACTTTATCGTATATATATATATATATATATATTCAAAGGATAATCTTTGAGGTGCCTCCACGTCAAAGGGTTGAAAGGAAAAGGATTACTCTCATCTACTTTCCACATAGTTATAGTCTCTGGTTAGTCCGAAAGCCCAGAAGAGTGTCAAAATAAAAGGATTATTTGCAATATTATTTTGGTGATAATCGACGAGCTACTGTCAGCGAAATTCCATCAATAATGATATCCGTCGTCAACCTACCTCTGTCTAATCAAAGATTTAACTCAAAATAAAATATGCACCAACCCCAATTAATTATATTAATTCTAACACAGAAATACTGTTAAACAAGAATTCCATCTGGATCACGAAATTTTTTTACACACATGTCAAAAAATTGATTGATTGTACACAAAATTTATCGAAGAAAAAAATGAATTTTATTTGATTTGATTTAGACGAAAACGTCAAATATTTCGTTCCACTGGCCAAGTTTGTGCTGGCAAATACACATATTTAAATTTGTGTGTTCAGAGTCAACCAGAAAATGCAGAAAAGTATCTAAAACGATTTCGAAACGGTCGAAATTCGATCAATAATGATATCCGTCGTCAACCTACCTCTGTCTAATCAAAGATTTAACTCAAAATAAAATATGCAGCAACCCCAATTAATTATATTATTTCTAACACAGAAATGTTGTTAAACAAGAATTCCATCTGGATCACGAAATTTTTTTACACACATGTCAAAAAATTGATTGATTTGTTGTACACAAAATTTATCAAAGAAAAAAATGAATTTTATTTGACTTGATTTAGACGAAAACGTCAAATATTTCGTTCCACTGGCCAAGTTTGTGCTGGCAAATACACACATTTAAATTTGTGTGTTCAGAGTCAACCAGAAAATGCATAAAAGTATCTAAAACGGTTTCTTAAGCTGATCGTTGTCCTTTTCCCTGAAAAATAAGCAAAGAGAACTACCAACAGCAGTGATACTTCCGCTGAACATACTTTACATCTTTCTCCCTCTAAAGAGCCCATTTCCCGATCCTCTACTCGCCTCGACCGCAAAAGTTTCTCACGAAACTGATCTGGGTTAAAAACTGGCCCCGTGAACACCAAACGTTTTACAAAACTCGCTCACTCACGCGAGTATATACGCACCCCCGCGCCTTATATTAACGCTATAGAAAACGGTGAACGGGTGAAGGAGTATATATATATATACAGGTATATATTCCTTCTCCCGTTCGCCGTTTTGCCACCGCTTTATATATATATATATATGTATATTATAAGGGCTCAAAATATATATATATTGAGCCCTTCTATGTGTATAGCTCTCCTATTCAATATTCACGATCTCTCTTTTTCCTTACCTTTTTTTCATCTCTATATATCCATGTATACGTATATGTATGTGTGTCCCTCGACCGCACCCTTTTGCCTGGTTCACACGCCCTCCCCCACCCCATGGACGAGTCCTGTGGACATCGAGGAAATGTTTTTCATTCGAGGTGAAAATAGTCCTTTTTCCACAAGGCAACGTCACACGATCGTCCTTCTATCCGTTAGCATTCTTTTTCATCTTATATATAACGCCATATATATATGTATATATATATATATATATATATATATATATATATAAACGTATACATATATGTATAGGCTCGAACGGAAATGCGTGCTGCACGAAACTCCCCGATGAGAAATTTACGTGAATATAATCCAGATTTTCTTATATTTACCCTTCCCGCGCTTATGTGCTTCCCATGACCCCGTTCGTTTTGTACGTTTCGACGTTTGTAAATGGCACGCCTGCGATGCGATTATAATGAGAGATATAAAATTCGAGTATCGTTTTTATTATGCGTGAATATTTGTCGAAGTTGTCTGGGTAAAACGAGAAAAGGCCAAAAAAAGTCTGGCGAGATTGTGACGTTCCTTACCAAAATTAAGTTATTTACTTGGTTCCTTTCCCAAATGGCTAATTAAAAAAGTGCCATTTTCTTTCATCCACCGTTTCAAGCGGAAGATTGAGAAATTACTCAATAATTCAGAGTAAATTATTTCGATATAAGAATAAGTTTCCGAGAACCGGAAATATTTTGATTCTCGTCAATAGAGCCTGCGATGCGATTATAATGAGCGATATAAAATTCGAATATCGTTTTTATTATGCGTGCATTTTTGTCGAAGTTGTCTGGGCAAAACGAGAAAAGGCCAAAAAAAGTCTGGCGAGATTGTGACGTTCCTTACCAAAATTAAGTTATTTACTTGGTTCCTTTCCCAAATGGCTAATTAAAAAAGTGCCATTTTCTTTCATCCACCGTTTCAAGCGGAAGATTGAGAAATTACTCAATAATTCAGAGTAAATTATTTCGATATAAGAATAAGTTTCCGAGAACCGGAAATATTTTGATTCTCGTCAATAGAGCCTGCGATGCGATTATAATGAGCGATATAAAATTCGAATATCGTTTTTATTATGCGTGCATTTTTGTCGAAGTTGTCTGGGCAAAACGAGAAAAGGCCAAAAAAAGTCTGGCGAGATTGTGACGTTCCTTACGAAAATTAAGTTATTTACTTGGTTCCTTTCCCAAATGGCTAATTAAAAAAGTGCCATTTTCTTTCATCCACCGTTTCAAGCCAAAGATTGAGAAATTACTCAATAATTCAGAGTAAATTATTTCGATATAAGAATAAGTTTCCGAGAACCGGAAATATTTTGATTCTCGTCAATAGAGCCTGCGATGCGATTATAATGAAAAATATAAAATTCGAATATCGTTTTTATTATGCGTGCATTTTTGTCGAAGTTGTCTGGGCAAAACGAGAAAAGGCCAAAAAAAGTCTGGCGAGATTGTGACGTTCCTTACCAAAATTAAGTTATTTACTTGGTTCCTTTCCCAAATGGCTAATTAAAAAAGTGCCATTTTCTTTCATCCACCGTTTCAAGCCAAAGATTGAGAAATTACTCAATAATTCAGTGTAAATTATGTCGATATAAGGATAAGTTTCCGAGAACCGGAAATATTTTGATTCTCGTCAATAGAGCCTGCGATGCGATTATAATGAAAAATATAAAATTCGAATATCGTTTTTATTATGCGTGCATTTTTGTCGAAGTTGTCTGGGCAAAACGAGAAAAGGCCAAAAAAAGTCTGGCGAGATTGTGACGTTCCTTACCAAAATTAAGTTATTTACTTGGTTCCTTTCCCAAATGGCTAATTAAAAAAGTGCCATTTTCTTTCATCCACCGTTTCAAGCCAAAGATTGAGAAATTACTCAATAATTCAGTGTAAATTATGTCGATATAAGGATAAGTTTCCGAGAACCGGATATATCTTGATTCTCGTCAATAGAAGAGGCAGAGAGAAGACAGGTAATCGTACTTGTTCTACTCCACCATCACAAGTATATATATGTATATATATACTTGTGATGGTGGTATATATATATATATACTTCAGAGGCATTACCTGTTTCCCCCCATCTGGACCAGTGTATGCTATAGCAGCATGAAAGCCGATCGATAATATTGAGGCTGGGATTGAAGAAGAGAAAAAAAAAAATGAGAAATGGTAAAAGATATGACGGTCGGTTTAAGATTTATTTGAAAGCTTGAAAATCGATTCTACGCCCAAAGAAATATCCTTTTCCCCGAGTTTCCTTATCGCGAATCCTTAATTTGGTTTGTATCTTATCATCATTCGATCTTCCTTGGATGGTTTGATTTTTTTTTACATCTTGTAAACTGACTCATATCTCTGGTGATCTTATCAATTGGATATTAATTAATGTCTTTTGATGATTATTAATATTCCATAAGTAAAATATTTATTTCTCGAGTTTCTTGAATTCTGGGATATGGAGAGAGAAAGAGAGCTGATGACGAATAAATTTCGCCCACTTAGTATATTATTGGATATTACCTCGACCAAGTCGATGATTGTGTCTCGAAGATATATAGGAGAAGTTTAGATTATAGAAGTTTCGTTGGTGGATTCGCGATCGAGAGCTTCTCTCTCTCTCTCTCTCTCTCTCTCTTTCTCTCCCTTTCTCTCTCTCCCTTTCTCTCTCTCTCTCTCTCTCTCTCTCTTTCTCTCTCTCTCTGATGATTTCTTCGCGATTTGCTTGGTTCGTGGCTGGTTTCTCGGTGGTGTTGCCGATGGTGCGACCATCGGACGTGGAGCGGGTGTCCTTGGACGAGCTCGCGGATCGCCGGCCACCGGCAGTCAATGACCTAACATTCTTATATATCCACATCGCGAGAGCAGGGACGCCATCATCGTTCTTGCTGCTGCTGCTGCTGCTGTGGCTGCTGCTGCTGCTGTCGCTGATTCGCTTCCTTCGCCGCGGTTCGGTTCGCTTCGTTTCGCTTTGCCAAGCTTTATATCCAGCCAAGAAAAGCATCAGCATCAGCAGCAACGAGACGCTTCACTGCTGTTACTTCTACTCGATGAATTCATCCAAGTTCATCCTTTCCTTACGCCTCGTCAGAGCAACATCGCGAGCTCAACGTGAGCAATCAAATGATGAAATGATCGGACAAATTTCCACTTAAAAAATTCAGAGAGAGAGAGAGAGAGGGAGAGGGAGAGAGAGAGAGAAGGGAAATTGATGATTACTTTGTACCTTCGATGATTTTGTATTGACGAAACACTTTAACCAATCTCGTTAAAAAATAAACAATTTAAAATGATTGGCAGCAGGGGTAGAATTTTATTCTCATCGATATGAATCTGAATAAAATATATAGGATAGATTTGATTTCAACTCCCAAGGAAACAATTTTCGATTGAATAGAAAAAATACCCAATCTCAATTATATTCTTCTAAACAAAAATTAGAAAGTGTTTTTAAGTCTATTTTTTTTTTTAATCAGTAATTGTAATAAGTAACTGATTTGTTTTAATTTCAATCAAATATTGCAACTTTGATTTAAGACGAACGTTTCACGAATTTGGAATTCATTTTATTACGAAATTTATGATTTTCATAATTATTCTCGAACTGTATATCGAACTAATAAAGTTTATCGTTTATGTATGTAATTCTCCCTGTATCCGATCAGAAAATTGTCCCTTTTCGAATGAAGTTGAAATTCATTTTATTACGAAATTTATGATTTTCAAAATTATTCTCGAACTGTATATCGAACTAATAAAGTTTATCGTTTATGTATGTAATTCTCCCTGTATCCGATCAGAAAATTTTCCCTTTTCGAATGAAGTTGGAATTCATTTTATTACGAAATTTATGATTTTCAAAATTATTCTCGAACTGTATATCGAACTAATAAAGTTTATCGTTTACGTATGTAATTCTCCCTGGATCCGATCAGAAAATTGTCCCTTTTCTAGGAAGGAATAACAACCGGCTGAATCCTTGCACTCGCTCAAAGTCTTCGCAATTATATATGCCAATTGATCTTCTCTCTCTTTCTCTCTTTTCGTCTTCTCGAAAACGTCATAATTTGTCGAGGATTTGGCGAGCGAGGAATTAGAGGAAAAATTTTACGAGTCCTCGTAATAATCGTAACAGATAGAGCTGTAAGATCGGTATAAAAGCCTCAACCCTCGAAGGGTTTCCGGTTCGAGTGAACAGCTAAGAAATTTACTCCAGCTTTACCCACTAACCGCGATTTATTTCCGTTGTAAAATAAATATATCCAGCACTAGCACTGAATTTAACAATAAAATTGCAAAACAATTAAATCATCTCGAATAAAACAAATGAAGCTTAACGAATGCTCGCGAAATAAATGACGAGCATCTCGGAAATAAGGTCAAAAAAATTGGCAAAACAAGAAAATAAAAGAATCGACATCGCTTGATTCCTTTCAGCCTTTCAGTCCAATATTCTTGGGAATATTCGAGTGTCATACGCACCGGCACTGTTTGTACTTTCAATTTTGACAGTCTGCGAGTACACGAAATTTTTCAAGAAGTATCATATGCACGTGATATTTCGTGAAAGAAAAAGAGTCATCAGGAGAATCACAACAATAATCCAGTCATGGCCAGAGGCGTTAATTATATATACCAAAAGTAAAAAAATGAGGATTCATGTGACCGAAAAAATGATTTGTTTGATTTGCACAGTAAGAGTGAGTCGATCAATCGGATTCATCGGAAAAATAAAATTTTATTTGATTTGGACAAATTTGTTAAAATCGAACAAAATCATTTTTTGGATGTTGCGATAATTATTGTATAATTTTTTACACACTCATTGAAAAAATGCATTTTCATGAATGCGATTGTAAAAAATTGACGATTATTCACTACAAAATATAGATTTTTTATAAAATCAATTTTATTGAATGAAAATTAAAAATTTATGGCTTATGCTAACTATTTCATAGTGAAAAAGTGCCAATTTTTCACCAGAAAAACGATGCATAAAATTTACAATTGTTGTCACTATAGCTATTAGTTATTGCAATTGCAGCAATTTCTACGAATTCACAATATATACGTACTGTATATAATACTTTTTACTACCGAAGTGAAGACTGTATATAGAGTTAAAGGGTGCGAAGCTTGACTGCTCGATTTTCCCAGCCGAAGCAGCGGTAATATTGCTCTACAACTATATATTCGAAGAACAAGAGAGAGATGTGAGACGAAGAAGGAGAAGAAGAAGAAGAAGAAGAAGAAGAAGAAGAAGAAGAAGAAGAAGAAGAAGAAGAAGAAGAAGAAGAAGAAGAAGAAGAAGAAGAAGGAGAAGAAGGAGAAGAAGAAGAAGAAGAAGAAGAAGAAGAAGAAGAAGAAGAAGAAGAAGAAGAAGAAGAAGAAGGAGAAGAAGAAGAAGAAGAAGAAGAAGAAGAAGAAGAAGAAGAAGAAGAAGATGAAGAAGAAGAAGACGAAGAAGAAGAAGACGAAGAAGAAGAAGAAGAAGAAGACGAAGGCGATATGGCAGACTCAACTCCAAGACTACGTCGACGACGATAAGGACGAGCCAAGTGCGTACGGATTTACCGTTCACAGATCGCCTCAACACGCGTTCTCTTCGTGCTTCTCTTTCCTCTCAAGCCTTTTCACAGCGACGATTATTTCCATGTTATCATGCGTCACAGGCATTACATCGACAACGACGACAACGACACGAAGATCTAGCGAGAGCTGATTGATCATCGCATTTGTCGATCATCCAAACATCTCAAGGCTGAGAACGAAGTTTAAGACGAGTCTCTCGAATTATCGAAAAGATTACACGAATCAAGCGTAAATCGCGACGTCTGGTGGCCGGAGTTTGAACCACTCCAAGTTCGAACTTCTATTATGAAGCCATTTAATTCCCTCTTGTCGCAAAATATTCACACATTCTCAATCTCCATATAGATCCAATTTTATCGGGATGACCCTTAGGCTCAAATATATTCATAACTTTCATATGTTTTAACGGCTATATTATCACATATATTTATAATGGTGTTTATATACCATTATATATATATATATATATAAATATATATATATATGCCATTATATATATGTATATCTATATATGCCATTATATATATGTAGCAATGTTTTAACGAGAGTAGCTCTGCACGATCGTTTGGAATTCTGTGTGGAGAACAGCTTTCCAGCAGAAGCAAGAGCAAAACTCGTCGAGGCGTCGCACCACATGGACGGTGGCCTTGACCGTTCTCCAGCCAGCTCTCAGCCAAGATCTCTCGACAACATATACGTGTATATATAAAAGTACACTTTTACATACCTTCACGTGTATATATATATATATATATATATATATATATATATATATATATATAAAAACATTTGATCGCACGGTGGAGGAACTTACACGCACAAATTTTTCTCAGTCTGTGTGCACACACAGTACACAAGTAACTGGTCAACATACACGTGAGCTGGGAGCTCCGCTATCCGCTCGTCACCATCTTTATATGTCATATATATATATATATATGTATATGGCAAAAGCTAATTTTGGTCCTACCAAGTGAACAACAAAATCATCGTGAGAATTTTATAGGATCGCGTATTCCCAGAACGTTCGATCTTTAAGGTGTTTATATATTTCTCGATCGTAACAGAGAGACGATCCATATCGGTGAAGTAGAAACCGAGAAATTCCGTACTTGGTTACATTAAACTTTGAGTAAAACTAAAATTGACTGATCGTTTATATACACATAGAGATGATTAAGAGAATCGAATGAAACTCTAAAAAATTATTAGCTTAATGGATTTGAAAAAAATAATGAATATTGTCAACAAAATCATATTTTCATTCTTCATTAATAACAAATAATTATCATTTTTTTCAATATTTTTCAAAATCTTTAAAAAAAAAAATTATGACTGATGATAAATCGTACGAGGCTCCGACTGTATCATGAGAAATTAATGGATTTGAACAAAATAATGAATATTGTCAACAAAATCATATTTTGATTCTTCATTAATTATAAATAATTATCATTTTTTTCAATATTTTTCAAAATCTTTAAAACAAAAAATTATGACTGATGATAAATCGTACGAGGCTCCGACTGTATCATGAAAAATTAATGGATTTGAACAAAATAATGAATATTGTCAACAAAATTATATTTTGATTCTTCATTAATAACAAATAATTATCATTTTTTTCAATATTTTTCAAAATCTTTAAAAAAAAAAATTATGACTGATGGTAAATCGTACGAGGCTCCGACTGTATCATGAGAAATTAATGGATTTGAACAAAATAATGAATATTGTCAACAAAATCATATTTTGATTCTTCATTAATAATAAATAATTATCATTTTTTTCAATATTTTTCAAAATCTTAAAAAAAAAAATTATGACTGATGATAAATCGTACGAGGCTCCGACTGTATCATGAGAAATTAATGGATTTGAACAAAATAATGAATATTGTCAACAAAATCATATTTTCATTCTTCATTAATAATAAATAATTATCATTTTTTTCAATATTTTTCAAAATCTTAAAAAAAAAAATTATGACTGATGGTAAATCGTACGAGGCTCCGACTGTATCATGAAAAATTAATGGATTTGAACAAAATAATGAATGTTGTCAACAAAATTATATTTTGATTCTTCATTAATAACAAATAATTATCATTTTTTTCAATATTTTTCAAAATCTTTAAAAAAAAAAATTATGACTGATGATAAATCGTACGAGGCTCCGACTGTATCATGAGAAATTAATGGATTTGAACAAAATAATGAATATTGTCAACAAAATCATATTTTCATTCTTCATTAATAATAAATAATTATCATTTTTTTCAATATTTTTCAAAATCTTAAAAAAAAAAATTATGACTGATGGTAAATCGTACGAGGCTCCGACTGTATCATGAAAAATTAATGGATTTGAACAAAATAATGAATATTGTCAACAAAATTATATTTTGATTCTTCATTAATAACAAATAATTATCATTTTTTTCAATATTTTTCAAAATCTTTAAAAAAAAAAATTATGACTGATGGTAAATCGTACGAGGCTCCGACTGTATCATGAAAAATTAATGGATTTGAACAAAATAATGAATATTGTCAACAAAATTATATTTTGATTCTTCATTAATAACAAATAATTATCATTTTTTTCAATATTTTTCAAAATCTTTAAAAAAAAAAATTATGACTGATGATAAATCGTACGAGGCTCCGACTGTATCATGAGAAATTAATGGATTTGAACAAAATAATGAATATTGTCAGCAAAATCATATTTTCATTCTTCATTAATAATAAATAATTATCATTTTTTTCAATATTTTTCAAAATCTTAAAAAAAAAAATTATGACTGATGGTAAATCGTACGAGGCTCCGACTGTATCATGAAAAATTAATGGATTTGAACAAAATAATGAATATTGTCAACAAAATTATATTTTGATTCTTCATTAATAATAAATAATTATCATTTTTTTCAATATTTTTCAAAATCTTTAAAAAAAAAATTTATGACTGATGATAAATCGTACGAGGTTCCGACTGTATCATGAAAAATTAATGGATTTGAACAAAATAATGAATATTGTCAACAAAATCATATTTTGATTCTTCATTAATAATAAATAATTATCATTTTTTTCAATATTTTTCAAAATCTTTAAAAAAAAAAATTATGACTGATAGTAAATCGTACGAGGTTCCGACTGTATCATGAAAAATTAATGGATTTGAACAAAATAATGAATATTGTCAACAAAATCATATTTTGATTCTTCATTAATAATAAATAATTATCATTTTTTTCAATATTTTTCAAAATCTTTAAAAAAAAAAATTATGACTGATGATAAATCGTACGAGGCTCCGACTGTATCATGAGAAATTAATGGATTTGAACAAAATAATGAATATTGTCAACAAAATCATATTTTGATTCTTCATTAATAATAAATAATTATCATTTTTTTCGATATTTTTCAAAATCTTAAAAAAAAAAATTATGACTGATGGTAAATCGTACGAGGCTCCGACTGTATCATGAGAAATTAATGGATTTGAACAAAATAATGAATATTGTCAACAAAATCATATTTTGATTCTTCATTAATAATAAATAATTATCATTTTTTTCAATATTTTTCAAAATCTTTAAAAAAAAACATTATGACTGATGATAAATCGTACGAGGCTCCGACTGTATCATGAAAAATTGTACAGAATCAGATACTTGGACAGAGACGAATATATATGTATGCAGATTTGCGGTTTGGATAGGATAATTTGATGAATTTAATGGGAATGAGCCAGGACAAATTGGTATACGCAGAGTTTTGCACGAGTCCTCGTGGCCTCTCTGACTGGGCACCAATGCCAAAGAGCCCTCGCAATGCAGAGTGGAATGCAAAACGGGCGTGGCACGCGGTGCAAACGTCTTACTGACTCATATGCAGTGTGTGCTGCAGCAGGAGCAACGATGGATACATATACATATATGCATATATATATATATATATATATATATATATATGTATATGTACAAATATGTATATATGTATGTGTATATGTTTATGTATATATACCATTATATATATGTCTGTATATGTATATGTATATAAAAGTAAAGCCGCAATACACGGCAATGAGAGCGTGCGTGTATGGCGATCGAGCAACGGCAATCCAAGAGGCTACTGGACTCTCTTGGACGAGTCGAGAACTGCCTGGGCTTTTCTCGATATTTTCAAAGCCGTCGTATGGTCGCTGGTTAAGAACTCGATATATATATATATATATATATATATATATATATATATTCAGCTTGTTATATATCACATTGTATATCCGTCGTCCACTATATGCGCTAACCCAGATCGTTTTCCACCTCCCAGCTATATAATGCTAATATCGCGCGACGGAGAACCTTGATCTTGAGATCACGTTCGCCTCGAGTGATCTATACCCCAAGAATCACATACACACGCGCGTGATCGAGTCACATTATATATATATATATATATATGTATATATATTCGAAAAAGATTTCTCTGGCATTGCTATCATATAAGGAAGCTTTTCCTCGCGGCATGGAACACAAATTTTGCACAATCTGACATTTATATAACGCGTTATCTGGTTTACCATTTATTATATTTTAAAATTAATTTGATTATCTGATTCGAATAATTTAATGTTTATCTTACTTTATTATTTCATATATTATTATCTTGTCAATTTCTCGAAAAATATGAGAATAATTAATTCTACCTAATGTTTTTTTATCGTGTTATGCCATTTACTAATTATGGTTTTCTGTAATCGGTTTGATTTCATTTATCTCAATGAAGTGAATTATTATTTTTTCAATTTTGTTCAATTTTTATTTATTTATTTATTTATATAACGCGTTATCTGGTTTACCATTTATTATATTTTAAAATTAATTTTATTATCTGATTCGAATAATTTAATGTTTATCTTACTTTATTATTGGATGTATTATTATCTTGTCAATTTCTCGAAAAATATGAGAATAATTAATTTATCTCAATGGAATAAATTATTATTTTTTAAATTTTGATAAAAAAAAAATTGTTTTACTTTAGTATTTGAAATTCTTGATCGTTTCGAATGTTTCTGGACCTTCGTGTTCCGTAACTTTATAGCCTGTGATATATATATATATATATGTAGCTTGAATAACGTATTACCGCAGCCCGATGACCGTGAATTATTTTATTCATGCAAAGTGTTGAATATCCTGTGAGATATCACGTTCATGGTCACGAAGGATTCGTAATATCTTTTTCTCTCACAGAGTGAACAGAATTAGCAACGAAGCTTCGTGATTTCTGGGAGCAATGTATATACATTTATGAATACGATGGGTTATAATTTCACGTTAATTCAAATCTCGAGGACTATCATCTGTGTGAAAAGATAATTGTCGTGAGCACAGTGGGAAAATTCATGGAAGGCGAGAAGATGGAGAAGAGAAAAAAAAAATTTGCAGTTGTTGTTGTGTTATATATATATATATATATATATATACATATATCCTCCACTTCTCTCGTTCTGTCATATATATATATATATATATATGAAAGAACGAGAGAAGTGGAGGAAAGTTGCAGGACGACAACCGGCCAAGATGACGACGACGAGTTCGAAAAGTTCAGCTGGAGGGGTTCAGGACACTTGTTTACTCGGACAAACTTGGCCCCATTTTCGGTCGTCCACCTTCTTACTAATTCGCTTCACTTCCTTCTACCCCCCGTTGTTAGCGACTATATTTCTCTCTGTTCTCTCGACAACGTAGTACCGTCTTTGAATTTACTACCAACACATCGTAACATTATATATCTATAGATCTATATGAATAAAAATTATCATAAATATAAGTGCAATCATAAACGTAACTAATATATTTTCTCAAGTACAAAAGTAAAATACAACTATTATTATTACTTAATAAAAAACAAAAGAAGTTTGAACTTATTTATTATTATTATACAATAATAATTTCCATGAAAATGATTTTTCTTCATGTTAAAAAGCTGCAAATAAAATAGTCAAGATCGTTGACGTTGATTTTGGGCAATTTCAGTGATTATCCGTATTCGTATCATATATTTTTATACGTAAAAATATATTTTATGTATTATTTTACGTATAAAAATATATTTATACGTATAAAAATATATTTAAATAAAAATATATTTTTACGAATAAAAATATATTTTTATGTATAAAAATATATGTGTGAAAATATATAAAAATATATGTGTGTAATTGTGATAACACCTACGCGCGACCTCAAATCGAAATCTCAGTCAAGCGAGCACACACGAAGTGATTTGCGTCTCTTGGTTCTCGTGTCTCGAAAAACCTTTTTGTTTGTTTGCCAGCTCACTATATATATACATATATCGACGTGTACTGCGTTCGTAAATGGGTGTGTGCATGCGTGTGTGTGATCGCATTTGTTCACCAGGTACAATGACAGTGAACTAGAATTGTAATAAGACGAATCGAGGTTCGTCATACAACTGGAATTTGTGCTGACATATCGAGAACTTTGACTAATTGTAAAACTGCGATGTGTCTTATATGATTTTGTCGTTTGTATAATAATAATTACACCAACGCGTGTGTGACGTCATTTGCATAGAATATATTTCACGGTACATTTTGTTTATTTTTTCATTTTACGCTACTAATTATATATATATATATATATATATAGATAATACATAGTCGTGCGATAATCTAGCCGAGAGAGCTGATGTTTTGTCAATATGCAGAATTTTCGAGCTCTCGATGAAAGTACGCAGATAATCAATCAGACGTCGCGACGACAAGACCTCGTCGCTATATATATAACAACTAATGACCATTGATTTTATGTAAAATCTCAATCACCCTTCGTGAGTATATTAGCTGTGACATTTGTCTATATAAAGACAATGGTAATGGATCAGACAGGGAACTGGGTAATGTCTGCGTTAGGGAAAATGACCCCGGTTCTTAATTACGTTACGAGAGTCACATAATTGAGGATTATTGAGAGTTCATTACGATAATCAATTGTCCAAGTGGAGAATACGATAAAATGACAATAATTAAACCTCGAGGCATCGAGACAATGAAGGAATTTTAGCCATGTATTTTATTTCCAAAAACATTATATAAATAAATATAATATAAATATAAATAAATAGTAAATAAATCAAAGTGAAAATGAGGAAAAAACCAGCAAAGTACGCAGCAAATTTATATTGTTCATCAAAGCATAAGCGAGTGCACCAGTGAATGAATTCCCGTGTTAAAATCACTATATATTTATATATATATATATAGATATATAGATATCGATCGCGTGAAGTGTTCTTTTACTGGGATCTGTTCATTCACTGGTGCATTCACCCAATATGAAAAATAATCTTTAATTCGAAACAATTATAAGTTTGATTTTTTTTTACAACCGTTAATCACGATTATTTTATCATTAAAATAATTTCGAATGTTTTTTTATTCTCGCAAAAGCTCAATTACATATGAAATTAAATTGGATACAGAGAGAATTGGAATGAGGGATTAAGATATCCCATACATGTCATCATAGATTAATAAATGCTCAAAATACTCGAATAATGCTCATCAAGGATGATAAATATTCCGATTAAGTTAAGATCATACGGACGAGCCCACAATGATCTTTGTGTCAAACTGCTATATAGTGCAATGATTAATAATTCTGACGCGCGAGAAGAAAAATTTATATATATATAGATGACATGTATGCATTATACCAGACTTGTCCTTGACTTTAAAAAATAATACGTGTCTATAGATCTCTGCAGCATAGAATTTCCATGTGGTGTAGCATTAACACACCCATTTTTTTGATAAATGGAACGCGAATAGTTGCAATATCACGCAGTGGTGCAGTATAGCTTGTGCGATATTCCAGCCTTGACAACAACAAAAAAATAATAATAATTTATTCATTTTGAATAATGCATTTAGAGGCAATCGGGATCATTTAGATCGGAGTAAATTAGGATAACGAGCAAAAAGTAGAAGAGAAAAAAATAATGATAAGCTATATATAAAGGAAATTGTTCCGATGGAAGTAAAATAAACGTCCCAATAGCTGACCACGTATAGATATAGTCGCGATCACAAATGTTAAATCCGCATATATACATATATATATATATATATATATATGGTTGAGCCCTCATTGTTGTCCGGACATCGGGACGTGCGATCAGCTATTGGTACGTTTACCTTATATGAAATATCTATACAGAATCCGAATTTGGGCAACTCATCGTGACAGGTCATTGGCCGACTCGACGAATATAGGGCAAAGAGTTGTTCGAGTCGAGGTAAGAAAG